>CM028133.1:491815000-492272500 GCA_016271365.2 Neoceratodus forsteri
TAGAGGCAGAGCAAAATTTAAGGCAGAGGAGCACTTGTGCGGACTGCGAGCTGGGTTTAATTCTCACAAGTTCCACTTACATATAGCACATTACTGTGCGTGACACGGTGACAGTAACTGTCTTTGTCTCTTTCAAGGGGCTGGGGCTTGAATAAAAAAAAGGCTAATACAGGCAGAGGAGCACGTGTGCGGACTGCGAGCTGGGTTTAATTCTCACAAGTTCACTTACATATAGCACATTACTGTAAGTGACCGATGACAGTAACTGTCTTTGTCTCTTTCAAGGGGCTGGGGCTTGAATAAAAAAAAGGCTAATACAGGCAGAGGAGCACTTGTGCGGACTGCGAGCTGGGTTTAATTCTCACAAGTTCCACTTACATATAGCACATTACTGTGCGTGACACGGTGACAGTAACTGTCTTTGTCTCTTTCAAGGGGCTGGGGCTTGAATAAAAAAAAGGCTAATACAGGCAGAGGAGCACGTGTGCAGACTGCGAGCTGGGTTTAATTCTCACAAGTTCCACTTACATATAGCACATTACTGTGCGTGACAGTAACTATCTTTGTCTCTTTCAAGGGCTGGGGCTTGAATAAAAAAGCTAAGTGAGATAGGCAGAGGAGCAGGTTAGATCTCTATTCATTTGGAGACAGGCAGACAGCTGACACATAAATCCCCAAAAAGTCTCATGGTCAAAAGAAAATATGGTCGTATTTTTTAAGCCAGGAGGTAGTATGAATGAGGGTGAGCCAGTGACTAAGAGGAAGAAAAAGGAGAGTGATAAAACTACAGAAATGAATCTGAAGATGTATCAGGTGCCACTGTTACATGTGTCAGCAGTGCTACAAAAGAAAAGCAAGTTCATGATTTTGAAGGAAATAGTGTTGTCAAAAACAGTTGTGCCAATAGTGACTCTGAATCACAGAGCTCTGGTAGTGAAGATGAATTACCTGAACAAGTTGTGGCTCACAGCAAACATTTACTTCCTGCGGATGGACGTGTGAACAAAAACATTTTTTTCAGAGCAAATACCGGTGGTTAGTCATCAACGGATCAAATCTCGGTTGCAGTGTGTGTCAGCAAGTCAGTAACTTGGGTCCTGAAAAATCTGCTGGAATGAAGCTGGCTAAAGAATGGATCAAAACCTGTGTTACTTCATACGGTACCAATAAAGCAAAGCAACAGAAATCACTACGGAAAAAGATAGGAGAACATGCACAAACTAAGTCACTGTTGACGCTTCCTGCATTCTTGAGCAGTCAAAAAAAAGACACATTGCTGCAATTAGCTGCAAATGCACAGTCTGCCCAAATTGCAACTACGGCCAGAATCTTCAGAACTGCTTATAAAGAAGCAAAGCGTAACCACCCGTCATATGGCTTTCAAGTAGAAATAGACTGTCAGCAGTTGAATGGACTAGACATGGGGAGGATTTTGCATTCCAATGTTGCATGTTCTAACATTCAACATCACATTTCATCTGAGATGAAGAAAAAGTTGTTTGCCCAAATCACAGCGATTGCTCCTAAAGTGAGTCTTTTACTTGATGAAGCTACTGCTTTAAACAAGAAGAGCGCTTTAATTGTGTACATGCGACTGATGTTACCTGGCATGGAGTCTCCTGCTAATTTATTTGTGGACCTTGTGGAGCTGCAGGATCTGACTGCCGAGGGAATAGTGAACAGTTTATTGTCTGCGCTGAAAAAAATTAACATAAATGAAAACTTTCTTGCCAAGTGCCTGGTAGCAGTTGCTTGCGATGGAGCTTCAGTGATGTTTGGATGCAATACAGGTGTCGTGAAGCGGTTGCAAGACATGTTTCCAAATATCATAGCATGGCACTGCTCTGCTCATCGCCTAGAGCTTGCAGTCAATGATGTCATGAAAGATGTTGGAGCTACTAATCACTTTAAAAGTTTGTTAGACAAGCTATATTCTCTTTATAGCACATCTGGGAAAAATAGGTTAGAGCTGAAGGAATGCGCTGAAGCACTTGACATTCAGCTTTGCAAGATAGGTAGAGTGTTAGACACCCGGTGGGTTGCGTCAAGCTTTAGAACAGTAGAGGCTGTTAGCAATGCTTACCCTGCTCTCTATAAGCACTTCACATCTGCGGCTAATGACATTTCTTGACAGCACAACACACAAAACCTACTCTGGTCTAAGCAAGCGGTTGTCATCTATTCAGTTTGTCAGCAACCTGGAATTATGTATGATGCCCTACAGGAGTTGTCAGTTATCTCTTGAATTGCAACATGCTGATTGTACAATTGTTGATGCACACGAGCTATCTGCCCCAAATAGCTGTATTCGATGAATGGTAGAAAACAAGGCAAATTTTGTCACAATGTGAGAAAGCCATAGAAGAAAGGATGTTTCAGGGTGTCCTATTGCATGAAGGAAATGTTTGTGACAAGAAGATTCACTCAGGACAATTTTTCCGCAGCTTAGCAGACAACTTACGAAAAACGTATGCTGTCTACAGGAGGCACAACTGGTGACAAGACTGGATATGAGAATCTGATCACCAAAATGAAAGTGCCATATAAGCAGTACTGGCCCGATGAGCTACCTACACTGTATGGAGAAAGTGAGATTGAATCTCTTTGCAGAAGATTTGCTATTGGTACTACTCGTGAAACCATTCGGGCATACAGGGTGTACAAGAAGTCAGGTGGTAAAGAAATTCAGGAGCAGTATAAGTACCTCTTGACAGCCGTGAGCACTATTGCTATCTCCAGTGCCGAGTGTGAGCTGAGCTTTCCAAATGAACCTCATATGCACATCAACACGAGCATCAATGCTTATTGAAACTATTTCATCATTACTATTCCTCAATCTAGTTGGCCCACCATTGAAGAAATTCAATCCCATCCCTTATGTTACGCTCATGGCTTGCCAAAGGCACAGATCAGCCAATGATACACAAAGTAAGGAAAAACATGAGGATAGCCAGAAAATATGGAAATTCTATGGTCTTTTCTCGATATATGAAGAACAAACCAAACCAAACTCAGAATTTCTTTCTGCAACCTACAAAACTGGTGTAGCAACATGGATGCTTACTTAATGGTATTTGTAGCTTAATACAGAAACTGTTTTGGCTAGCAGGCAGCAGCTGAAACAGTGCGTTATATACTCTTTTCTTTGTGCTACACTTCCACCATGCATTACACACACACATCAAATTACTGTAGTATTTTGTGCAAGCATCCATCATAAAGTAATGGTGGCTAGCTACCACCACCATCCATTACATCATGATGGATACTTGCTCAAAATATATATAACTTTGTTAAGGAACATTAGTGTCTCTTACCTGGTCAATCCAAGCTGGGATTAGCTATTCATCAAAACTGAGTCTGTTCCTGAGGAATTCCTGCAAAGGAAAACAAGAAATTTAAACAGAACACAAAGAAACAAGGGTTGGATTTAAATCACTTGTAAATCATCAAATTAAAAAGTTTTATACTTATCTGATAAGGCAATTAAGACATGTCAAGACCTGTAAAATAAAAGAGGTAACTAAATAAAATCTTCTAGAAGAAAAATATTTTTTAAAAAAGACAGATGGTGCAATGCTAGACATTTTAATATCCTGTTCTGATGAGGGCCCCAGAAACTCCTGGGTTTTAGATGGTCTGTTTTGAGTATTGTGGCTTTTATTGAAGATAGAACACACTTCTGTTACAGGTTCCCTAGTACCTCCATGTTGTTGCTTAATAAGGTGGCAGAGTCTCCAATATCCTGACTCCATCCAGATGATAAAAAATGTTCCCTAGAGTCAAGGGGCATCCCTTGACTTATAGGGGAACATTTTTTCATCTGGACGAGTCAGGATAATGAGACTACTACTCACCTTATTAAGCAACAACTCTCTATATGGCATCTAGCAGGGTACAACGTTGCCCAATGCCTGGTATTGTATGGTGTGCCACGGTGGCCTGGGGTTGATAAGTATTAGACCATATCAATGTCATATTATAAAATGTTCTTACTTCAGCAGCTAACCTCCCATTCTAACAAATTAATTGCAGGAGCATAATTAATGTTATAGGTAGGCGGAAGCCCTTGGGTTTTGGATGCTCTGTGGTGAGTTTGGGGCTTTTGCAGAGATAAAGCACACTTCTGTTACAGAGTTCCCTAATGGGAACCTACAACGAAAATGTGCTTTATCTTCAATCGAAGATATGTAACAGAAGTGTGTTTTATCTTCAATTAAAGCCCCAAAGCTCACCACAGCACTTCTAAAACCCAAAAGCTTCTAGGGGCCTTCCGTACCCACACCCTGGCCTTTGGATCACAGTACCTTGCCATAGCTTCTACATGCCCATGATCCTTTAGATATAAAACCTTTTCATGCTTCAGTTTTAATTGGTTCTTCTATTACTTGTACCATGCTAGATGTTATGTGGTACATTTTGTTGCTTAGTAAGGTCAGCCACAGTCTCCAATACCATAACTCCGAGTATAAAGGGCAAGATGCTGTGAATTGACCCAAAGCCAAAGGCCAGGGGTCTGGAGACCAGTAGGCACCCAGAAGCTCTTGGGTTTCAGATGCTCTGTGGTGAGTGTTGGCCAGGGTTATATATATTGCACATAAAACACATTTCTATTCTTTGTCCCCCCAAAATAAATTCTTCCCTTGGATTCAGGGATAGGGAACCTGGCACAGAATAGAAATGTGTTTTATCTGCTCTCAACCTGCTCACCACAGAGCATCTAAACAAAGAGCTTGGGGCTACCAGCCACCACAGATTCCTGGCCTTTGGTTCAATTCACAGCATCTTGCCCTTTATACAAGCCCACAGTCCTTTACCAGTGGTCAGCCAGACTCTACAATAATTGACTCTACCCCCCAAAACAATTCTTATCCAGATTCAGGGGTAGGGAACCAGACACAGAAATGTGTTTTATCTGGAATATAAATATAATCCCCCCCAAATTCATTACAGAGCATCTAAAACCAAAGAGCTTCTGAGGGCTTACCAGCCCCCAGACCCCTGGCATTGGAGCCAATTCACAGCATCTTGCCATTGCATTATACTACATGCCCAGCCATGATCCTTTAACAGTGCCTGGTCAGCCAGGCTCTCCAACCTGACTCCACCCCAAAAAAATTTCTTCCCCTGGATTCAGGGGCAGGGAGCCTGATATAGAAATGTGTTTTATCTGCAATATAACCCCCAAAACTCACCACAGAGCATCTAAAAACCCATAGCTTCTGGGGGCCCGGTGGCCCCCAGACCTCCGGCTTTAGTGTTTGGACTCAGAGCCCTGGCAACTCTTTCTTTACAAATTAAGCACTGCCATGTGCATCTACTGTATTTTGTGCAATGTGTTCTTTGTCCTTTAGCACTGCAATAATTTGGAAGCACAGAAACTCACAGTTTTAAATAGATTATTTCATCATTTTTTTTTTGTTTTTTACAGAAAAAATAAAGGTTATCTTTCTGTTCACAAAGTTGTGTAGACTGAGAGTTCATTACTATTTCCTCTATGAACTCATTCATTGCCCTTTGTCATAACCCTGGGGGCTAGACTAAGCATTCTGAAGATGTGTTCAGTGTACAGCCTAGGTCAGTTGTACTTTCACATGAGATTCCCAAAGCATTCATCAGCTCTCATGCATTATTCTCCATGCAGCAAATAGAAAGTTAGATAACTATTGCAGACAGGTGCAAGGCACATCATTCACTAATTGACAGCTATAAAAAAATCATGTCCCAGCCCACAAATGTATTTCATTGGGGCAGCTGCAAAACACTTCCTGATTTTGATCACAATAAGAAATGGTCAGCTATGCATGTCAGCTCTAAAAATGGGGGCAATGTAGTATCAATAAAAGGATTCACATAGTCATCAATATCCCTGGACTGCTGCCACCTATAGATAAGTTCAATACCTAATTTAAAAAGCTTTTGGGGGATTTTAAACTGTGATGGGCACAGTTCAGATATCCCCAACTTTGATTTTCCCTCCTATGAAAGAAACTGGAAACCAACATAACAGATTATTTAGATACAGATTCAACACAATTTACATCCCAGGCAATAGGATGGGATGCGTTAAAGACTGTAATTAGAGATGAAATGTTTCAAAATGCCTCCACAAAAAAGAGAAGAATATCATGGAACAATTTCCGTTAGTACAAAGACTCTTTGAGTTAGAGGTAGAACATAAAATATCACTTGATGAGAATACTAAATGAAATAAAGTGACTTGCAAAGCAGATTTAACTAAAATTATTGAATCAAAAATAGAAGTGTCTGTTAGATACTCAAAGCAAAGGTACTATGTTGAAGAAAATAGAACAAGGAAGTTGTTAGACATGCAGCTGAGGCAGTAAGTAGTCAATAGAGCAATTTTATGCACAAAGGATTTCAGAGTTAAAATACTATAGCAATTGAATACCAATCACAGATAAGCCCACAACTTACTTTGACAAACTGTATGCAAGGGAACTGGCTGAGAGCTTTTGAGCTACGATTTCTGCATTTTTGCAACTTTTAATGTTACCAAAACTACTGTAGCTTAAAAAGATAAATTGGAGATCCAGTAGAGGACTCCATTATTGGTAAGCCAATTTGAAACTCCTAAACCTTTAAAGTCAGGCAGCTCAAGAGCAGCAGGTGTTTTGTCTACTGAAGGTTATAAACAATTTTTTTTACCACAGCGTATTCCCCTCTACATAATGCTTTTTTTGTAAACATACTTTATTGAAAACAAAGAACAAATTCAACAAGATTGACAGATTATGTAAGTTACACACCAAATGTTAGACTTATGACAAGTGCTTATGCTTTCAAGAAAATAAAATCGTATTCTGATATGTCATACAGTTAATAACATTGGCTGATATACTGTACATGTGAGCATATTCCAAAATGTGGTGTTAATTACACTGGAATTACAGATTCATGTTAACACTGTTCTATGGGGTATTTAGACACTGCTCAGTTACCCCTTACCAACACTGTAGCCTAGAGTTACCCCTACCCCATAAAGGTAACTTCTTCAATAGCTTTAATGCTGCCACATACACATAGTCTTTGGTGCCATTCACAACAACCTGGATATGTTCCACCTGGAGGCACAAGAGAAGATTTTTACCCATTTAGTCATCACAGGTGGATCACTACTGGCCCATTGCTTGACCATCTTTTATCTAGGGAGTTAACAAAGCCAAGTCCCTCAGCAGATGACCCCCTCTCCAGAACACTATCTGTGCCCAATAAACAATCCATCAGGGTTTTGGGCAGAGGCATCCCCAGTACTATTTCTATTGAAGCATGCACCTCATTCCAAAAGGCAGTAATTAATTGTGCCATGTTTAGGAATGTTTCATCCTCAGCATAACACTTGGGACACTCCTTTCAATATTCAGGGTTGATGTTATTTATGCTAATGGGGTATAATATGTTTGTACAGAACATTCCATTGCACTTGTTTAAGTCTATTGGAGTACAAACAAGTATGGACATGGTTATTAGCTGATGCATGTATATCACCAATTATTTGCATACTGAGACCTTCTCCCAAAATTGCACAGTCCCCCTATTCTAGTGGTAGCCCAGTGCACATTAGTTAACTATAAGGGACCTAGAAGTGGTCTGGGGATAACATAGCACTTTTTCTAAGGGTGAGGGATCAGGCTCCTTACCAGTGCATGTTATTACTTTTCAATAGTATGGCACTGATTTATTTATTTTAATTAATTTGATCTGGGAAAGGCACACTGAGCTAATACTCATTTCTAGGAGTCACCTGGGGGCAGGGGAGAAGAGGCAAAATACAGTACACAACAGCATAATGGTACAATGTAAAGTGCTGGCAGTGCACAAGAACAGGCAAATAAAGTACAGAAGTTATGGTACAATAGAATGTGGGCAAGAAAACAAATCAAGTTACAGTGTTTGTAATAAAGAGCATTAAAACAACAAATTACAGTGATCCCTCTTTTATCCACCAACCTCCATACATCCCAAATTGTGGTGGATAAAAGGGGATGGTGGATAATAGAGGGTGGCAGCTAAAGGGGGAGATATTTCTGGAAAATGGGATAGGAATTCAAACTGGCATTAAGCAAGGGTGGTGGATAAAGGGGGGCAGATGAAGAAGGGAGTGCTGTTTAGGAAAACCAATGCAAGATCAATCAGACCATTAGACAGGAGTGGAGAGAAATAGGGAGAGTGCAGGAATTTGGTGGGTGCATAACTGGAGCAGAATGATGAGGAGAGAAATTTAAGATGGCATTTGAGAGAGAGGTGGGAGGGAGAAAGGTAAAGAGTGTAGGGGATACAAGACCAGATGAATGAGAATCAATAGGTGAAAGTGGATTGCTCAGCAGTGGAGAGGGAGTGAGGAAGATGGAAGGAGCATAGGTATCTGAAGCAAGGAGCATATGAGGCAGGGGAAGAATGAGAGAAGAGGGAGGAGAGGTAGGGAATAAAAGACCCGAACCAATGCTTAGAGATGAAGGAAGTATGATGATTTAGGCCACACAATTGCAGAGGAGGAATAGATAGAGAGAGGTATAAAGCGAGCAGTGATTAGTATGGAAGGGGACCTTAATAGCAAAATAGCAAAAGGCATTGCAGAGGGTGTCCAGCCTGGCAATGGAGGAGGAGGAGGAGGAGAGAATGGTGCTGTAGATCACATCCGCTATGTCAAACACAGGAAGCACCATTTTAGTGATCAGATTCTGTTGGATCTGGGGGTGAGGCAGTCTTTGCTGAAGTACAAGGCACCAAGTTTAGGGCACAGTCTGGAGTGGATGGTTTCAGTGTGATCAGTATGATGTGCCCTTAAGTAAGCAAATAAGGGTGGATTGAAAACATCCTTCTTTAGTAGCGTCATTCTTACAGTGTGGAACACAAAGCAAAATTCCTTCAAATTCACCAGCCTGGTCAACTGCATTGTCTTCTAATCTCTGATAGACAATTTATGTAATGAATTCTCTATATGTAATGGCACAATTAAATGACTGTTCACTGCTTATTGTATTTAAAGATATCATGAGCTGTAAGCTGTATGTATTTCTCTGTACCTTTTCAAATGTATTTGAATTGTTTCCCATTGCATTTTATTATTCTATTTTTGCTATAATCTATCCACAGATCTGTAATTTCTGTATATTACTGTCTCTTCATTTATATTGTATGCTGTCCTACCCAAAACCTCCCTGAAAATGAGCTTGCTTAATGGAGCATTATCCTGGTGAAATAAATAAACTAAACTAGTTCCAAAAGGATTTTAAGATGCTTCTCTCATATAAGTCGGATAGCCAAAAATAGGCCTGCTCAATGGAGCCCTATCCTGGTGAAATAAATAAACTAAACTAGTTCTGAAAAGTATTTTAAGATGCCTCCCTCATATAAGTCAGATAGTCCACTCGATTCCCTGTGTCATCACCTCAACAAGACTGTGGTGGATCATGTGCAGGGGGTAGGATGACTGCTCTCATGCTTTCTACTATATCCATTAGAGGATTTTTCAGAGACTCAGGAGACACTTTGTAAACATCAATGGGGAACCCCATGGGTCTTAATGCATGATCTTACTTTAAATGTTTGATGGCCCTTCACATCTCCCCCTATGTGACTGGCTGGTCCAGGTCCTCCCTCTGCACCCATCCCCACTCACTTTGGGGACAGGAGCTTTGACAAAGAACATATCAGATCTTGGCTAGAAGGGGCTATTTCCAAGGAATATAATATTTTGTAGAACATAAAAAGAATGCTTTTTTTGTTGCTAAATATGTTGTTCAGTTTCATAAAAAAAAAAAAACAGTACATTACAGAGTGACATTTGTTAATATTACAAGATCAATACTGAACAATTATTACTACACAAAAAGCCAACCAGTAAAACTGTCTTAAATGAGTACATTGCTTAACATCCACACATACTAGAAACAATTTTCTGACCTCTGCTCATACAGTATTAACAGGAAGACCTATTGTCTAAATTGTCTATGGGTGTGGGATCTCTTAGCTCAGAACAACATGGTATCCCACCAACCTGGTACAGACTGGGGGCTCCCTTTTCCCCATATTAAGGGCAACACCTGCCATGGGGCAGTGCTTGACTCATGTGCAACCTCAAGTAAGGGTCCCATAGTTAGGCAAAAATATAGGCTTTGCCATCTGCAAATTAACTCAGTTGCTTACGTGCCACCAGACCCCCCACCTCTTGATGCTCTTTGATTCGAAAGGGGATCTCCTTCAAGCTCCAGAACATGAGTAGTAGTCAATTGGTAATTACCACTGTGGCTACACACTTTCTATCATGGTGTTGTCTCAGGGCATAGAGGAAATATATCTTAGTATGGAGAATTGGGTACAGCTCTGGAAAGAGGCTCCAACCACTTTTTGACAGGTGATGTGGATACCCTTCCGCCATTCTCATAGGGATGGTCAAAACCATAGGATATTAAGATGATTATCTGCTGGGTTGTCACATTGCCAGCATCAGTCACAGTCTAAGAGACCTATAGACTTTAGGACATGAGGGTCCTATACCCTGGTGAAACACCATGTTCCAAATGAGCCTACTCCTACTGTCTCTACAGGCTTTGTGTGTCGGCTCCCAGCATGACAGCCATGTCTCATCAGATGTGGATACCCATAAGTACCCAGCCCAGGTGAGTCTAACCTAGTCTGATTGGAAGACTCTTCTTCTCTAATGGCTATAGTAAATAAATTGTACCCAACTAGCCCTTGTTGAGCTTTATCACCTACAATATGCTCAAAGTACTTCACAGAATCAGGGTTTTCCTCTTCTTGTAGGCACTGGAGATGAGGTTGTAGTGCTCTATGGAGCTGCAGGAATCACCAAAATACCCTTATTGGCATTGAATATGCTTCTCAAATACCTGTTAAGGATTGTGGGCAACCAGAATCTGTCCTACAAAGATCTTCCTCCCTATGTGCCCCTATCCTATGCCACCAATCCAATCTGATAGGCTTATTTCCTATCCATAGCCAATCATTGCCTCAGAGAGACTGAGTAAGATTTGTAATGCTCTCCACCCCATAACTGAGGTTGAGATGGTAGGGCATGTTTTTACTATAACTGAAGGTATACTATAGAGGCACATGGTAAGTACAAGATCACTCATGACACTGTGCTCCATCTGCAACCACAAAAGAGATGGCCATATAATTTCTGTGGATTATAGTAAGAGTGCCTTATTCCCTGTGTTTTGATTGGTTACTGACACTGCACTAGTCTTAGGTTAATCTTTCATTAACATTGCTTGCTCAGCTGATTCACCTTCATTGATACAAAAAAAGAAGAGCCAGATTTTGAAATGAAATTCTATAACAGAATTCCAAACTGACTACCTGTCTGCCATTAAAACACTGTAATAATGATCAGTGTTTAAGACTGGAATAGTATTTTCACAAAACAAAGTTAAAACCATGGCAGTCCTAAGCAGGGGAAAAAAATTATTCACGTTTAATCGACAACTCTAGCAAAAATTGAGCTTTCCTTTACAATGCTGCCACTCTGATACTTTTGTTGTTAATTAAAAGTGAATCTTTTTTTCCCTTCTTAGGATCGAGATCATGGTGACCAATCAAAACTCCTTTTGAAGTAAAAAAAACTTTTATTTTAATAAAAATAAAACAAACAAACAAAAATGCTCTGATCTCACATGCTACACATGCAAATAAATAACTTGTTGCCTATTCACATTGTCACATCTCACCTGCTGACACTCTGGTGTGAAAATGTCATTGTTAGTCAGATCTCAAAGGGATTTGTTATAAAATTTAGTGCAGTTGGCATCAGTCATGGGAGGTCTCTCTAGTACCAAAGGGCTTTGTTTTAAAACTCCTGCAGCAAGTGCAGGTTTCTTGGAGTCACAGAGGTTATCTTACTCCTCAAGGGTTGGCTTTTGTTTAAAAAAAAATCAATGTAAGTCAAGTCTCTTGAAGGGCATTGTTATAAAATGTAAATGCCCATCTCCAGCATCAAACACATGTGTTCAGCATTCAGTCTTTCTAGCTCTGAAGGACTTTATCTTAAAACTCACGCAACAAGTGCAGGTTTTGTGGAGACAGCAGCTGCTGTTTAGTTGTGAGTTGCAGTTTAATTTAAGAGCACACTTTAATTGAAACTGCACCACATGCTATTCAGCTTAGGCAAGAAATGAGCATTGTAATGTTAGAAATCAGAGTGAAGGGAGGTTTGGAATAGTACCCCTGGGCAGTCTGAAATGAAATTAAGCACAGATTGCAAGTGGCTGTAACTTGTTTCAGTTATAAAAGTTATAATCTGAAGTTAGAAAGAAACAGAAAACTGAATCCTAGTTGTTCTAAAGCCAATAATGAAAGAATTGATTTAGGAACACAAAATCCTAAGCACCTGAGGAAACCCAGTGTTGGGTGAAACATTGGGCATACCTAGGGGATCATGGTGTTCTAAGAAAAAAATCATAATAAAACTACATTTCTGATGATGAACTGAGTGGCTGGTCACCAGACACTTTTTCTCTTCTACATTGAAGTCAACTGTTTAACCAGCCCCAATAGGAACATTTGGACTACTTTATACAAAGGGCACCCACCCACCCATGTTCTCTTCCTTGGCATCATTTAAGAGCGACCCATCAATAATGTCAGATAGTACAGTACTCCTCGGTAATCCGCGTTTGACAGGACTTGAAATGGTAGTGGCCACTTTCCACCCCAAATGAACAAACCTCATTTTTCTTCTTGATCCCCAGTTCCTGCTGGCCTACTGCTGCAGGGATGCAGTACCAAGTGGATAAGAGGGCTAAAGTGGACCTCAAATTTTGTGAGCTGATTGTGAGCTGACTGAACCATGAGTTAGTGACAGCAGATTATCTTAGCATATTCCCAGATATTCAGGGACTGAAGAGTGAGGTTGGAAAGCAGGGGAATTTAAAAAAGATTTAAAAATGAATTCTGTGGGTAAAGTGGGAACTGCGGGTTTTGTTGTGTCATATTCTGAAACTGAAACTTGAGACGTGAACATGATTTCAGTATTTCAGCATATGTCTGCTGTATTTTTCAGAATTCCTTTTAGCATAAATCAATAAATTTATAAGGGCTATGTATTGCATTTAAAACTCCTACTACAGGTGCATGTTTCCATGGTAACCACCTGACCCATGTGCTGCACTGACCAGGGCAGAACAGCAGAGGAACTATTTCACCATGTTTCAAACAAAAAAAAAAAAAGATAAAAACAATAAAACATGAAGATATTCATATAATACTGGTATCTCCTTACTATAATAGCAACATGGTATATCTGAGTGTTATGTTAATGGCCAGTTAATCACACCCTGGGGACATGTGGCATTCGGCTTCACCTCATGATACATTACACCCCAGGGTGTGAATTAACAAACAATGCTTATAACCCTCAGACATACATATTATAACTATTGCAAGGTTTGTGCCCCCGCATATGCTACTTGGTATTGTTTCATCCATGTCAGCTTACCTAATCCAATGCACATGGTGCTTGCCTATGCTATATCTGGCTTGTTGCCCTTTACACAAAATTGAGTCAAAGAGCTTGCCAATTTTTTGAACCAAGGGGGTGTGGATATGGCAATTAGAAAGTAACTTACACAAAAATGGAGCTTGGTTGCCATCACCATCCATAGGGCTTAAATTCTTCCTCCAAAATGTAACATTTAGAATCTTCCATCAGTTCTAGCCCCCTGCAATTATTGCATAAGGCCAATGTTGTTTAATGTGGGCATTTTTACAGCTGCATAGTGAAAGCTATGCATGATGTATTGCTATTACATGGTAGGATAATGGGCTCTGGAAGCACATGACCAGATGCCTAGACTGTCTCATTCCACAGTGGAGTTGAAGCACATGCTGTCCTCTCTATTCACCATAGTGCTGTTACTCTGTGTCTCCCCTTCCCCTCCACAGCTGCACTATTTTCTTGTTTTTCTGCCTCGTTTTTAAAATATTTTAAAAGTTGTAGGGCTGCCTTTCCTATGAAATCAACTCAAGTACTGTACCAGTAAACCCAGCATTTGGGTAACAACACTCTAAAAACACCAGACAGCACCCGTGGTAAGGACTCAAGATCAAATCTGGGTCAGTACATTTTGTATAGAAGTAACCACTGAGCTATGGACTGGCAACATAAAATTGTAATATAAATCAAAGTAATCAACTTACAATACCTGACATCACTTCAGCCTGTCATACCCACCTGTTCCATCCACTATGATCTCTACTCCCCACTCACTGTACACAGTCAACACGGCATTCACTTCCTGACCTTCCTAGTGTCATCACTGTGATGCCACCTCACATTTATAGTCTCTCTCATCAGAACAGGCTAGGATGCACATGGTTGGACAAGTTGATGTGCACACTGCTTTGGTGAGTCCTGGCAGTGTGGTGCATGCAGAGAGCTCCCCACATGGCACAAAACGGGGCTAAATTCTGCTGCATCTGAGCCCTCTGAGGGTGTGTAAATGTTTCAGCAAAGCCAGTAACCTAGAAAGAAACATTCCTATTATCTAAGGCCTGATTGATTAAATACTTGATTGATTGATTGAGTGAATGATTGATTAATCAATTAATTTATTCATTCATCAATATTATTTGAAATAATAAAGTCATCCCGTTCCAAAGGAAGAGATGAAGATTAACTTTCCAGGAACAACATAGACACTAATAAAGCAAAGTTTACAAACTGGAGAACATTTCTCACTATCTAGATACTTACCGGCCTAATTACTGTATATAATCCACGTAAATAAAAATGTCCTTTTTAGTTTTCCCACACAAAGCCATTTTGAATAAGGGATCCCAAACCAAGCAAACAGCAGATTCCTGACACATTATTGCATCTCAGTGGACAAACATGAGCACTGCACCACAAATATTACAATATTTAAGTCATTTCCTGCTACAGTAAACTTTCTCCTGTTTGTACTTAACATTATTCTCCTACATTGCTCTTCAGGTCTGAATACAACTAACAGCAAGTCTCCTGCACTGCTCTTTGTGTCTGAATAGCTTTAATAACATGTTAGCTTACTTTTACCAAACATAGGGACAGATTAGACTAATTTCATTGCCATTGCTCATGAGGTGGGGTCCCACGAAAGGCATGTTAAAAATTTGGGGCACAAATATTCAAAAATAACCAGCTTATGATGACAAGTTCAAAATCCCCATTAAAATACATTAAACCAGATACCTGATTTCCTCAGTCCATGGTCCGGCATTGAAGGGTGAAGACGTGTCTACAGTCCAGAGAGAGGATTATGGTGTTGGACCCCCAGTAGGTAAGTAAGGGCTGGGGGATGGAGTGGTGGATGCTGAGTGGGAGGGTCAGGTGGGGGGACAGTAACAGTGGCAGCAGCACCAGACATCGATGGACAGTTTTCTTTTTTACAAGGTATATTAAAAAAAAAAACTATGAGGGATAGTTTCCTTTATTTGTTGTGGTGACACTGGGGATTAGGCATCCCCACTGTCGGTGTTATGTTTGGCAGCACTGGGGGTTGGCTCCCCGGTGTTGCAGAAGCTAAATGGGCAGGATGGGGGGTATTAGCCAGCATGAGGAAATGGGCACCCCCAATGCCAGAATATTAACATGTGTGTGTATTGGGTTGTGGAGTTGTGGGTGGTGGATGTTGAGTGGGAGGGCTGGGTGGGGGACAGTAAGGCATTAACAGCAACAGATGTCATTGGATGGTTCAGTCTTTTAGAGTGTGTAATTCAACCTACAAGGGACAGTTTTCAGCAGGCTAATCATGACTGATCAGCTATGCTTCCTGAGCAGAATTATGTAGATCAAAGGAAAGAGCTCCCTATAACTGGGTCAGCTCTCTCCTTTGAACTACATGAAGTTTCCTCCCAGCAAGCCAGAACAGTGTCATGATCAGCCTGGCTGATGATTGGTGTGACAGTGATGAGCCCCTTGCAGACCACTCTGCATTGGACTGACAGCGTCACACCCCTCAAAGCCCACCTTCCTAACAAAATGTTCGCAGTGCGTGCGCACATGGCGAACATAAAAATGCTACATAATTGCTTTCCTCCACTGCACCCTCAGATTTATTCCTATAACTAAAGAATGTGTTCAGAAAGAGCACTTTGTGTAATTCACTATCTGTCAATTTTTCACCATAAAATGGCATCCCTGATAAGGGGTGCTTTTTCACTTTACCAAAATGAATATTACAAGTAGTACTAGAAACTTTCTGCGTTTGCCTCTAGTCCACAGTCTTTAAAAGATCAAATGATTTGGCCAATAATTATTGCATCAATCAGCACTGGACAGCATCTGCAGTTGGACCCGGAGTTCCTGTGCCAATTAGTGATCAAATTTGTTGAAATAACCACTGAGCTATTGGCCAGAGCTCAAGCGACATTGCTGAGAAAAATATTGTCTAAAGGAAATGCTCTGCTGCCCCAGCAAGTATTGTACAGGAGGAGTCAGAGTCCCTCCCATGCTTGGTTGCTAGTCACAGATGGCTCAGAAAATCCTTCCCTCAGTAATCCAAATCAGGAGTGATCATTAGTGACAGCTGCACCTGCCAGTTATCACTGCTTGTGGTGTCTGGCATCATCAGCTGGGGGAGGGAAGATTGAGAATGCCAGAAAAACCAAGATAATATGGAGGGGTGTTAATATCCGAATGACACTGTATTTTCTCCATAAATAATAGCCTGAAACATCTGATAAACAATAATGACCCCCTCCCCCAAGCACTAACAAGGCAAGTGCATGGTTTCTGGGAAAGAATGGGGTGGTGCTGAAAAGTGGGGCATGCCCCCAACAAACACTAGATTCCCAATTTGACTGCTTATAGAGCAGCTGCAGTATCAGACTGTTCTGTATACCAGGTAGACAACACTTAGGTATGCATACAACTTCTGGACAAACCACTCTGCAAGTGCTGATTCCCAAAACAATTCTTTATTCATAACACAATACCATAAAATCTCTCTAGGTGTAACAGCAGCTCAAAACATGTGGGTGAAGTATATGTTGCTGCTGCTACTGCAGCTGGAAAGATTTTATCCTCTTTTGACATGTAACAAAGAATTGTTTTAGGAATCAGTATTAGCAAGCTGGTGTGCCCAAAATGTGTGTGCCTAGCTAACTGTTGGGTGCCTGGATTTATGACAGGCTGTCAGCACCACACCACCGGGGAGCCACCACCTGCATCCCTGTTTTGCTCTGTATATCCCCATTCCTGCTCATTGAGATCCAAGGAGAAAGTTTTCTCCTTTTTCAAAAGTTTCATAATAAATTTACTAGAGCTTTAGTCACTTGGGCAAAGGTATATATATATATATATATATATATATATATATATATATATATGTGTATAGAGTAGTGCTACCATGAATTAAGTGAGAGCCATTTACATGTTAAACCCAAAATTTTGCACCTTAATAACTTTGCAACCATGTGACGGATTTGCCTGAAATTTGGAATACATGATCAAGACCCATATACACCGATCGGATACACAGCTGCGGAGTTATTAAGCGTGATCTGCGCGTGCGTTTACACTTTTTCTGGAATTCTGTGGTCGTGCCTACAGGTTGCATGGTTTGTGTGACCGGCCCTAAATCTTCAGGGAACGTGCGGCTGGGGTTCCCCGATGTGCCTTTTGAAGATTTCGTGAAAAAATATTAAACGGTTCAAAAGTTATTCAAAAAACAATTTCCCATTATAAGTCAATGGGAAAAGTTAACAAAAAGTTCGACAGTGTCGCAAATGCATTTTTACTTTCGCAAATGGCCCTCTTACTTTTTCAAATCCGCCATTTTGTTTTCAGTTAGTGATCAGAAAAATGCTTGCCATTTAAGATTGAGACCCTCTAGCAACCTAATTCTTTATGTATTCACCTAGTCGGAGCCTGAGGATACTAGCCATGCCTTTATTTTGGGGTAAAACACCCCAGAAATATGTTTTTCAAATTTCTGGGAAAAGTACTTTCACAAAGTACTTTCGTGCTCCCGAAAGTGTCACAAATTTTTGCGAAAGCTTTCTCAAATTGCGACAGTAATTTTCTAGGCAGTGGGGAAATGACAGCAATTCTTTGGCACCCCGCTGCAAAAGAACGATTTGGAGTTTTGGGCTGAAATTTGGAGGGAGCGCAGCTGACATCTCACAGATGTGCCTTTCAGTGTTGTGTTGAAAAAATATTACACAGCGGCAAAGTTACAGCACTCCAAAGTTGACACTTTTTCCCATAGGATAACATTACGGCAGCCGACTCATTGCAGCAATCATTTGGCGCCCTGCTGCAAAATAACAGTTTGGTCTTTTGGGCTGAAATTTGCAGGGGATATAGCCAACATCCCACAGATCTGTCTTTCAGTGGTTTGGTGAAAAATATTACAGGGAGGCAAAGTTATGGCACTCCGAACTTCTGTTTTTTTCCCATAGGATAACATTACGGCATTCGTCGCACCTTTGAGGGCCCGTATCTCAAAAACGGTGCAAGATACACAGCGACAAAAGCAAGGAAATTCAATGTTAGGGTTGAAACCCCCTTTGCACCCCTCCAGCCCACCCTCCAACTGGAATCGGGGTGCGCATTGGGGTCATCAGTCCTAACTGTCACCCCATTCTCCTATTCCTCAGCTTCTTTCCACATGTGATGGGGTGACAGTTAGGGGCTGATGACCACAATGCCATCTCAATTCCAGTTGGGGGTGGGCTGAGGGGTGCAAAGGGCTTCAAACCCTAACGCCGAATTTCCTCTTTTGTCTCTGTGAACAACCCTAACTGATGCATTAAATTGAGTTTTTGCCTCTATATATATATACACATATATATATATATATATATATATATAGATATATATATATATATATATATATATAGATATGATATATATATATATATATATATATATATATATCTATATCTATATATATATATATATATATATAAAATGATTGAAACATGTCTGTTTAAAGTTGTGTACCCTTATGGGTCAGCATTGATTCCAACACAGATACAGAGGTATGCTTTTTTTGGTTTATAAGGAATAGCACTCAAATCAATTAGCTGGTCATCAATAAATGTATTTTTCTAGGGAAAGCAGGAAGAGTTAAAGTACTGGGCAGTGCCCCTGGTTACTGGTATTCCAGTATCAAATGCAAGATATGTCTCTTTCAAGAAGATTTTACAGTGTAACCACTGAGCTACAGGATAGTGCCGGAAGTGCAGTCTGAAAATAATCCTGTTACCAAACAAGCAGTCACTTGCTGGATTTCATCCAGGAGCATCTTATGCAGTGGAAAAGAACTATTTATTTATTTATTTTATTTATTTATTTAACTTTGATGACCGGGTAGGTACAGTGGTGGAAGAGGCCTTTTTCAGGCATGACCCAAGCGCAAATGCACAGATAAAGTATACAGTTATAGTGATACATAAACAGCAAGTGATAACAAGATATACAGGACAATATGCAAAGAACAATATATATAGAACAGTGATAACTTGATACAATGAAAAGACATCATGTGCAGCAAGGGAAGGGATAACAATATGTACAGTGCAATATTCACATCATTTCACTTCCAGAAAGTCAAAGGGTTGGACAGGCATATTCGAGTACAGTTGCTTAATAGGAGGGAATGGGAGGTGCAAGTGGTATGAGGTATCAGGTTAGGGTCAGGAGGAAAATGGGGGGTTAGTGGGAATATTGACATGCGACAGAGAAGTAGTAGGATTTCAGAAGATGTGTAAAGGCCAATGGAGTGGTAGCTTTCCTTATGGGGGGAGGTATTGAGTTCCATATGGAGGCAGCCTGGTAGGAAAAGGACCTCTGACCCATACTGCTGCCAAACAGCAGGACGACAATGTTGTTGTGGGAGGAAGTTCTGGAAGTTGAGAGGTTAACATAAGGGATCTGCCCAGCTAGGTGAGGTGGGTCACCATTATGAAGAATTTTGTTGATGAGAGAGGCAAGAGCAAGATTTGCTCTGAGTTCCAGAGGTAGCCAATTGAGGTCGTTGAACACTGTGCAATGGCAGGTATTGCAGCAACAGCCAGATGGAAATTTGGCTGTTATACTAGAGTATGTTTTTTTTTTGTAGAACAGATTTACTGGCAGCATTGATGACTGCTGAACCATATTCAAGCATGGGGAGAAGATTAGCCTGAGCAATTTTAACCTTGGTGTCTCCAGTCAAGAAGTGATGGATTCTATAGAGAGATCCCACTTTTCTGTGAACTTATGATATTGTGTGGACTGGAGGTGGGTTTTGAAAGAAAGGGAAAGGTCGAGGTGTACACCAAGGTACTTAAAGGAGAGGATCTTTTCAAGCGGGGGAGCCACTTTCAGTGTCAATATTAAACAGAGAGGAGAGTTTGATGAGTTTTTGCTTGGATCCAAACAGCATGGACAGTGTTTTAGGTAGCTTTAGAACCATTTTTTCTTCAGAGAGCCAGGCTTGCAACTTGGCAAATGAGTTGGCGAGGGAGCTATTGATGGAAGTAATGTTATTACTATGAGTGTAAAGGACCACATTGTCAGCATAAGGAGGTGTTTTTATTGGTCCGCAGATGGTAAAGAGATCATTGTAGGCATGCACATTATGTCCAATCCCAGACCTCATGATGCAGCTGCAGCTCAACTGTAACTGGGCCCTAACTGTCCCTTGCATTCTTTTGCTGTTTGGTTGATTGCTGGTATCTCAGTATTACCTTGTAAATGATTTTTTTTTAAATATTTATATTATGACATTATTTCTGTTTGTACCCTTGATCCTTACACCTCATGCCAGCTGTAACTGCGATGCATTTGTGATTCTACCATGAAACTAATTGCATTTGCCAAAAGCAGGATCCCTCTGAAAACAAGATATTGCATCTCAGCTGGTCATTATTGAGACAATACCTTGTAACAATTGGTACAATCAGGACCCCATTGAAAATGAGATACTGCTGTTATCTGAGCTAACCTGGTTAACTACATTGTAAAAATGGATAAAGGCAGCACCCCAGTAAAATGAGATATGCATTTTAATGTTCATGGTTTCCCTTTTATTTTTCTACTATTGTAGTGTAAATGTGGGACTCTTACATCACAATAATACAAGTACAAGCACCTTGCACATTAATTATATATCTCTTATCATGTTAATGCATTAGCAGTCATTGTGACTCTGACCAAAACTTGTTTTTAATGTTTGCCACTACCTTGAAACCCAGGTATATGATTCCTTGTGGAGTCCATGCTACTCCTGCTCTCTTGAAGTTACCCAGGGCACAGCTTGGGTTAAGATCGAGCACTTGATTCTGTTCTGCCATCTGGGTGAGAGAGAGATGCTGGATGTCTATAAGGCACTTCCTGAGATGAATTGGTGCAGTGTTTCTCTGTCAGAGGTAAGATGAAATGGGAGTGCCCATGCTTTTGTCTAGGGTACTGTCCAGAGAAGTGGTAAAATCCATCCTAATAGAATTGCTATAGATTTACTTTGGTTACTATGGTATAAAGAGGTAGAAGTGAACCTAATGGCACTTCAGGTCTGCCTGCCCTCTGTTCAGTGGCTGGAGCCCAGATTTCTAACCTATCCATGTAATCATCCAGTCGTTTTTTAAACTTATCTATTTCTGATGCAGTGACAACTTCCTGTGGTAGCTTATACCAAAGCTTAACCACGCTCTGTGTAAAACAGGAGCCACCTTTGGGAAAGGAAACCCCCCCAGGTTTAACAAGGTTAAGTTATGACGGCACTGGAGTGTGGAAGGGTGGGGAGTACTCTGGTTCCCAGCTTGCCACCACACATATCTCATGACTCAGACTCTCCACTAGTTTTCTACCCCCTCACCCACAGCCCCTCCGTGGATATGGGTGGAAATGACTCTCACAAAAGGGACACCCCTGGGGGTACTGCTGAATGCCAAGATACCAGGAATATCCAACCTGCCACCTTACATCCAATGCTCAGTTCATGCCTGCAAGGCCTTATGCACATTACTTAAGTCACCAGCGATCCTCCTTCCCACTGCCTACTGTGGTGCCTTTATACTGGTGGATGACAAAACCATGTAATATGGAAGATTCAGGACTTCCTCATGCCAGAGGGTGAACAATTAGACAGAGGGCAGAGGGTATTGCAGGCAGAGGGTGACCATGAAAAAGCAGGGATACTTCTGCTCAGTATTCACAAAAGAAGAAGAGGGGGAGGTACCTAAACCAAACAATAGGAACACTCTGGATAGAGGGGTTGATACTAATCCAGTCACAGAAGAAAGGGTTCTGAAAGAACTCTTAAAACTGAAGGTGGACAAAGCAATGGGGCCTGATGGGTTTCACCCCAGAATTCTAAAAGAACTAAGAGGAGAACTAGTGACACCACTGACTACCCTATTTAACAAATCATGGGAGAGGAAGGGGTGATACCCGAGGACTGGAGGAGGGTGGATGTGATTCCACTTCACAAAAGTGGGAGCAAGGAAGAGGCAGAAAACTACAGACCTATTAGTGTGATCTCAGTGGTAGGGAAAATGATGGAATCACTTCTGAAGGAAAGAATTGTTGAGTACCTAGAGGCCAGAGGGGCGCAAGACCCAAGGCAGCATGTATTCACAGCGGCAAGGTCATGTCAGACGAATCTAATAGATTTCTTTGACTGGGTGACCAAAATAGTAGACCAGGGAGGGGCTGTGGACGTGGCCTACCTAGACTTTAGCAAAGCTTTTGACACAGTCCCACACAAAAGATTAATAAACAAGTTAACCAGCATGGGAATGGGTGCCAAGGTGGTAGCCTGGGTAAAAAATTGGCCGGACAACAGGACACAGATGGTAATAGTAAATGGAGTCCACTCTGAAGAAAGGGGAGCTATCAGTGAGGTACTGCAGGGTTCAGTACTGGGACTGGTCTACTTTAATGTCTTTATAAGTGACATTGCAGAGGTACTGGAAGGAAAAGTATGTCTCTTTGCAGACGACACAAAGATCTACAACAGGGTTGATACACAAGGGGGTGAAAAGGATGAGAAGGGACTTAGCAAGATTGGAGGAATGGTTAAATGTATGTCAGCTTAGATTCAACGCAAAGAAGTGCAAAGTAATACACCTGGGGAACAAAAACCAAGGGGAAGAGTACACAATGTGGAGTGAGATACTAACAACAACAAAAATGGAAAGGGATCTGGGGGTAGTCATATCAAATGATCTAAAGGTGGACAAGCAATGTGAGAAAGCAGTAAGGAAGGCTGGGAGGATACTGGGATGTATAGGGAGAGGTATCACCAGTAGAGAACAGGAAGTTGTTATCCCTCTGTACAGACAGTTGGTTATACCCCATCTGGAGTACTATGTGCAGTGCTAGAGATCCCATCTCCACAAGGACATAGACAGGATGGAGGCTGTCCAGAGGAGGGCAACTAAAATGGTGCAAGGGCTGCACCAGAAGCCAAACAAAGAGAGACTAAAGAGCTTAATATGTATACCCTTGAGGAAAGGAGGGAGGGGGGGACATGATTAAAACTTTGAAGTACCTCAAGGGAATCAATAAAGTTCAAGAGGGTAGCATCTTTCAGAAAAAGAGATGTGCAAGAACAAGGGGGCACAATTTGAAGAAAGAGGGGGGACAGCTCAGAGGTAATGTGAGGAAGTATTTTTCATGGAGAGGGTTGTGGATGCATGGAACAGCCATCCTGAGGAGGTCATGGAGTCAAAAACAGTGGGGGAACTCAAGAATGCAAGGGACAGACATAAGGCAATTCTAGTGGGGGGGGATAGGAGGAAGTAGGCTGTTGGTTAAGTAGTATCTACAGCTTATCCATTAGGTAGGGAAATGGGCACACTAGGTGGGCCAAGCAGTTCCTATCTGCCATCAAAGTCTATGTTTCATCTTCCAGGCCCTCAGATTCAGGTACCCGTTATTTCAAAATAATTTCTAGAAATATCTCCAGATCAGGAGTGCATTCTCTGCCTTTCTGAATGACGCCCATGGGGTCAGCTCTACATGAACCCCACTCTTCTGCTGGACTGGATTAGTATGAAATGGTGGAAGATAGGCGGCTATCTATAAACAGATACAGAAAGCCCTCTCACATCAGTAACAGGCAGCTAAAAGCAAGTGGGAAGCTCAGTTGAACACATCAACATCTACAGAACAATGGGCCCAGTTCTGGAAGACAGCAAATGGAGCCTCTGCAGACAGCAGGGCGATGCTCATACAAAACAAAATCCACCACCAGTGGCATTGTACCCCAACTGTATTACAGTCTATGAGGCTGATTCCCAGTGATACTTGCTGGCAATGCAGCTCACAGGGAGGCAACTTAGCCATGTTCTATGGGCCTGCTCATCTGCCCAATCATTCTGGCAGGAGACAGTTTCCTTATGTGCCCATTATTAAAATTTCCCATGCAACTATAGTCACTCGTTTTGAATTCTAAGTATTCTCCCCTGACAACTGCAGACTACCCAACATACTGACTTGTAGCCATATCAGAAGAGACCAATTGCCTGCCTCCTCAGAAGTAGAAATCAAAAGAGATCCTGCCGACAGCTCAATGGCAAACGTCCATGGGAAGGCTAGCAAACTTTAAGCATTATGTTCCACATATCCAGATTGACTGAATCTTCATCCAGCTTCAAACGGGGTCATGAGGGAGCCATCTCCAGCCCCCCCAAAGTGGCTGGCACTGAATACTGCTGGTTCATTCAGAGTCTGCCACTGAATCTTCGTCCAGCTCCAGACGGGGTCATGAGGGTGCCGACTCCAGCCCTACCCAACCCACACCCACACCCACAGCCACCACTGAATCCTGCAGGCTCATTCAAGTACTAAGACCACGCTGTTTTCAGTGTTCGGGACCATTACTACATTGTCTTACTTGGATTCTCTGCCGGCTTACTGCAACTGACTGTTCCACACAGCTCCCACTGCTGGGTTGGCTCCGCTATGGGATAGCCCTTTAAATTGACTACATTGTGATCTGTTTGTTCATGGTAGTACATCTGTATTGGTATTTGTCCTTTAGTGTATTAGTATGTGTTTCCCCTCCCCCTGCTTACAATCTCAATTAATTAACCTTGGACTTTATATCTGTATAGGCTTTCTTCATCAAGGCTAAATCTCATGTTCCCTAGTACATTTAATGTTTATCACTGTGCTTCAGCATTGTATCAAATATTGACTTAATGTCCCCTGCATACATTCTTAATTACTGTAATTAACATGGAACTTATATTTATATAGGCTTTCCTCATTCAAGATAAATCTCATGTTCCTTAGTGCATTTTAATGTTATCACTGTGCTTCAGCTTACATCAAATAGTGACAATGAAATCACGCCAGTTCCTCGTTCAGTATTGTTCTGTATTGTGGCATTGAGTATTAGGAACTATAAACAGTTGCTTGTTGATACCTAACTCCTAAAGGTCTCTTATGTCCTTAGCATGTCTGATCTCTGTTCTGCTATGTGATGTATTACTGGAAATTGTGCTTTTATGGCATTCATACAAATAGCTGGAAGTGTTCAACTTGCCTCATTTAATTTAACTAATTTCACTGTTAGTTCTGCTCCTAAGTGTATAGAAACATGCTCATTTAAATTAGCTAGTTCTGCAGCTGAGGTACCTGACATGTTTCACTCAAGTATTGATGTTAGGAACTGTGTTTGCTAAGTGAGGCATTCAATCTGGGCCTGAACACACTGTAATTTTAGCTTAGTACTGTTGTTTGTAGTGAGCTCCTACTAGCTCTGCAACCCCCTATCCTTTCCCCTGAACTCTGCTTATTCTTGCCTGCTCAACTCCTGCCTTTTTGCTCTCTTACTGTCTACTGCCTGCATTCTCTCCCCCCCACCTGCCAGAACATCTAACTGCTGTACCCTTGGGGGATTGGCTGTCTTGTTACATGACCCCTGCAGCTCACCTCCTTGCTTATATTCTTTTCCCTCCCCTGAGTCTGCCACTGAATCTTTACCCAGCTCCAGATGGGGTCGTGAAGGCACTGTCTCCATCCCTTCAACTCCCCCCCGCCCCAGCAGCTGGCACTGAATCCTGCAGGCTCATTCAGATTCAGCGCCATTACTACATTGTCTTTCCTGGATTTTCAGTCAGCTCACTGCAACTGATTGTTCCACATGACTGCCGCTGCTGGGGTGGCTCCACTTTGGAGTAGCCCACTCTCCTGCCTCCCACCACACCCACCCGGGCTTGACAATCGCACTTTATTTGCTTCCCTAGCCACTCCCTCTCCCCATTTAAAAACTTCAACCCTATCCCTTTTTTACATTACATCCTCACTCATAACTTTGTACCTCAGGAACCTAATTCACTGCTCTGAGTTTAGTTCTACCCTACTCTCTTTCTACACTCTAAGGCACCACATACCATACCTCTTTAATCACAATTATCCTTACCTTATTGGTAATGAATTTACATTAGGCAGCCATTAGTTTCACGGCTAAGTATTATTACTTGACAAACATCTTAGCTGTCTAAAGTATGCACCCTTTTCCTATCATCCCCCCCAATTGTCACTCCTCCCACTCAGTGAGTAGCAGTACACCACCCTCAGCATTTTTTGCAACACTAAGTCATCCAATCTCCAGTAACTCTGCACTCCTATGCTGGATACCTCATCTTTGTCATTCAGACCTCTCCTAGAGATACTTCATCTCTAAAATACCCATTGTTATCCAAGCAAGCTGTACCTCCACTCTTCTAATTTCTACTCCCCAGCTTCACATACATGAATACAAAACAGAACATACCAAATGGGTGTGCACATGGACTCATCCATATTTAAAATGTTACTTCTTGTCCCCTAGCTCCTTCCTTTTCTCTTCCTTCCTACCTCTCTCCCCCAGCATACTTCCCTATGCCCTCTATTCCCAAACCCCTTTCCATTCCAGATCTCTTGACAGGTCCTATCCCCTCCATAACCTCCTCCTCTCAGTGTGCCCCTTCCTGGTCCCACATCCCATAGCCCATAGGAGCATCCATACTACCTGCTCACTGTCTCTGTGCTGCATCTCTCACATCAAAACTCCTATCCCTTCCCCCCAACTATTACCCTCATAGCCATTCCTGCACATTGTCCTTATGCATACCTTCTACTGCCTCCAAGCTCTTCATTTTGTTACTGTTGTTCATGGCAGGTGATGTTGAGCCAAACCCAGGTCCAACATCCACTCTCCCCTCCCAACTTCCTCATGGCCTAAAGTTTTCCCACCTGAATATTAGGAGCTTTTTAACCAAGCTCTCCCTACTGCAGCCCCTCACCATCACCCTTCCCCTGATATTCTGATAATTTCCAAATCTTGGCTCAATCCCAAAGTTTCTGACAGTAGTATCTCCATACCTGGTTACTCCCTTGTCCACCAAGATTGACCCAGCAGAGATGGCGGAGTGGCCATGTATGTCTCCTCTTCGCTGCAATTCACACCAGTCCTCTCTTCCTCCAAAACTGACAAGTATGAATTCCTTCTTGTAAAAATCTCACTCCCTTTTACTCCCCCCATCCTTGTAGCTGGGCCCTACTGTCATCCTGGTCTCTCCCCATACTCTATCATCACCCGCATGTCCACCGTATTATCCCATACCATAGCAGGTGAATTGTATGTCTTGGGGTAAATTCGACTTGAATTGGCAATCCTACTTACATTCCAAAATCTGTAATGACACCTCCTCCCTAAATCTGACACAGCTTATAAATGAACCTGCCCATATAAACACCAAATCCCTAAATTACACACTCACCAATTGGGCTTTCACATCTCACCTCCACAGAGTAATTGCAGCCGGTATCCTCCCAGATGCCCTAAGTGACCACCACTTAATCTATCTGGTGAGAAAAAACGCACCTGTCTAAATTCCCCCCAAGGATTATTGTGACATACTCCTACAGATTTGTGAACTGTTCCCCTCTTCTGGAGGATCTATCTTCCACTGACTGGTCTCCTATCTCTGGTGCCTCCTCAATTTACCATGCTTGGGACTATTTTAAAGCTAAAGTCCTTGCAGCATGGAATTAGTATGCCCCAGTTAGGTGCACCAGGGTGCGTGGAAATCACCTCCTCTGAAGCAACCCTGAACTATTAGCCTGATGTCACACTAATGATCTAGCCTGGAAGGCTCATAAATCCTCTGTCTCTTAAGCTGACTTCCAACATTCCCGTGCACTCCGTAATAAATGCACTTCGGCAATATGCTATGCCAAGGATGAATATTTTCAGTCTACCTTTCAGACCAATTTGAATCACCCTTCCAGATTCTGGAAGGTAGACCAATCCCTCTTCTCCCCCTGCCCAGCCCCCCATCCCTGAACTTTGTGTTGATGGCTCCAGTCTGTCAACCCCTTGGAAGCTGCAAACAAATTCAACTCTAACTTTACCACCGGTGCCTCTTCTCTCCTCTCAACCCTCCCCATCTCTTCGCCCCATACATACCTCTTCATCAACAGACTCCCCCTGCCCTTCTTCTCCTTTTCACTTGTATCCCCTTCCACCACTCTGTTGGTTCTCCTTACTCTTAACCCCTTCTATGGCCCCTCCCCGATGGTCTGGATGCAAAAATTCTCCATCTATCTGCCCCAGCCATTGTCACCCCCTTATTTCTCTGCTGAACCTCTCCTCTCTTGCCTGGGTTCCAGTTCCTTGGAAGCATGCCACCATCCTCCCACTTCCCAAAGGGGGTGATCCCTCTGCACCAGGTTATTACCAGCCCATTTTCCTTCTCTCTATCCTAACAAAATTCCAGGAACAGGTGGTACTCTCGCAGCTCTCCTCCTACCTTGATTCTTTCAATGTTTTCACCCCTTTTCAGTCTGGCTTCTGGAAGCAACACTCCACTACCACCTCTCTCCTCAGGCTCACTGACTCCATCCTTACTTGGATGAACAGTGGCCTCATCACCTCTGCTATCTTTGTCGACCTTGCCAAGGCTTTAGACACTGTCTCTCATCCCCTACTTCTTGCCAAGCTCTCTGCAGCAGGGCTCTCTGAGTCCGCCACAAACTGGTTCCATGCCTATCTGGTAGGTAGGTCTCAGTCTGTTCGTATTGCTGACTCCCTGCCTACCCCATCAGGATAGGTTTCCCCAGAGTTCTGTACCTGGTCCCCTTCTCTTCTCCATCTTCCCAAGTGACCTTCCTGCCACCTGCTTCTCCTCATGTATTCACATGTATGCAGACAATACAGTCCTGTATACCTCCAGATCCTCCACCTCTGTTGTGTCTACCAGTCTTGCCAGCATGGCTTTGATAATGTTTCACATTGGCAATGCTCACACCAACTTTTTCTAGACACCAAGAAGACAGTCTCCATGACCTATCAGAGGCAGAGGCTATCTCAGCTCCCTTCCCTCCTCACTTTCCACACCCTTGATAGGACGAAACTGGAGGATACCTCCTCCTCCTCCTTTAGGTATGTTGGTGTCTGGTTAGACCAGCACCTTGAATTCTCTGAACATGTGGATGCTATCTTCAAAAAACTGCACCCCAAGTTAGGTGCTTTGTACAAAAACCATGACTGCATCCCATTGCCTGCCCATCAGGCCCAAGTCCAGAAAATGATCCTTCCAGTTAACTATGGTGATGTAGTCTTCAGTGCCACCCCAAAGCTTCCCTTGCCAGACTGGACACCCTCTACCACTCCTTCTGCCACTTTACCTTTAACTGTCCTCCTCGTATTCACCACTGTAACCTCAATCAGTCTCTTATCTTTCCTCTTTCTTGATGACAAACACTGCTCTCACTGCATCTCCTTCACCTCTAAACTCTGGTTTGGTTCCCTCCCCTCCTGCTTGTCTCCGTCTCACCTCCCTTCCCCCCCAATCTCTCTGGAGCTACGATTCTTGCACCATGGCTATCCCTCCCAGATCCTTTACTGCCGGCCAGTCTGTCTTTTCTCACCATCTCCCAAAAATGTGGAATTCCCTCCCACAAGCAGCCCACCACACCAACTCCCCTTCTGCCCTCTTATCCCTCCTACAGTACATAACTTTATGTCTGCTACTTGTAATTGCCTTTAACTCCCTCTCTCCCCCCTCACTCTTCTGACTCCTCACACATACTGTACTTCCACTGAATTCACCTGTTGTGTGATCCGTTTGTATATATATTGTAATATTTTTCTGTTTTATATCCTAAATGCCTTGATATTATTGAATTGTTTGGTTTCTGTATACTTTTGTATTCCTATTCCCCTTCCCACAGAATGCACCTGGAAACAAGCAATTTTGCTCAGTGTGTCTTTCCTCGAGAAACTTTTAAATAAATAAATAAATATACCAGGGCCACAGAGATAAGTACAGATCTCTCTGGGGTCCCTTTCTGAACTCACCTCTATGCTGGTTCCTCCGACCTGACCAATCTGAAAATCTCCCAGCTATGGCCCACAGTCAGCCTCCCTTCTTCCCCTGCCTACTCCCCCCATCACATACCTTATCAACAAAGTTTTAATGAATCAAGGTACCCATATGGTCCTTCTTTATATGTATGAAAATCCAGATGAAGCCATCTGGGTTGGCTCTTGACATAATTCTATATATGTATTTACTGTGAATTGTATTTATTTAAGATTCATACCTAACTTATGTTTATATTATCTAGACTACTGTTGTGTGTTAGTAACTATGAATTGCAGTTTGAATGTATTTGAACACTGTGTTTATCAACTGTCAGGGTATGCTGAAGTTTCAATAAATATGATTAGCCACAAGAAAGAAGACTGACACACATCTTTAGAGAACTGCTCTGAAGGATTTCCTGGATTGGTTGGTAAAGTTAGTTACTTAAGCTTGCTATTTTTCAGATATCTGTAAAAGTCCAATGGAAGCTCAATGATATAACACAATGAAAGAAAAGTGGGAGGTGTAGTCAAAATTAATGACTCTGAAAAAAGTTTGGGAAATCCTATGGGAGACCATGCAAAAAAATCATGTAGAAAGGTTTGGCATCCCCCTCTTAGGGAGAATTTTGATGGAATACTCTAGTGAGCTATTTCCACACACCCGCAGTCACTAATTATTTGGAGCAACAAATTCAGACACCAGCTGGAGAGGCTGAAGGAACAGGAGACCACAATTCAACCTTCATTTGGGACTGCCTCTTATTAAAACCTTATAGGATGGATATTCATGGAGAACTGAAGAACATTGTATGGCTCTAAATACAGCTTACTTATATCCATCCCTTTTCGGGGCCTTCCAATACCAGTCTTGCACTTGAAAAACAAAAAGCTTTATTACTAATCCTGCTCATAGTCATGATTAAGGGAATCACAGTGAATTGTCTATAAAATACTATTTCCCAACAGTTTGGGATCTCAAAGTGTGCCATTGATGTGTACTATGTGTACTCTCCTACATACTGTATGTGTCAGCGCCATACATTCACTTCATTGTTGCTTTTGCCATCCTGTCTGTGTTTTTCACATATGAAGATCACAAGCCAAATTGCCAGTCATACTGCTGTTTGTGTTAACAAGATTCAACATTTGGCCTGTCTGTGTGTGTGTACTGTGCACTGCTGCTATCATGTGCCAGATCATATTATCATGCCTGTCTGTCTGTCTGCCAGTTTCCCAATCTTGATGAGATGAATTCTCACATAACTACTGCCTGTGGCCTAAGGAAGCAGGTCTTGCTTTTCACATTACTACAACTACATGCAATATCTACATCCATCATCTGCCCTTGGATGGATTCTGCATGTTAAGTATACTTATAATGGATGGAGGATACTTGTTGGCATGCAAAGCTTGTGGCCACTGGGATAACACATTAGGTTGCAAGGTGAGCACTGGGCCTAACATCATGCGTTATCCCACTATAACTGCAATCATTCAACCTAATGCCAATCTCTCACTATTGAGTCTCCTCCAGTGGCAGCTGTAGCAGAGCATCCTTGCTTTGTCACTACTCCTGTCATATACGCTCAATAAGGTTATGGGGCCTAGGTTATTGAACTCCAATCTAAGTGGGCTTGTTGACAAGACTAGTATTGCCCTTCAGGAAAACAGTACTATTCCACTGTGTCCCACTTCACCTTACCCAGTGCCCACACAGAGTAATCCCGAAAAAACGATAATACTATGCACTCTAAACCATATAACATGCAAAGACTCACATGATGCAATTCAAAGTATAAAATTATTTATTTGGGCAGTAACACAGGATCTGGGGAAGAAAAGGATTAATGTTAGACACACAAATCCATCATTCACTGAAAACCACCAGCAGCTTAATCTTGTTCTGTTTCAGTTGGTTTGCATCCATACCCCCCCACACACAAACACACCCCAATGATGCCGAAAATAGGCAATATTGTCTAGCCCTCCTTTCCTGGTTGATGAAAACTAAATTACAAATTAAATAAATAAATAAGTTAACATAGTTGGCAGTAGTTCCCTCTTGCACTTGCTATGGACTAAGAATGCATGCTCTTACCCGTTAGTCATACCTGACTGTACTGTGCAGACCCTCTACTCCAGTCCTTTACTGATACCAGTATTACCTGTTACACTCTAGGGGATTTCCAGTGTTTCCATTGGTACCCAGCCAGTAAAATGGTATAGAAACATCAACAGTCACACTGTATGTGATAGATGGAAAGGGATAAAAAAAATGAAAATGCACTATTTGTAATCAGCAGGCCCAATCTGTTATTCGCAATCCAGTGGATAAAGCAAAAACAGTACGCAGTTCAGTCTCATTGTCTATTGGTTATCCTAGATAATCTAACTACTGTAGCTACAATTCAGCTGTAGGACCAAGATCCTGTCTGTGTATGGTCCCAACCAGGCAATTTAGGCCTCTCTGGTCAAGATCAATCTCAGCTGCAAGTTCTGGTTCTCAGCTCCTGTAGTACAGATCAGCTCTGGTATCTTGAAAACACTCTGGCAGCTCTGTCTCTGTCTCTCTGTCTCTCTCTGTCTCTCTCTCTCTCTCTCTCTCTCTCGCTCTCTCTCTTATGGTCACACTTTGGTACCTCACATAGATTAGATTAGATCAGATCAGCTCTGTCTCTCTCTGTCATTCTCTTTCTGAGTGTCTGGGGTGAACCAGAACTAAGAAGTGCCAACCTCCCTGACCAGTACAGCTCCAATACAACCCCACTGCACTACAGGTCATTCACCTGACTATGGTAGCTGATGGCAGTGGCTCTCTAGCCCCTCAGACTGTTATAGCTGCAGATCTTCAAGCCTGTACCTGAAGAGTTCAGCTGCAGAGCAGCTTACCCTGTGCAGAGTCTGCAGACTGACTCCTTCCAGCTGTTACATTCAGTCTCCCATTGTGCATAGCAGTCTCCTCATTTTCTGTCATAAAAGCACTCTTCTCCCCCAATTTCTGCAGCTGTAGCAGTAATAATTACTGCAGAGACTGTACTCTCTTCTCTGTTCACTCCGGTAAGTGCTGGCTCTTTGCAGACTGCTCTTTGCTGAGTCTTTATCCAGACTGTGCCATGACACACACTGATGCACACTGACTTACATATTGACACAGGCTGTGCAGAATTCAAGGAGTTCTCCTGGGTTTTCGGCTTTCTGTTTGGATAATCTCCTGTTCGTCACAGAAGGAAGTTCATCCCACAGTCATTAATGCCCAATTCGCTGTGTCACCCTCTGGTGAACTAATGAAGTCCTTCAGTATCTCATGAGTCCTCCTGGCCCAGTTGCAAGTTTCAAGAACCTTATTGTCTGTAGGAACTGCCCTCTGGCCCAGTTGTCACGTTGATGTAGTCAGAGGTGCGCAAAGACTGCAGCTTCTTTAATTCACGAGGGCACTCCCCAAAAAAAAAGCGTCCTTTACTACTTTTATTTCACTTTCATGAGGCCTGCAAAAGCTAGGAAGAGTGGGGGATGCTAGAGGGGAGAGTGAAATGTTAGCACTGCAATTAAGGACATAAGATGACTAAAAAGTAGGTTCTAAACTACATCATTTCTAACAAAATAACATGTACTATTACCAAAATTCAGAAAAAGTCACAAATTATTTGTTGTAACTTTTATTAAAACCATCATGTAATTGTATGCTTCAATACAAAAAACAATAGTATCAATACAGTCTAGTGATATAAAAAAAACAGTATCTACACCATGGATTTGCCCTTTTTTGGCTGTCACAAAAAAAATATATATGTATTGATGATATACTCAAAACAGCGGTTTCCAAATAGTATAGCTGCATACAGAATATTGTTGACACATAAAATCTGCATTAACAGAACTAATTTGTAATGGCTGGACACCAAGCTTTCATTTAAAAGAAAACATCCAGTCCCAACAGTTTCAAAGTGAAACCTTTAAAAAAACATAATTTCTTTAAACGGGATAACTTTGAAACTATTCAGGTTAGAAACTTACATTTTTCTTTTAAATTAAAGCTTGGAGTCAGCTTTGTTTATATAGCGATATAATGTATTGCTATAGCTTCCATATATAGAGATAGAAAACATAAAATGGTTCACAGATTTTCTTTAAGTCCTGTTATTCTTAGCAATGTATTATATGTATCTTTAGGATCTGCATATGTTGCTTGGATTTAAAGTTTTCATTTAAAAAAACAACTTTCTTTGACTAGCAGTTCAAATGTTACACCTTTCAAAATATAATTTCAAGCATTACAAAACAGCATAACACATTATTTTGAAATGGTTGAAAGATACTAGTGATTGGTTTGTCCAAGAATAAACACATTCTTTTCTAGTTTCATAAAGGGCTCCTGCCATAACAAATTTAGGACACTCATTAGCTGTTTCCACTACTGGTTGCACTACTGTCCAGTTGCAGTCAGGGCTGTGTTCATGGAAGCTGGTAGTCATCTGGGGATCCCTGACCTTGAGTTCAATTGTACGTCTCTGCAGTGGCAGCAGAACCACTTTCCTCAATGTTTGTCATTAGTTTCCAAAGAAATGTAACTTTTTGTCTTACTTTTCCTCACACAGATCCAGTCATCTACTTGGTAGTGGACTGAGTGGGGCCACAGACTGCTGGAATGAAGAATGTGAATCAATGAACAAGGGGCTGGATTTGCAAAGCCCCCAAGAATGCAGCAAGCCCCTGGTGCACTGGTCATATGGCTCACAGGGCAGGTGTGACATTCTCCCCTGGCCTCCAATCAGGATTTTCACTCCCATGTGCCAAGTGCCACAAGTTAGACCAGTTCCCTACTGGTTTAGTTTGCAGCATTTAAGGGACCATTTTTATGGGGCTTGCTCCAAATATTTGTCCCTGAAGACACTTATGCGAAACTGGTAGGAGTTGGTGGGGCTCTGCTGGCGTTTTCCCAGTTTCATGTATTTGTATAACTTTTGAGGATTGCCACTTGGATATGAATCAAATTTACTATGCTGTAGCATTTGTTGACTTTTGGTGGTTCTTTTTTATGGTGGTTTATTGCTGGAGTGGTGTTCTGGCTGGTATTTTGTTCTCAGTGTGCACACCCAGCCGTGAGGTGGGCTTACCTTGTTGGATTCCAAATATTTGTCGCAAGCTGCCATAAGGTGAGGAAACTGTTGCAACTGTGCCTGATGTAATAACATCAAGTGCAGCCGCAGCAAAGGTGTTTGGTGTAGCTGTACCAAAGAATGGGTTTGACAAAGGGGTTGATACAAGCCCTGCATCACATTTTGAAAATCCCACCCAAGATGTCTACCACACAGTGCACCACCATCACTCTGCCTAGGCAAGTGTGAATGTACTCCTCTGTCTCTTCCATGTTGACTTGAAATATCTTCTTTCCAAACCACTGGCGTCTGCCAGCCAACTTGCAGCCTGACACCCATCACCTGTCACATCACAATTGCATGAACTCACATGATACTCAATGACGTGTGTGTTTCAGGAACCTTATTCCTGCTTCCCAACTAAATTCAGCTCCCTTCTAGCAATTCAGTATATTTGTGGCACATAAGGCTGACAGAGACAAACTTAAATACAGAATAATTATTACCATATAGGCCCCAAGACTATCCTGTTACTTTGACTCAGAGTGGCTGTACCCTAGATAAGGTTAAGTGATTGACAGCTGAGCTGACCAACAGTATGTGAATGATGTAGTTAATGTATTATCTTAGCAACCAGTCAGGATGGCCTTAGTATTGTCTTAATGTTGTTGTAGTTGTATTCATGTGCCTAGCTGAGTTCCATCAGGTAAGGGTTGTACTTGAAAGATGGACTACTTTACAAGTATTCAACTGAATGATGTATAATCAACTTCTGGCATGTAAAATATTTTCTATGATAGAAATACAACACAATAAGTTACAAAAATTATAAAATGTATAAAACAAATCTAAGTGCAAGATAAAGTACATGCTGTATTTTCCTTATAAATGTTTAAAACATAACCTAGAATTTCTTTCTGCAAAATGTTGTTATATGTTCCATGTCAGTCTTGTATACATATTTTAGTCTTAATGGTATCTTTTTCCTAGACAAATAAAAATTATCATAATCATCATCATCATCATCATCAGTATCATCATCATCATCATCATCAAGCAGTTCCCTAAATTTGCAGCAGTTATGTATAATTGACCAGACTTAATGGACTACCATTATGGGAGTTCCTCATTTAGTCTTCATAATGAGAAAAGATTCCTGTTTTACTGCCATCCCCTAAACAGATGTGGGCCTAAGATGCTTTCATAATCCACTGTGATGCTCTTGTAAATGTCAGTACAGTTCAAACTACTAATTAGCTAATACTAGATTTTAGTAATAATGCAGGTTGAGGATTTGAAGTCTTTTGCTAGCTAATTACTGGACCTTTGTAACTGCATTGGAAAGAGACCTATGATTCTCTAGGTCCTGGTCCTTCAAATACTAAACTAATTATTCATTCTTGTCTTTAGAGGACAGCATTTTGTTCACAAACTTCTGCAGCTGAGTTGAACTCCTTAAAATACCATCATTTCCCTCAAGCAGCAAGCTGCACGTAAGGCAATAACAAGTCCCCAGGCACTAAAGAGCACTGTAGAAGTGTTTAACCTCACTGGCAGAGCAAATGGCTTTCCAGTTCTAACATACAAGTCTGGAAAGTTGGAAATCTGGAAACAATTTCAGTCAGTTCCACAAGTGAAAATCTTAGCCAGACTAAAAAGTATGAGTTAGTTTGTTAACTAACTTACATAGAAACATAGAAACATAGAAGTTGACGGCAGATAAGGACCGCAAGGCCCATCCAGTCTGCCCATTTCTTTTTCTACCTTATAAATGTGCCATTGGCCTTTGCTCTGTCAGTGACCTATCTATTCATAGTCATTTGTATTGCTCCCTTATGCCTATCCCATGCCTGTTTGAAGCCCTGCACTGTATTCATAGCCACCACTTCTTGTGGTAAGCCATTCCATGCATCTACCACCCTTTCTGTGAAAAAGAATTTCCTCACATTCCCCTTAATCGGCCTCCCTCTAATCTCATGCTGTGTCCTCTTGTCCTGCTATTTTCTTATATTTAAACATGTTGAGACTCTTCACCTTGTTTATGCCCTAAGGTGTTTGAATGCCTCGATCATATCACCTCTCTCCCTCCTTTGCTCAAGGGTATACATATTGAGCTCCGTTAATCTGTCCTCATATGTCTTCTGATGCAGTCCCTGCACCATTTTGGTTGCCCTTCACTGGACTGCCTCAATTTGGTTAATGTCCTTTTGAAGGTGTGGCCTCCAATACTGTACGCAGTACTCCAGATGGGGCCTAACCAATGTCTTGAACAGAGGGATTATTACCTCCCTCTTACGACTTGTGATACCCCTACTAATACACCCCAACACCCCCCTAGCCTTATCTACTGCTTTAGAGGTCTGCTTGGATGATTTCAGGTCATCAGTGATGATGATGCCCAAGTCTCTTTCTTCCTTTGTGACTGCTAGCAACTCCCCTCCCAGCCTATAAGTGGCTTCAAGGTTTCTCTTCCCTATGTGCATGATTTTGCACTTCTTTGCATTAAATCCCAGTTGCCACTCTTCTGACCATTCTGCTAGTTTATCCAGATCTCTTCTCATTCTGCCCACCCCATCTGGATCATCTACTCTGTTGCAGATCTTGGTGTCATCTGCAAACAGACAAGCCTTACCCTCTAGTCCATCTCTTGAGGTCACTAATGAAGATGTTGAATAGGATGGCCCCAGGACTGATCCTGAGGTACCCACTTGTGACTTGCATCTCTTCTGACTGTATACCATTTACCACCACTCTCTGTTTTCTGCCAGTCAACCAATTTGCCACCCAGTTGACCAACTTCATTACCCGAGCCTACCTAGCTTATTTATCAATCTTCTATAGTGGAACAGTGTCAAAGCTTTGCTGAAGTCAAGGTAGGCGACATCAACTGCTCCCCTTGGTCCACCACTCTGGTTACCCAGTCAAAGAAATCTATGAGATTAGTTTGACAGGACCTTCCTTTTGTAAACCCATGCTGTCTTGGATCCTGTGCCCCTATGGATTCCAGGTGTTGCACTATCCTTTCCTTAAGGAGTGCCTCCATAATCTTGCCCACTACTGAGGTAAGACTGACCGGTCTGTAGTTCCCTGCCTCCTCCCTGCTACCACTCTTGTGGAGCGGGATCACATGACTTTTTGTCACATTGACTGATTGGAGCATGAGGTAAAGCTCTTTGTTTCCTTAATATGAACAGCTATACACCCACTTCATTTAAAAATGCATCTGCTACTTCAGCAACTAAAGCCATAACCCCAGGCTTGTGAAAACATAATAATTTCAATGATAAGTGATGTGGCTGCTTTGCAAAGAGAATTTGGGTTTCAGCTGTAAGAAAAATGCCATATATCAAATAAAATTCAAAATATGTAGATGTGGCTACTGAAAAATCATCTTCCAATAACCAACAAGAAGACCAGTGCCATGCTGTTTGGTACACAACTGAAGTTGTTCAAGAATAAAGGCAGTTTCTTTATTAAAATATCAGATGGAACTGAGTTGTCGTTGGGAGACATTTTTAAATAGCCTGAAGTTCTTCTAGACCCAAACCAATTTTTTTGACATATGTACACTTGTACAGTGTTACTAATACTGTGTATCAAACATGAGTTACCTTACACAGAATTAAGGGTTATATGACAAGTGGTGCAAAATTGGGTGGGTCTATATTATTACCCAGCTATGAATTTGGTTCTTTGATGTGGGGAAAAGTCTCAGCCAAAGTGCAGCATCAAATATTGGCATTGTATAGTTAAATTTGCTAATTGTGATGTCAGCACATAATAGAAAACACCACGGCCTCCTCTACTTGAGTGGCTAGCATTGGATAAATAGTATATTGCCACTCATTCCTTGATTAACATACTGCCTTTAGAAGAATCTAAGGCTAATCTGTGCTCTGAAAAAATATATATTGTGAAAATTCCATTCATGAACTAGAATAATTGTCAGAGACCTTTATTATATTGTACAGTGAAAATGTTGAATAAGTTTTCCTATGACATCAGACAAATCTCATCTTCTCACTTCTTTGCATGCAGCTTACAGTAACTCAAAACATGGACATGTTGTAATTAATTGCTCATATAATGCTAATTATTGAAATCTGCTAGCTGTTCTTTTATGTTATACTCAGTGGCTGCAAAGATCTGTCTTGTCTGTATTTCTCTGTTCTTCTGTTACTCCTGTAAAAGGAAATTCTTTCTCTAGTGAGCTAAGCTGATCAACAAATAATTAATAAATAAAAATATAAATAAATAAACAAACAAACAAATGAGCTATGGAAGGGCTCTCAAGAAAAGAGTTGGTGAGGCTACTGTTGGCACACTGACTTGAAAACAGACTCACTGTGAGTCTAACTTTATCTGACTCTTGTCTACAACCAGTATTATGGACATATAAAAAAGCAAGCAAAAAAGGCCATAATGGTCTATCAAGTCTGCTCGAGTGTGCAGCACACAATTTATTTTACTGTATCTGCCCCCCACCCTTTTCCACCCCAGAGTTATCATCCCGCACCCTCTTTTCCCGCCCTCACACCAGATATGCCCCTCCCTTTAACCCTGTCCCACCCCCTCTTAAAACTGCCCACAATTTTCAATGAGATCACCTTCTTTGGCAATTCATTCTACTTTGACACCACCCTTTCTGTGAAATAGTGCCTCCTCATTTCCTTTTTAGATCCCCCCCATTAATTGCAGACTATGTCCCCTTGTGGACCTCACCCTTTTTAAATTTAAAATTCCCTCTGTTCTAACCTTGTTCATAGGCAATGAGATAGAGTTGCACAGAGGTATGGGTGCTCTAAGACCATAAGTTCAGCAAACAACAGGAAAGGTCTTGGCACACTTAAATTGGACACAAAAAACTCTCCACATATAGTGAGTAAAATATAGCTTGTCTTTACTAGTGGAGTGCAAAAAACAGTGACAGCAGACATTAAGTACATACAATGCAGGTACAGAAAAACTCCTCACGCATGTTTCACCTGATCACAACCTTGTTCATACCTTTTAGGTACTTGAAGGTTTCTATCATATCCCCCTACTCACTTCTGTCTTCTGGGGAATACATGTTAAGCTCTCTCAGTCTCTCCTCATTGGATTTGTCCCCAAGGCCTAGGATCATCTTGGTTGCCCTTTGCTATACCCTCTCTAGTAGTTTGATGTCCTTTTTCAAATAAGGGCACCAGAACTGCACATAGTACTCTTAAATGTGGTCTCACCAGCAAGCTGTACAATGGCAGAATGACTTCTTCTTTCCTTCAGATGATTCCTCTGGTGATGCACCCCAGCATTTTGTTTGCTATGGCTGCTACTTTATGGCACTGTGCAGAGTGTCTCATGTCCCACTTGACTATTACCCCTCGATCCTTTTCCTCCACCAAAATGGATACCACCACTCCCCCAGCCGATAGCTAGTCCCAGGGTTCCTGGTTCCCAGGGGCATGGCCTTGCACTTCTTAGCATTGAACACCAACTGCCAGATGCCTGACCAGTCTTCGAGCTTAGCCAGGTCCTCCCTAAGCTCCTGCCTTCCCTCCTCTATGTCCACTCTTGCACAGATCTTTGTGTTGTCTGTCAACAGGCAGATTTTATTTTTGATCCTGTCTTCTAGGTCCCCAATAAAGATGTAAAATAACACCGATCCAAGTACTGAGCCCTGTGAGACACCACTGGTTTCAGGTCTAGGTTTCAATAGTTCCACATCCACAATCACCAGCTGGTTCCTGTCCTGCAGCAAGCTCTTGACCCACCCCACAAGTTTTTCCCAGGCTCCCAGGTTTCTCAGTTTACTGAGCATCCTTCCATGTGGCACTGAGTTCAAGGCATTGCTGAAGTCCAAATACAGGACATCTACTTTCTGACCCCTGTCCAATGACCTTGTGACCCAACTGAAAAAGTCTATTAGGTTGGTCTGACAGGATCTCCCTAAGACAAACCCATGCAGCCTTTCATCCTGGAGACCACTGACCTCCAAAAAATTCACTAGTCTGTCCTTTAGAATGGTCTTCATTAATTTGCCTCCAAGAGAGGTAGGGCTGACCAGTCTGTAGTTACTGGTTCTTCTCTGAGCCCACTTTTGTGGAGAGGCACCACATGTGCCATTCTCCAGCCCTCGGGCATTCACCCTGACTCCAGTGAGATGCTGAACAGGTACACCGGGGGCCATCCAGGACCCCCGCCAATTCCCTCAGAACTCTTGGGTGCATGCCCTCAGTCCAGGAGTTTTATCCACCCAAAGATCCTTAAGGCCCTTTAAAACCTTATCTTCCAGGATCTCCCCAATTGTTGCATCCTCTTCCCCCCTTTCAAGCCTCTATTATCCCCTATGGCATAGATCCATCCTTTTCCTTGGTGAACACTGAGCAGAAGTACTCATTCAGTGCCTCCACCTGATCCACACCACTTTCTGCCCATCTACTTTCCCTCTTAATCTTGACAATTCCATCCTTACAGCTTCTTTTTTATCTTATACACTTAAAGAAGTCATTTTCCCCTTCTCTTATCTCCCGCACTAGCCTTAGTTCTCAAGCAGCCTTAGCTGCCCAGACCATTCAACCTGTATCTCTGGATTTCCTCAAGTACTTCTCCCTGTCTTCCTCTCTCATAGTATGCTTGTACCTATTGAATGCTATTCTCTTCTCCCTCACTTTCTCTGCCACCTCCTTGCTGAACCAGCTTGGTCTTTTGGTCCAGGATTTCTTACTCTGGGTCTTTGCACACGTTAGAGGCCTCAATCAGATCCAACTTAATTTATTTATTTTATTTAAAATTTGGTAACCTGGAAAGGTACCACTGAGCTGAGGCATCTCCAGGTGCAACCTGGGGACAGGGTAAACATAAGAATATGCAGAATTTAAAACATTAATAAACAAGGATCAAGGTTACAACTTAACTTAATAATGGACCATTTCTGGTCTGCATCCATCTCTGGGCTGATTTTGGCAAGGTGCCCTACTAGGATATTACCCATCCTACCAAAGTCTGCCCTGATGAAGTCCGCCACCCTTGTCTTAGTCCCAGCTGTTTCCTTGCCCACACTAAGGAAAAACCACACCGTGCAGTGGTTGCTGCCTGCTAGGGGGGGTCCTCCACTATTATTTCTTGAACATGCTTGCTATCCAACAACACCAGGTCCAATATGGTACCACCCCTGGTTGGTTCTGTGACCCTCTTCACCAGAAAACATCCCTAGAAAACCTTCAGGAGAACCTGTTCCTGGAACAGGAGGTAGCTGGGTTCTCCACTAAACTCCAGGCAGATTGAAGTCACCTGTTATGACAACGTTGCTTCTACTACTTAGCATTCTAATTTGCTCCCCCTGCTCCCTGTCCAGTTCCTCTTCCTGTGAGGGTGGTCTATACACCACCCCTATTTGAACCTTCCACCCCTTAGTGTTTTGAAGCTGTACCCATAAGGCTTCAGTCCTAGCCTCTTCTACCTCCTCCCTAATGCATAAGATCCTTTCCTTCATGAAAAAACTCCCCCTCCCCCTCTCCCCTTCTCTCTATCCTTCTGGTACAACCTATACCCAGAGATCACAATGTCCCAGTCATGGTATTGGGTGGCCCACATCACTGTGATGGCCGCCATGTTCACATCCCCCTCCATCATCAGTGCCTGTAGTTCTGCTGTCTTGTTTGCCAGAGTCCTTGCATTCAAGGATACCACCATCCAACATGACTCCTGTACCTCATTGCCACTTACCATTCCTCTACATCCCTCCCCTTTCCATTTCCCCTCTCCCTCCCCTGACTAACTAATACTGAAATCTACGTTTTGTGTCATCACACTCTGCTGCTGTAGAAAGGCTCATAATATCATAAACTGAGGAGTATGATATCAAGTGTAGACCAACAGCCAGTGCAGATGACATCTAAGGGGCAGTGTTCCTTTTGTCATGATGCTTTGACTAGTTAAAAGAAAAGGGCATGCTAAATACAGTGAATGTGAATCATAAATCGTTTACATGATTTTAGCTAATCCATGCACAGACCCACTGTATCTCTTATCCTATGTACAGTGGTCTGTCTTGCAGGAACGTTAGAAGTGGCCTTTTCCATTTCAGAGCTGGGGAGAGTATGGGCTTAACCTAACTTTTGAAATTTAAAAAAATGATCTGAAACTTATTATAATCCTTCTAGCTTACTTGAGTGATCTATAATAAGTTAATAGGGCTCCCCGCTAGGTGCCTTTTATGGTATAAGAGACTCCTCGTGTGAAGTTTGGGCAGCCAGAACTGCTCAGCTTCACTTTGCGGCTGCCTTGCAGAAAATTCATGCTCGGAGTCTCCTATACAGTAACAGGCCCCCAGCAGAGGCCTGTTAACTGATAATTTAAGCTAACATGTGACTGTTACGGTTTTCCAAAGCTTTCCCAGTGATGTCAAACACTCTAGATTTTACACGACACTGTGTAAAATGAGATGATAAAAGAAGACACATTGAAGAAGAAAATCTCATTGTCATGGCTATCTTTTAAATTACTGCAGCTGACAACTTCAGAGGTACAGTAAAATACAGTTGCAGAGTTATACAGTGAGTACTGCTGAGGACGCCAGGTCAATTTCACTTCAAGTGCAGCTAATGAGGAACAAATCAAATCAAATCAAGTTTATTTATATGGCACCTTTCAAATATCAAGGCACCTTACATACAATTAAAACAACTTTAATATAAAATTACATATGTTAAAACAGGATAAAATATTTATAAACAGTCAGTAAAATAGAACTAATCCCCAAAAGCACAGCTCCATAAAACAGTTTTGAGCACCTGTTTAAATCCCTCCACAGTCGGGAACTCACGTATATGACAGGGTAGAGAACTCCAAAGGGTTGGGGCCATGTACATAAATGCATGAGCCTCAGATGATTTTAAGCAAACCCTTGGTATCTCTAGTAGCCCCTCATCAGTCGAGTGGAGTGATCGCCCCGGGCAGTAAGGAATCAGTAGCTCTTTCAGGTAGTCCAGGCCCTGTCTATGTAGGGCTTTATAAGTCAGAATTCCAAATTTAAAAGTGATTCGCCACTGAAATGGCAGCCAGTGCAGTTCGCGCAGCACCTGTGAAATATGGCAGGACCGAGAGGTTCCTGCCAATAACCGGGCCGCTGCATTCTGCACCAGGTGCAGGCGGTGAATATCAACTCGAGGAAGCCCTAGGTAAAGGGCATTGCAATAATCCAGGTGAGAGGACACAAAGACATGGACCAGCATAGGAATGTCACCAGACGGAACTAGGTGCTTAACTCAGGAGATATTCCTCAGATGATAAAAAGAGGAATTGACAATGGCTGACACCTGCAAGCGCAGTGTCAGACCCTCATCAAGAATTACCCCCATGTTTCACATCCATTCAGAGGTCAGGAGTGGGAGACCCCCAAGAAAAAGTCCCGAGGGTAACCCAACCCCAACCCCCTCTATCTGGTGACCCAGATCCACCACCTACACCTCAGTCTTTGCCGAGTTCAACCTCAACCAGCTCGAAGCCATCCACTCCTGGATTTCTGTGAGACACTTAGTAAATACTGAGAGATCTCTATTCTGGTCAGGCGCAAAGGAGAGGTAGAGCTGGGTATCATAATCATAGCAATGAAACCCCAGCCCATATCTTTTTCCAATGTCTCTGAGGGGTAGCATATACACTGCGAACAACATGGGGGACAACACCGATCCCTGAGGAACCCCACGTGACAAAGGGACTGAGTCAGAGGAATAAATCCCTGACACACCCTTTGAGTTCTTCTGGTGAGGAAAGATGAACACCACCTGTTGACTGTACCTGACAGGCCACAGATGAACCTCAGACAATCGAGCAGGACCCCATGGTCCACAGTGTCAAATGCTGAAAAGAGATCAAGAAGGACCAAGATGGAGTGATTCTTCTGATCTCTAGCCATCAGGAGATCATTTAGCACCCGAACCAGCACTGTCTCAGTACTATGCCTCTTTCGAAAACCGGACTGGAGAGGCTCGTAGACATCATGGATGGTCAAATGGTCCTCCAGTTGTATGGCCACTATCTTCTCGATCAACTTTCCCATAAAAGGGAAGTTCGAGATTGGTCTGTAGTTCACATGGTAGTCTGGGTCCAAGGAAGCTTTCTTCAGGAGGGGTGTCACCACCGCCTCCTTCAGGGAGCTAGGAAACTCACCTATTTCTAAGTAGTACCAGACTATATGTGCTAGGACTGGGTCAAGAATGTCACCACAGCCCAAAATCAGGGTAGCTGGACCCGAATCCAAACTACAGCACATAGGGCACATATCCTGGACAATCCTCATGATGTCCCCGAGCTCTAGCCGGTTGAAGGTACTCCAGAAAAAATGAGGAGCAGTGTCAAAATGCTGGTCTAGAGCAATGCCAGAGTATGCTGGTGGGAGTTCCGCCCTGATGTCAGCCACTTTAGCCACGAAGAATCAAGCCAGCTCCATGCACTCATCTTGTGAAAAAGCTCTTCAAACTTGTAGACAGGCTGGGTTGCACAGTCTGTCCATGGTTCAAAAAAGCTGGGCTGGTCAGTTCTGAGCAGCCTCAATCTCCCTGGACAGGAACTCTGCCTTCTTATGGGTGATTGCGGATTGATAGACTTGATAATGGTCCATCAATCTAAGGTGATCAGCATCAAGGGCAGATTTCCACCAGCAACTTTCTAATCTTAATCCTTGTCACCACTTCTCCCTCAAAGATCCATCGAACCAGGTAGACCGAGGGTGAAGGGAGAGAGAATGAACATGGACAGGAGCTATGACATCCAGAGCCGAAGTTACGGCCAAATGGTCCTGCAGTTTTTGGCCACTACCTTCTTGATCAAGAGAGATCAAGAAGGACCAAAACAGAGTGATTCTTCTGATCTCTATCCATCAGGAGATCATTGAGCACCCAAACCAGTGCCGTCTCAATACTATGCCTCTTTTGAAAACCAGACAAGAACTCTGCCTTCTTACAGGTGATTGCGGATTGATAGGCTTGATAATGGTCTATCAATCTAAGGTGATCAGCATCAAGGGCAGATCTCTGCCAGCAATGTTCAAGCCTTCGTCCTTGTCACCAGTTCTCCCTCAAAGATCCATCGAACCAGGTGGACCAAGACTGAAGGGAGAGAGGATGAACATGGACAGGAGCCATGACATCCAGAGCTGAAGTTACGGCCTGTTTATAGGCTGCAACTAGGGCTTCTGGGTCACTGGTTATCAATGGAAGAACTGATAGATCAAGCACCACTGCCAGGCCTTCAGAACTTACACTCATAAAGGGCGGTACCTGATCATCTCCACAGGGGCAAGCCTACAAAGAGGGGTGCAAAAACTAAAATGCATGGTGTAGTGGTCGGACCATCTGACTGGTTCCACCCCCATTTCAGAGGCTTTGACCCCCAGGAGGAAAACCAAGTCAAGAGAATGACCGTGTTTATGGGTAGCAGTAGAAACAATCTGTGTAAGGTCCAGAGATGACATTAACTGGAGGAAGTGCTGAACAAATTGTGAGAGTATGTCATCAACCCAGGCATTAAAGTCACCCAGGACCATCAGCCTGGGTGACTCAAACACCATGTCGATCATGAAATCCGCCAGTTCCTGAAGAAGCCACTTCTCATCTCCGGGTTGATGGTAGATGAGGGCGATCCTGCAGCCTACACCTGCTACCATGGTACATTCAAATGACTGGGTCTCCTCAACTGGTACACTCATGAGGCCCAGTTCAGTCTTGAAACAGACCGCAACTCCCCCATGATTCAGTATCAGGCGGTGAATAACCAAGTACCTGGCCGGAGTTGCAGCCTCCAATACAGGGCCAGAGTTCTCGTCCAGCCAGGTCTTGATAATGCATGCCAGGTCAACTGTACCAACAAGATCTGCCATAATTTCTATCTTCTTTTTAATGGACCTGGCATTACATAACACTGCACAAGTTGGATGGGCTTCCAGGGCCGTCTGGGCCACCTGCCCACCAAAATTGTTGGTGCCCTTGGGTATGGAAACCAGACATGGAGGACCATGATCCAGGTTCCATTTCACCCCAGGGCATCTCCTGGATCTCATGACCCTGATATAGTGGCTCAGCTCATTCACCCTCCACTGTTCGTGACCCCCCGACTCCTCTCCCCCCCCGACGAGCAATACCCAGTGCTCAACAGCACTGGTAGATAGTAAACTGCAATGGGGGGAGATAAAGGGAAGGAGGGAATGAAGGGCAGAGGATGAATAGTGCACGACCATGGGGGCAGACCTCAAACACATTTTAGTAATAACGATAAAGTTACACCACTCCACAAGAAACAAAACAATTCACTAAATTATACTCATTAAATAAAAAGAAAAAGAAAAAGAAGTTTAACAAACTAAAACTTAATTAACACCTAAAACTCCCTCAACTCTCAATAAGGAAAAAACAAATTATAATTAATAAAATAAAATAAAAACTGACATAATCAAACAATCCCAATCAGCAAACCTAAAGCTATCAGGAGATGCATATAGCAATGAACACCTTCAAGTAATAACTGAGAAAAGGCTAAGGTCCATAAAAAACTAATAGCAAAGAAAAATCAGAGTTTTTCAACCCCCCCTGTGGCTATCCCCCTCAGAGGAAATCAACAGTTTCCCCCAGGGACTCTCACTTCCTGGGAGATAGAGTGTTTAAAAACTCAATTTATTCTCAGCCCCCAAGATACTCTCACTACTAGGGGCTTTGCAAACGATGACCAGGCCCTTTTCAGCCTCTTTGCCCTCTCATGGATCCGAGGCTTGGGGATAAGAGGGTACTCTCACTGCCTTCTTAACAGAGTTTAAACATAGAAGATATGAAGGTCTGACTGTGTCTTTGAAAGGAGGGAGGTTGAAAAATCCACTCAGAAGATGTTACTCTGAAGCTGGAGGGACACAATAAATCCAGTAAGGGACCAGACTGCAAGCCTATAGCTGATGTTGCAGATCCCAACCAGTCCCACTTACTAGCAGGTCCAGTGGAGATTTCCTAAGGGTACACCAACCACATTGCCGACTACCCAGCAAAGTAAGGCTGGGACCCCTGCTCAGCCACACACTGCAGTCAGTCCACCAACAGGATCAGAGACCAACTCCCTGCTCCAAATCAAAGTTTGTCCAGTTACACATGCTACTCCTAGAAAACTCAGACAAGCTGGCAAATAATCCAAGGATAATCCACGGCCAGTATCCAGGATCTTCACATATTTAATTAAAATTCCCTTCAGCATGATATCTCTTCCCTTAAAATATAAACTCCCCAAGGATCTCAGAGGAGAATTATTCTGTAACACCCAAACACTAGTTCAGCTTTATCGGAAGATGAAAAAACAGCATCCAGTATCAAATTAGTCCAAAGGAGCAAAGCGGCAGCAGGCACAGCAAGCCGAGTGAAACGCGTGGTAACAGACAGGATAGATTACATCTCCGATGCACACTATGAGACTGTCATAAGAGATCTCCCGATATCACTCGTAGGTTCAGCACACTTTAACGCCGCACTTGTTCCACCGCTAACTCGGAGTGCAAGACAACAGGGAAGATTTAACAGTCCAAATCAAGCAAACGGAATAAACAGAGTCAAATCTATAGGGTCGCTAAAGTCAGAAATCAAAAGGCAAAACAGCAAAATTAAAGCAGTGTAACGGAACAGCAGAATCGGGAAAACAAGGCACTAGGCTGCACTAGCAAAACACAGCTGACAGCATGCCCAGCACGCCGGCCATCTTCCTCACTAACCATAAAATCTACTTTCCTAGGAAGTAAAAACACAAAATGGTAAAATTGGTTATAATGAACAGTCACAAGAAACATACTATGGATTCTGTTCTCAAAGCACTGTGGAACCCAACAAAAACTAAAGTGCCCTAAAAGAGGTGTACAGAAGCTCTGCACACCATGCTATGGATAAAATATTGTTTGCAATGATGTTAGAAACTGCAGTAGGCACAACATTTATGGAAAACTGTGTGCAAAATGAGTTGTAAAACAGAGCAGGCTGCAGGGTGTGACTGATATATTAAGCTAGCATGCATAGCTTAGGAAGGCCTAAGGGAACTGGAGAACCTCCTGGTTCTGCAGAATGTTATTGGATACTGAGTCTTTTAAGAGTTCAAATATATTTTAATAGCTCAAGAATGCACTTCTTGAGTATCGGAGGAGATGTGGCTGGTGCAGCAAGATGGTGGACATGTTTAAGCTGGCACCTCTGGGCACAGTCATCTATATGACTTAAAAGTCAACCAAAGCAAGAAAAATTTTAAACTTACTGAGCAGAGCTTGTGGCGGAGATCAATGGCAGCGGGGAAACATAAACATAAACAGCTGAAGCTTAATTTTGAACCTGTAGAGCCCTTGGGAGATTAGCACCAACACCACAGGGTTCATACCAGGCTGCAGGCCCAAGCAGTCACAGAGCAGGGGAACAATATGACCAAGCTTGAGAAAGTGCTGTCTGGCATACTGGCAAACCTGGCAAACATGCAGAGTGAAATGAATGCTGCTTTTACTAATATCACTGCCCAAATATTCAACATCCAGGGGATAGTCACCAGATTATCTGAAACGTCAGCAGCACACTCCACAAAAATTGAGGATCTGGAGAAAACAGTAAGTGAACTGGAGGACCCAGTAGCAACTGTCACCCATGATCGAAATCTACTAAGGGAAACCATTGAGGAGATATGGGGCAGAGCTGATGATGAAGAAAAAAAGATACTGAGGATCTAATTTGTGCATTGTTGGGCCATCGCAGGGTACAGAGGGCAACAACCCAACCGTGGGTCTTCAACAGTGGATGGTTAAGCATTAACAACTGGAACCAGAAGCCTTGAAGTTCAATGTGGAGAGAGTACATAGGGTTGGACCACTTCCCCAAGCCCCGAAACCATCCCTGACACTGTTTAATAAAGTATTTATGATTCTGTGACAAAGAAACTATGCTTAATGCAGCTAAAAAGCAAGGATCAGTCCCAGTGGAAAAGGGCAGAGTGATGGTCTTTTGGGACTATAGCAGGGAACGTAACACAAGGAGACAATAAGTCAACCAAATTAAGTCCCAGCTCTACAACCTGAACTGGATATTTCCATTCATGTACCCTACACGGCTCCATATAGAAAGAGTGGGAAGACCCTCCAAAATATTTATTAACTATCTAGAAGTTGAAAAATTCATCCAGGAAGAATCTGCTGCCATAGAAGGACGTTCGGCTAACCGGGCCATGGCTCCTGCGAAAAGGTGAAGCATTTATAATTTTATTAACTTTGTGGAAGCTCAGTGGCGGTGATTGACCCAATGTGACTGAGGCTGTGGCAGATCCCTCTTCTACCTAACATCCTGTTCTGTATCCTTGAACAAAGAGCATTTTATTATTCATAGGACCGTTGGGGGAATCCTAACTGGAGGGGGTCCTGCTGGTGGGGGTCACTTACAATATGAAACCCCATTGTGCCCTGATCACTGGGTCTAAGTACCCCACTGGTGCTGTACTATACTATCTCTAGAGTTATGCAGGTTTTTATCCTGTGCAGAATTTGTGAACTGCATTCGATGCTGGACTATTAGTCCGTGGGCTAGATAGTGACCCCCCAAGTGAATTTTCAGGACTATGATTTTTGAAATGTTTGTACCATAGCAATTTGAAATTTACTTGTTTGTCATTTGCTGATGGTAGCTTCTGTTTGGTACAGGGTTGTATGTGTCATCAATTTTAGTAGGAACTGAAGGGCAATAACGAAGTGGTAGGGATAGCTTTTTGTGTAATAAATCTAAGTATATGGCTAAAAATAATGCCAAATTGGGTATCAATAAAAATATTTTTAATTTTTCTGTCATATGAATGTAATCTAGAGGTTCATGAAGTCAATAGTAACATAATCATAAAGTCACAATTTTGATCCGACAGTTTTGGAAATCAAATAGACTGTAGATGGGGATATGTAAAGATATTTTCTATTAAATTATTATTGCATCGATGAATATTGAAACGGTTGTTTTAGTAGAAAATAATTCTGGAAAAAGCGAAATAAATAATTTTTATTTCTTTTTTCAGGACTTGAGATAGCATGGCTGACAAGCATCCTGTAGCAGTAAAAGCACCTAAGTCAAGGCAGACAAGTCGACATAACATAGAGAAGATATGCATAATTCATAACAGCAAGAACAAGTATAACATAATAATAAGACCTTTGACGTTGACCAGTAAGTCCAAAATTGAAGAGGTTGCACATAGGAGACAATTGTGTGATGACCCAAGTATCAGACTTAATGACATATGCAAGAATGTACCTGCTGAACTTGATGACATGTGTCATGGGTATCACAGACGGTGCTACCAGTCATTTATAAATGTCGAATACCTCAGGAAAAGGAAGTTTCAGGTTGATGATGACACAGAGGACCAACAGCCTTCAACCTTCCAAATGAGCAGAGCTGAAACACCCTCTCAAGTGTTATTTCCTTTGTACCAGTGTATTATATGTGGAAAAAGAGATAAGTGGATTTCTGGAGGAAAAAAGACAAAAACTAAGAGAAAAACTGACGCAGTGTGTAACAAAAACTGCAGCAATATCTATCAAAGAAGCAGCAGAGGCGAAACAAGATGATAATCTACTATGCAGCATTCAAGATGTTGATTTTAATTGCAAGGGAGGCTCATTATCACAACTCTTGTTATCCCGATTATACAAGGAAAGATGACAGAAACGCAGTAGTGGACCATACTGGTGAAAATGTCAAGCAAATCAGAGCCAATGAAAATGAATGTGAGTATATCACCTAATATGTTGAAAAGAATATCATCAGAGGATTACTGGTTGAACAAATGACAATGTTATGTGAGAGGTACTATTTGTTTATGCAGGCTCATTACCCAGCATTCTATAATCCTAATTACAAAACAGACAAGTTGAAAGACAAGTTGATCAAACACTTTGTTCAGAGGATAAGGTTCTGGCAACCGGACATTGGAAGTGAACTTATTTACTCTGATGAGCTTCCAACTGGGCAAGCTGTGGAGATTGCATTTGAATCTGCTATATCACATGACAGGAGACTTCAAGAGGCAGCAACTCTTTTGCATCGTCTCATCATGGATTCCTTCAGGGAATCACAGGAGCTTCCCTGGCCACCTTCTTCAGGTTCCTGATCTCCAACACCATCTCACCCACAGATGTGCTTGTAAAATTCCTGGCTCACCTCATTTCTGGATAATCTAATTCTATGAACACCTCAAGAAGAAGAGAGAGGTTGGTGAATTTAACTGCTTAAGATATTTGCTATGCAGTGAGTTGTGATCAATGAAAAATGCCAAAACATCTCCTCCTATGAATGATTGTAAGACACATCACTAGTTGCGCTGAATCATGAGTATCGCCAACTGCTTCAGACACTGTGTGTCTTATTCAACCCTTTTGGAGCTAGAAACTGCTATGTGTGATAGCGTTGTTGAGAGTGATAGTGCTCTACTTGTAACCATAGACACTGTCAGAAATATTGCGATGCATTTTTGCTGGTACGATTTCGATCTTAATGAAGAAACCCCTTCTGGTGCTGGCACCATGCATTCAGCTCATGGTATTGTGATGCAGGAAAAGGCAGAGGAATGCCTACCTACATCTCTGGGATCTAGCAAGCCCAAAAGCAAAAATAGATCTGTTAAATACAAGCCTCAATAGCTTGAACCATGCTTTGTTAAGCAACCTGTTGAACCAAATGTGACTGTAGTTCAGACTGTCACCTCTGTTCCAGAGATTGTGAACCAAGCTTGTGTATCAGATTTCATGTGTTTTTTTCTACAAAGGCTAGATGTATGATGGAACACAATCTGTTCCTGGGTGGACAGGCTGGGTATCTTCCACAGGGGACCAGTCAGGATCAGTGCAAAGACAAACAAACGTTGATTACATGGCACCAATCAACCCTTCTGTTACAGAGAACTCCACTGTTCAACATGTGCTTCAGGTATCACAAAATGCTACCAGAGAGGTTGGCCAACAGTACACAGTTGTTACTTTTGATCTTGCTGTTACAAAGAAGGCATATGCTATTGTGTGGCAGACTGCACATCAGTTCAGTGATGTCATTGTGCTACTTGATGTTTTCTACACAATTTGCTCATACTTAGGAGCACTTGGGAAATTGCTAAATGGTACTGGCTTTTTGGATATCATCAATGAGCCAGAGGTGTGTACCAGTGGGTCTACTGAAAAGGTATTGAGTGGCAAACACTACAACAGGGCCATACGGGTACATAAGCTTACCCTTGAGGCACTTGAGTGCTTTCCTTTTTCAATCATTCCAAAACAGCACTTATGTACAGGCATTAGTAGGAGAGGCCAAAGAAGTGAAAAGGCTAGTGGAAAGACCAGGGACTGTCACATTTCCTAAGGCAGTTGCCAGTGACTCTTGTCACCAACTTTGCAAAAAGTATTTCAAATTTAAAGAGAAAATGAGGCATGGCAAACTTGGAAAGACAGCACAGTTTTGCTTACATTTCTGCATGCTACCAAGGAGAACAACTTGACCTGCACATAGCATGTGTTGAACAACTTTGCCCTCTGCGTTTTAGCCTGGATCACCAAAACTATGCAAGGTATCTATATGTCTATTTTCTGACACTCCTGAACCTAGAACACACTCATCCTGGAGCTGATGTCTTGCTGCAGAATGGTGAGTTCAGTGTGTGTAGATCAGATGTGCCAGCATCAAGAAATGCTGTTAATCTGACCATTGAACAATCAATTGGCATGCCAAGTCCAGTGGTGGTATTGCTGGATTCAGCATAAATTATCCAGCCTTTTACCAGTGGTGTGTAACAAGACATGCTCAAGCAAGCTATGTGACTGCCACACTTGAAACTGCTGGAATGGTAGACTTGGAGGAATCCTTTCACAAAGATGCTAGGCCTGCAGAGATGGCACACAGTGAGAAGGATGTACTGAAGCTGATCAATGCATTCATAAACTTCATCAATCCTTTTGAGATAGAAGTCAAAGAGGCACTATTCTGTCTCTCATCAGGTGCATGAGCCCCAGGAGATGTTGAAAATGTCTTGCTCAGTGCTGAAAAACAGGGAAAATAAGCCTTTCAACAATTTGTGGAGACAAGGCTTGTTGACAAAACAGTTCCCTTTCATGCGCCCTTGAAAAAGCAGTCACTAAAGATGTTTGCTTCCCTTCAGCAGTCAAAGAAACTCAGATCCTCACAAAAGAAGATTGTTCAGGTGACTGCACAAAGAAATCTCTTTGGGCAACTGCTAGTGCTTTCAGAACAGAACAACCTCAGCATGGAGAAGGCTCTCTTGTATCTACTGAGTCCACTGACATGTTCATTAGCAACTCAGATGGCCTACCAATGAAGACAGAGAAATCCACCCTTCTTCACAAACTTGAAAATGAGACAGCACTCAGTACAATGAATTGGAATGAAGACAAAGTTTATATCTTCTCCAGTCAATGACTGGTCTACCGAAGACATTTGGAGAGCTAGATGAAAAGATCTTCAATGCATTACCAAAGCTACAAAGGTTGAGCTTTGTAACAGACACCTACAAATATAATACCATAAAGTTGGCTGAATGCAGAAGACAAGGATCATCAGATTCTTAATTGGTGAAAGGTCCAACAACAAAGGTGCCAAGAGATTGAAAATCCTTTCTCGCAAACAATGACAAAACAAATTTGATTAAGCTTCTTCTCAATGAGTGGCAAAAGGAAACATATGCACCAAGACTAAAGGGTCATCAAATCTTGTTTGTCTATGAGGAAAACTGTATCTCTTTGACAAACCTTGATGTAATCACAACACAGAGCTGCCCTGTACCAGAGCTTTCTTCATTTCAGGAAGAAGCAGATATGCAAATATTGCTTTGCTACTGTCATGCAGCAGCGCCAACATCCTCAACTGACATCATCATCAGATCACCAATCACAGATGTATTTCTGCTGCTGCTGTACTATGGCAATCAAATACAGAAGAACATCTACTTTGACACAAGAGTGGCATATAAATGTCAGCTTTTGAACATCAAAACTCTTATCCAGAGTCATGGTGCTGAGCTCTGTAGTGCACTGATTGAACTGCATGCATTTTCGGGGTGCAGCAGCTTAAGTACATTTGTTAGGAAAGGGAAAATCAAACCCTTCAACATCCTGCAAAAACAAAAGGAGTATATGGCAACTTTCCAAGCACTTGGTGACGCAGAATGTGTATTGGATGCCATTCATGCTGACCTTGAAAGATTTGTGTGCTGCTTGTACAGGCAGCCATCATGTACTGATATCAACAAACTTCACTATGACACTGCAAGGCAGAAATTTCACACAGAAAGCAGGCAACTACTGTCAAATAATGATGGCATTGATCTGGGTCTGCTGCCTCCATGATGGTCAACATTGAGAATGCATGTACTGAGAGCAAATTACCAAGCCCTTGTCTGGAAGAATGGCCATGTGTTACACCCTAACATCCCAAGTCCTGAAACACATGGGTGGAAACTTGATGAAACAGGAATCCTGGAGTATGGCTGGTGTGATGCTAATATTACACCACAGGAACTGGTGGACATTTTGTCCCAGGAGGGAACCCTGAATCAATCAGATGAGGAAGATGACAATGATGTTCTTTCTGCCAGCCTGGCAGATGACATTTTTGATACTGAGGATGAAAACAGTGGGGATGAAGATGACAACTAAATTATAATGGCAAATATATTGCTGTTACAGTGTGTCAATTTAATCATACACTTATACAAGTATTGTTATAACCCTATATTCTGATACCACCAATGTCCATAGTTTCAATGACATTGCAAAGTACTCATGTATAAGTCAATATGACGCCATTACTGATGTCACCATTGAGCTGAATCTTTTCTAATTATAATAAAATCATAGAGGAGTATGTAACCTTTTTATTGACACCCATTTTGTCATTATTTGACTTACATATATAGACTTAAATCAACAAACACTACCTCTACTCCATCTTTGCTGTTTTTTTTTTTCTGATATAGCGTGGTCACACATGTTGGCCTATAGCGAACAAAAGCTACCATTGTCAGATGGCAAACAAGTAAATTCTAAACTATTACAGTGTAAGCTTCTAAGAAAGCAATGTCTTGAACATTCCCTATGGGGGTAGTGACAGCCTACAAACTATATGGTGTGGGGGAGGTCTGAAGGGGGATGAACAGATGGCCGTAGTTTTATTACAGTCAACGACCACAAAGCACCATGAGGCAAAGGGCCAGTTTGTTCAGTATCAGGCTTCTCCTTCGTGGTGTGTCACCCTCAGATCTCCTGCCCTTTGCTAATGTGCTGCACTAATATGTACATGCTGGTTTGGGGAAAGCTGTAGTAAGTTGTATTCCTTCAATAGCCTTGAGTAGTTGAATCAGGCACTCACCTGTGTCAATTCCTTGCTCCACTTTAACCATAATCCCTCCTTCAAAGCATCTGTCAGTTTTGTGTAAATATTCCTGTAATTGAGATGCCTATCAACTGAAAACAGGAAGACGTGGGAAAGCACCTTCAAGTTGGCATGCTGAAGTTTGAAGGGATCTCTATGAACATTTTGACCAGTGTTGGGGCACTTCACATTTGCATTTGAGATCAGTTCCTAGCCTCTCACTGGTTTGGATGCCAGGTAATGACTACTTAACTTTGCTTAGTCCATTGGGGGCTCCCTAGCATTGCTCTGTGCAGCACTGACTGCTGACAACTGCCTTGCAGAATGTCTATATCAAACTTCTGTGGGATTTCCCTGGGTGCCTTCAGTGAGACATCCCAACTATGCGCAACTCTAGATAGGAGGTGGTGCCCGACCATGTCAAGGGGGTATGGGTACCAGCACCCCCCCAATGCAGGGGGTTGAATCTTATATTGAATTACCTGTATGCTTATCTCTGGACTTCATTTTGCTGATCCTGGACTACAGGTTTTAAATATTTATGTATTTTGCCATGCACCCCATCTGGGTGGGGGTGGGTGGTGGAGGTGGGAGGGAATAACATGCCTAAATATTCTGTGCAATGGTCTTCATTTCCTCCCTTTGCTGCCCCCCTATTCAGTAGGGGGGGCCATCCTGCTCATTTATATTGGAGGTTATGTCTTATCTTAATTGTCCAAGAGGACTTGGCTGTTGTGCATCCTCCCCATTTCCCCCCGTGGTAGGGGGGTGCCATGACATGTAGTGTATGTGTGTTGTGCTCCTGGGGGTGTCTGAGGATGGCAGAGGGAGGGGAAAGTGGGTGTAAATTCTTCTGCACCCAGAATGACCCTGCCCTGGCTCTGGCTCCATGGGCCTCCATCAGGCATTGGAGTGTTTCTGTAACCCACAGGGGGACTACCCTGCTTTCTCATCGGTTTATACTCTTTCCTTTTTTGTGTACCTTGTTTGTGTTATCCATATTTTTCTCGCTATTCTTATCCAGTTAATTTTTCTTCCAATTTAAGCATCATCTCTTAATTGTTTAACTCTATATGGGCCCATCAAACATTACCACCTAGCCATCACAAATTTGTAAGGGAAACTCACTAAGGGTCAGTACTCAGTCTTGGGGGGATGGGGTAATAACCAATATGGTTAGAGCGAATATGTGTTGGTATCTAGTTTCAGTCTTCTTGTATTCTTGTAACTCACAGATTGTCCTTGTCTCTCAACAGTTCTTTAAGAGACAAAGTATCCTTCTCAGAGGTGCTGCCTGTCAATGGCATGGGAGAGGCGAGGGTACTTTGCACCATGCAGTTTAATGAATGGTGGAAAAAATGGTGTGGAGCACAGGGGTTTGGCTTCTTTGGGGACTGGGTTCCACCTGGAGGGACACCAGCCTATACAGGCAGGATGGTCTGCATCTGTCCAGGAAGGAACAAGTCTTTTGAGCAATCAGTTTAAATGCTTCATTGGCAAGCTTTTAAACTAGTCAAAGGGGGAGGCACTGATAAGCAGCAGGAAAATCCCAGCCTCTCCCTACAAAACACGGTACTAAATGAGAAAAAGACCGAGGTAGAAAGGTCAGTGGGGGATGCTGCAACAGAAGGTAAAGCCATCAAAAAATGGACAGCAATGAGTAACAATGCCCGTAGTCTGGGTAACAAGCTTCCTGAATTAGTGGCCTTGATAGAGGAGGAACATCTGGATATCATGGCAGTCACAGAAACATGGTACACACAAAACCATGACTGGGACGTAAACATACTAGGATACACTATCTACAGGAGGGACAGGGAGGGTAAAAGAGGAGGAGGAGGAGTAGCTCTTTACATAAGGGAAGGAATCAAAGCAACAGAACAAAAGGGTAAACAGGGAGGAGAAGAAACATCGTGGGTAAATTTGGAGACAGGAAATGGCACCACAATCCACACAGGGGTTGTATACAGACCCCCTTCTCAGGGGGAGGAAATGGACAAGAAAATGATAGAAAGTATACTTAGAATGGCAGAAAAAGGGGAGATATTGCTGATGGGTGATCTGAATATGCCAGATGTTAACTGGAGTGCAGCTGCAGCAGCCACTTCAAAGAGTGGGGTTATTCTAGATGCCCTACAGCGGGCATGCCTTAGACAACTAGTATTGGAGCCCACCCGAGAGGAGCAATCTTAGACCTGGTTCTCCAAATGGAGATGGAAAGAGGATCACAGATGTAAAGTGGGTAGCCATCTGGGAACTAGCGACCATCGAACAGTATGGTTCACAATAAACACAGCAATAGAGTCAAGGGGTTACAAAGGCAAAAGTACTGGACTTTAGGAGGCTGATTTTGCCAAAATGGGTGAGTGCCTAAGGAATGCACTAGCAAATGGGCAGGAAGGAGGGGTGGAAGAACAATGAGGAATAATAAAAACTGCCATCACAGAGGTAACAAGCCTTTGTGTGAAGCAAATAAACAAAACAAAATGATGTAAGAAACCACTATAGTTCTCAAAGGAAGTGGCAGTGAAGGTTCAAGAGAAAAAGAAAGCATTCAGGAAGTACAAGGAATCACAGAAGGAGCAGGACAGAGAACTGTATCAGTTAAAGCAAAACAAGCTGGGAAGGCAGTCAGAACAGCAAAGGCCCAAACCGAGGAAAAGATAGCCAACCAGTTAAGAAGGATAAACCTTTATAGGTACATCAGGGAGTGAAGGAAGACCAAGGAGAGATAGTGAGGCTTAATAAAGGGAGGGGGTGGGCAGAGGAGACTGTGAGAAAGGCAGAGATACTAAACAAATATTTTTGCTCAGTATTTACAAATGAAGGGGGGTACCTAAAACAAACAGTAGAAACACTCTGGATACAGAAGTTGATACCAGCCCATTTACAGAAGAAAGGGTTATGAAAGAACTCTTAAAACTGAAGGTGGACAAAGCAATGGGACCTGATGGGATTCATCCAGAATTCTAAAAGAACTAAGGGTAGAACTAGTGACACCATGACTACCCTCTTTAACAAATCATGGGAGGATGGAGTGGTACCCGAGGACTGGGGAGGGCAGATGTGATTCCCTTCACAAAAGTGGGAGCAAGGCAGAAGCAGGAAACTACAGACCTGTTAGTTTAACCTCAGTGATAGGGAAAATGATGGAATCACTTTGAAGGAAAGAATTGTCGAGTATCTAGAGGCCAGAGGGCACAGGACCCAAGGCAGCATGGATTCACAGCGGGAAGGTCATGCCAGATGAATCTGATAGATTTCTTTGACTGGGTAACCAAAGTAGTAGATCAGGGAGGGACTGTGGACATGGCCTACCTAGACTTTAGCAAGGCATTTGACACAGTCCCACACAAAAGATTAATAGACAAGTTAACCAGCCTGGGAGTGGGTCCCAAGATGACAGCCTGGGTAAAGAATTGGCTGGAGAATAGGACACAGAGAGTAATAGTAAATGGAGTCCACTCTGAAGAAAGGGGTTACGAGTGGGCACCGCAGGAGTTCAGTATTAGGACCGGTCCCTCTCAATGTCTCTTTATAGTGACATTGCAGAGGGACTAGAAGGAAGGTATGTCTCTTTGCAGATGACACAAAGATCTGCAACAGAGTTGATGCACAAGTGGGGTGGAAAGGATGAGAAGGACTTGGCAAGGTTAGAGGAATGGTCAAATGTATGGCAGCTTAGATTCAATGCTAGGAAGTGCAAGGTAATGCACCTGGGAAACAAAAACCCTGGGTTAGAGTATACAATGGGGGGTGAGATACTAACAACAACAAAAATGAAAAGGGACCTGGGGGTAGTCATATCAGATGACCTAAAAGTGGGCAAGCAATGTGACAGGGCAGCAAGGAGGGTTGGGGGGATACTGGGATGCATAGGGAGAGGCATCACCAGCAGTAAACAAGAAGTTATTATCCCTCTGTATAGACAGCTGGTCAGACCCCATCTGGAGTACTGCATGCAGTTCTGGAGACCCAATCTCTGCAAAGACATAGACAGGATGGAAGCTGTCCAGAGGAGGGCAACTAAAATGGTGCAGGGTCTGCACCGGAAGACATATGAAGAGAGACTAAAGGAGCTTAATATGTATAGCCTCGAGGAAAGGAGGGAGAGGGGACATGATAGAAACTTTCAAGGCACCTCAAGGGAATCAACAACGTCCAAGAGGGTAGCATCTTTCAAAAAGTGTGTAAGAACAAGGGGCGTAATTTGAAGATGAGGGGAGCGGCTCAGAGGTAATTTAAGGAAGTATTTTTCACAGAGAGGTTGTGGATGCATGGAACGGCCTTCCGGAGGAGGTTGTGGAGTCAAAACAGTGGTGGAATTCAAGCATGCATGGGACAGTCATAAGGCCATTCTAGGGGGTGAGGTTAGGAAGAAGTAGGCTGCTGGTTAACTAGGATCTGCAGCTTATCCAGTAGATAGGGAAATGGGCAGACTGGGTGGGTCAAGCGGTCCTTATCTGCCGTCAAATTCTATGTTAAAGTTTAATGCTGTTGGTCTTGTGGGAAATGGGGGGGGGTTCACAATGGTTAAAAAGATGCTATGTTATGTATTGCAATCTAAAGTTTATGTTATAGTTCAGTCTTACTGTATGTAGGTACGGTACAAGTCCTGGTGGAGCAGCAAGTCAGTGCAAAATGCCCGAAGACCACACACTCAAATGGATGACAAGATAAACATATCCACTTGGAATGTAAATGGGCTTAAAAATTTATTAATAGGAAATGGGTAGCAGCAGAGGTGAAGAGGTCCACGATAAAGGTTATTTTAATGCAGGAGATGCATATGTCCTCTAATGAGGCCAAGAAAACCTATGGGAGCATGAGGGTAAGTGGGCTACTTCATCTTTCTCATCCAAGGCCTGGGGTGGCCGTCTGGTGTCTTCGAGGGGTGCACGTAGATATCAAAAGTATGCGGGTAGACACTGCAGGCAGGTACACCCTGGCTAGAATGATGCTTGCTGGTTTGGGGGAATCTCAGTAGGCTTGGTTTATGCTCCTAACATAGAAAACCCTGGGTTTTTCCAGCAACTGACTAGTAAAATGTAATAATTTTTTTTTTATACAGGAAACAAATCTTTAAGCCAAAGGCCCATTTTACAAGAAAGTCCTGTTTACAACGTGTTACTCATACAAACATCCTATAAGTTAAATAAAATATATAAAAATAAAATAGAATAGAATAAGAAATAAAATAAAAACAAAATAAAATAAAATACATTAACAATACATTTACAACCAATCATTACATTAATCCCTTACTACCACTCAAACATCCTATTATTTCATTCATTCAGACTTACATTAAACATATAACATTTAACAAAGCCCAGTACTAACTGGTTCCAATAAAATCTAACTGTGCATAGAACATACAACTGTAACAGTAACAAGTATATACTTACACTTGCATGACAATACTCAAGCAATCAATTGTTATATTTCCTTTACCACCTCTCTATAGTTATTCCTTTATGTAAATATACCTAGAAATATAAACATCTTACATAACTTAATACTGTCAATTCCTATAAAAACTGGCTGTACACTGGAAACAATCGAGCAGAATGAGGTAGGTTATTCCAATATTTAGCAGCTTGATGGCATAGGGTCTTATTACCGTATCTATTTTTATGTTGATTGCGTGCATGCGCAAGAAACATATTGTGGCAGCTTTCTCTAGAAGCAGGTTGTGGAGGCACCTTACTGTTGTGGCTAATGCCCCTACAGCCTGTAAAGGCTTGGCCCACTTCCCCCAATATCATGGCATGCTGCTGCTGACACTAGTTCAGCCAGCTTGCCACCAACTTATAAAAAATTAGCCACTGCAATCAGGGGCCACCTCATCATTGCAGTATCAGCCATTCGCTGCAATGAGGGAGCGACCCGTCATTGCAGGGCAGAACCTTGAAACATTGATATTGTTTGTGAACATGGCGGCAGCTTGCCGCCATGTTCACAAACAATATTCACACACACCCCCGCTGAGGGGGTGCCCAATCTCCCTCGGCAGCGTATGCCCCTTCCCCCGTGTTTGTTTGCTGATGGGGGCCTCAATCCCAGTTGACTTCAGTATCATAATGTTGCCAATGGGGGAGCCCACTCCTTGTCGGCATTATGTAACTCCTACGCCTTGTTTGTCTGCCGATGGGGTGCCCAATCCCCTCCACGACATGTCACCCCCTTTTGTTGTCTGCCGACAGGTGCCCAATCCCAGTCGGCATGCTGTCTTACCCCCATCCCCTCTTTGTCTTGTGTGTCGATGGGGGTGCCCAATCCCCTGTCAGCTACAGCTGCCCCCCCAAACAGAAGACTCAGTTGGCACGCTGGGAGCCCACCCCAGCATGCCACATTCCCTATAAAATTAAAAAATGGTCCCACAATGTCATTTTTTTTTTACCTGAAAAGAAGGAAACGGTCCCCCGGCGGTCTCCCTGCCCCCTCCCACAACCCACACCACCACCCACTGCGCACCCTACCTCCCTACACCCCCCTCACCCCATACTTACCTCCAGAGTCCAGTGCGACAATCTTCGGTGGACCAGGAACATGTCTGCCCTCTTCAAAGCTGACCGTGAACTGAGGAAATGCCGGTTAACTGTACTATGGAATAAATAGGGTTTTTTCAACTTTGATGCATATCTCAGGCATTTTTTGGAATTTTGGCACCAAATTTTCAACATGGGGTTTTTCGTACCCCTCCTCATGAATTCTATCACTGTCATGGCGTTAATCAGCCACAAAGGGTGATTTTGCAGTCACTGCACGGAATCACCTTTTGGGACCGATTAACTAAACAAAAGTGTCAGTGTTCATGAAGTGGTCTCCCAAAAAGCCTATGTTGCAAATTCGTGGAAAAATCCAAAAGATTGATTTTACTTAATGCATTGCGCGGTTGCTATGCATGCAGTTTTTCATGTAATTTGCAATATTTTCATGCCAGATTTTCAACATTGGCATTTTTCACACCTCCTTGTGAACAGTACAGCTGTCATTTTCATACACTGGCTGAAATGTGTTTTGCACTTCCAGCACAGAATAGCACGGTCGCTGTGGGAAATCAGTGTTCGGACAGATTACAAAAATGAAAAGTAACACTGTTCATGAGCAGAGGTTCTAAAATGCCTATGTTGAAAATTTGGTGACAATACTCCATAAAATGACTGTGTTAAGAGCGTGCATTGTGCAGTTTGCACGCAAGCTCATAAGTTCACGAATTTATAATATTTTCACTCCATATTTTTAACATTGCCATTGTTCTGCACCTCCTTATGAACAGTACAGCTGTCATTTTTCACATCCTGGCTGAAATGTGCTTCCGGCACAGAATACCGCAGTCGCTGTTGGAAATCAGTGTTTAGGACAGATTAGCATTGAACGACAGTGGGGGGGGGAGTGACTGAGCTCAACTGAGCTCTGTCAGGACTGCTGTAGATTTCTTTGTGGGCAGGAAAAGTTGACAACGCAGGCAGGAGCCTAGTACAAAAGGGCAGCCTGTAGTGCCGGGAGACATGGAATGAGTGAGTGAGGGAGGGGGAGTGAGTGAGCTCAGCAGAGCTCTGTCTGGGACTGCTGCAGATTTCTTGTGGTCAGAAAGGCAGCACATGCAGGGCTGAGTACAAAAGGGCAGCCTGCAGCAGTGGGAGAAACAGAATGAGTGAGTGACAGAGGGGAGTGAGTGAGCTCAACAGAGCTGTATCGTGACTGCTGTGGATTTCTTTGTGGGCATAAAAGGGTGGCAATGCAAGCAGGAGCCCAGTACAGAAGGGCAGCCTGCAGTGCTGGCAGAAACAGAATGAGCGAGTGAGACAGGGGGAGTGAGTGAGGCCAACAGAGCTCTGTAGGGACTGCTGCAGATTTGTTTGTGGACAGAAAAAGATGCCGACAGAGGCAGGAGCCCAGTACAAAAGGGCAGCCTGCAGCGCCAGGAGAAACAGAAGGAGTGAGTGAGACAGGGGGAGTGAGCGACCTCAACGGAGCTCTGTCAGGACAGCTGCAGATTTCTTTGTGGGCAGGAAAAGGTGCCAACGCAGGCAGAGGCCCAGTACAAAAGGGCAGTCTGCAGCACGGGGAGAAACAGAATGAGCGAGTGAGAGGGGGGAGTGAGCGAGCTCAATGGAGGTCTATTGTGACTGCTGCAGATTTCTTTGTGGGCAAGAAAAGGAGGCAATGCAGGCAGGAGCCCAGTACAAATGGCCAGCCTGCAGTGTGGGCAGAAACGAAACGAGCAAGTGAGAGAGGGGAGTGAGCGAGCTCAACGGAGCTGTGTCAGGACTGCTGCAGATGTCTTTGTGGGCAGAAAAAGCTGCCAACACAGGCAGGAACCCAGTACAAAAGGGCAGCCTGCAGCAGCAGGAGACACAGAATGAGTGAGTGAGGGAGGGGGAGTGAGTGAGTGAGCTCAACGGAGCTCTGTTGGGACTTCTGCGGATTTCTCTGGGGGCAGAAAAAGGCAGCAATGCATGCAGGGGCCCAGTACAAAAGGGCAGCCTGCAGCAGCAAGAGAAACATAATGAATGAGTGAGAGAGGAGGAGTGAGTGAGCGAGCTCAATGGAGCTGTATCATGACTGCTACAGATTTCTTTGTGGGCAGAAAAGGGCAGCAACGCAGGCAGGACCCCAGTAGAAAAGGGCAACCTGCACCGCTGGCAGAAATGGAACGAGTGCGTGAGACAGGGAGTGAGTGAGACCAACAGAGCTCTGTCAGAACTGCTGCAGATATTTTTGTGGGCAGAAAAAAATGCCAACAGAGGCAAAAGTCCAATACAAAATGCCAGTCTGCAGTGCCAGGAGAAGCAGAATGAGTGAGTGAGACAGGGGAGTGAGCGACCTCAATGGAGCTCTGTCGGGACAGCTGCAGATTTCTTTGTGGGCAGGAAAAGGTGCCAACACAGGCAGAAACCCAGTGCAAAAGGGCAGCCTGCAGTGCTGGGAGAAACAGAATGAGCGAGTGAGTGAGGGGGAGTGAGCGAACTCAACGGAGGACTATCATCAGTGCTGCAGATTTCTTAGTGGGCAGGAAAAGGTGACAATGTAGGCAGGAGCCCAGTACAAAAGGTCAGCCTGTAGGCCCGGCAGAAATGGAATGAGCAAGTGAAAGAGGGGGCATGAGCGACCTCAACAGAGCTGTGTCGGGACTGCTGCACATGTCTTTGTGGGCAGACAAAGCCGGCAATGCAGGCAGGAACCCAGTACAAAAGGGCAGCCTGCAGCAGCAGGAGACTCAGAATGAGCGAGTGAGGGAGGGGGAGTGAGTGGGCTCAATGGAGTTCTGTTGGGACTGCCGCGGATTTCTTTGTGAGCAGAAAAAGGCAGCAATGCACGCAGGTCCCAGTACAAAAGTGCAGCTTGCAGAGGCGGAAGAAACTGAACAAATGAGTGAGAGAGGGGGAATGAGTGAACGAGCTCAACGGACCTCTATCATGACTGCTGCAGATTTCTTTATGGCCAGAAGAAGGTGGCAACGCAGGCAGGAGCCCAGTACAAAAGGCCAGCCTGCAGCACTGGCAGAAATGGAACGAGTGCGTGAGAGAGGGGGAGTGAGCTACCTCAGCAGACCTGTGTCAGAACTGCTTCAGATTTCTTTGTGGACAGAAAAAGCCACCAACAGAGGTAGGAGCCCAGTACAAAAGGGCAGCCTGCAGCGTCACCAGAAACAGAATGAGCAAGTGAGAGAGGGGGAGTGACCCACCACAACGGAGCTCTTTCGGGACAGCTGCAGATTTCTTTGTGGGCAGCAAAATGTGCCAATGCAGGCAGAAGCCCAGTACAAAAAGAGCAGCCTGCAGCACCAGGAGAAACAGAATGAGCGAAAGTGAGACAGGCGGAGAGAGCGACCTCAACGGAGCTCTGTCGGGACAGCTGCAGATTTGTTTGTGGGTAGAAAAAGGTGCCAATGCAGGCAGAAGCCCAGTACAAAAGGGCAGCCAGCAGTGCTGGGAGAAACACAATGAACGAGTGAGAGAGGGGGAGTAAGCAAGCTCAACAGACCTCTATTGTGACTGCTGTGCATTGCTTTGTGGGCAGGAAAAGGTGGCAACGCAGGCAGGAGCCCAGTACAAAAGACCAGCCTGCAGCACCAGCAGAAACAGAATGAGCAAGAGAGGGGGAGTGAGCTAGCACAACAGACCCTGTCAGAACTGCTGCAGATTTCTTTGTGGGCAGAAGAAGCCGGCAACAGAGGCGGGAGCCCCATACAAAAGGGCAGCCTGCAGCGCCAGCAGAAACAGAATGAGCGAGTGAGAGAGGGGGAGTGACCCACCTCAGCAGAGCTCTGTCGGGACAGCTGCAGATTTCTTTGTGAGCAAAAAAACATCCCAACGTAGGCAGGAGCCCAGTAGAAAAGAGCAGCCTGCAGCACCGGGAGAAACAGAACAAGCTAGTGACTCAGGTGCAGTGAGCGAGCTCAACGGACCAACGCAATCAACATTCGCCATTGACAAATGCTTGTTATTAACAGGGGCAGTAATCTTATTTATTTGACAATTTCCCTTTTTTCTTATATTTACTTTGTCACTCCCTCCAAACAGGCACTCATTAATATAATGTTCTGGGTAGTGTACTGTACATAATATTTATAAATTAGTTTTTGCCACGTCATGGCGCATCTGTTCTCAAGTGTTGCTACTGTAGTGTGGTCAACATCACATAAGGATGTTTTCTTAACTTACACCATAGTACATATCTAGCAATTCTATTATAAACAATATCCAATTTTCTTAGAAATGATTTATTGGTGGTTCAGTATACTAAGTCCTCATATGTTAGTACAGGGAGTATTAGTTGTTCAGCTACCCTTTTCCTACTATTCACATTTAAACAACTAGTTGTTCTCCGCAGTGCCCTCACTCTTTTACTTACTCTGTCAACTAATGATTCAATAGGTTCTCTAAAGGTCATTTCCTCATCAATATAATTCCCAGATATGTATAAGATGACACCTGTTCCAAATATGCATCAGTGTTCACTTTAATAGTGAGTTGTTTGTTCTTTTTTTATTTTGTGTGGGTCCTAAATACATCACCTTTGTTTTCTTCGTGTTCATCACAAGGCCTGACCCGGTGAATCACCCCCCTCCCCATGCTATCAAAATCAGCCTGCATTTTTTTCTTGTAGGTCCATACTATTTTGTCCCACAGTCACCTTTATGGTGTCATCAGTGTACAACCGTATCTGTGAGTGTTGTATTACTTGTGGGAGACAATTATTGAATATCAAGAACAACAGGGGTCCTAATATAGACCCCTGTGGTACTCCCCTATTCACTACCCTTTCAGTGGAGTAATCCCCATTTATTGTCACAAATTGTGTACGCTTCTCTAAGTATGATCTTAACCATTCCCTAGGAGCTTCTGTAATTCCCATCTGTTCTGCAGTTTGAAGTAGGAGGGAGTGGTCCACCAAGTCAAAGGACTTGGATAAGTCCACGAAGAGAACTGCTGTATCTAGTCCCTTGTGTAGGGAAGTACTAATAAGGTTGTTAAACTTAATTAAGGCAGACGTTGTGGAGGAACCTTTTTGGAACCCTGATTGGTATGGTGTAATTAATCCATACTTTTCTATATACCCCATCATTTGAGTATGTACATGCCACTGCAAACATTTAGACAGAATAGACAATAAAGCAATAGGTCTATAGTTATTTAACTCTGTTTGTTTGCCCCCTTTATGTATGGGGGTAATTTTACTCACCCTCCATTTTTGTGGAAAATAACTTTCCTGCAAACTTCTATTAAATATGTTTGTCACTATAGGTGCTATATACTTAGCAGCCATTCTCAAAAATCTCCCTTCCAAACAATCTGGTCCCATTGCTTTATGGATATTTATTTTATTTAGTCCCTTCTGAACTTCGGACACCTTTAAAATCTTGAATTGAAAAGGTGCTTGAGAACTTTGGAAATCATTGGTACCTTGTAAGTATTGAACACCTAGGGTACTCACTGTTTGGACAATACCGGGTAAATCTACAAAAAAGTTATTTAAAGAATTTGCTATATCATTGTTGTCTTCAATCAATGACCCATTTATCTCAAGACAATGATTATTCTTAACACCCTGCCCTGGTCTGGACAGGGAGTTTATGGTCTTCCAGAATTTTCTAGGATCAGATTCCATAGTCAATTTATCCCTGTAATGAAGGATCTTTGCATTCTTTATTTGTTGTTTACATTTATTTCTTTTTTGTTTAAATAAAGTCCAGTCATTTACCTGTTCAGTTTTTCTTGCTTTTTTCCAACACCTATTTTTTATTCTAATCTTTTTTAAGATGGATTCATTTATCCAGGGGAATTTAACTGGGTGTTTACTCTGTTTTTTTGTTTTTGGTGCATGCAAATCACACAAATTAGTAAAGGTCTCTGTAAAGTATGCCAAAGTTGAGTCCAAATCTGGTATAATGTTATACCTCTCCCATTTTTCCCTCTCGACACTTAACAGAAAGCTTGTTTCTGAGAAAACCTTCATATTTCTCACCCATATATTGTTATTGGATTCTGACTTTTTAATTTTTACCCTATCTTTATGTTTCCCCATATTAGACTGTGGTCTCCAAGGCAAGGTGGTAAAACTCCTGTAGCCTCAACTGTCAGTGAGTAAGATACAAATATCAAATCCAATATCGTTTCTTTTCTCATCGTATCTGTGTATCTTGTGGGTTCCTGTATGTACTGGACTACTCTCAAAGATGATATTATTTCCTTCAGTGACCTGCCCCTCCCTTCTTCCCAGTTCCAATTAAAGTTGCTCATAAGGACTATGCTCTTATCCCTTACAACCCCCTGTATTAAATTTATTGTTTCCTCTATCTGTTTCATTTGTGTTTTTGGTGGAGAATAAACCACAGAAATAACCAAATCCAATTTAATAATTTTTACTATTATAATTTCTATATTATGTAGATTTCCTTTGTGTAGTGTTTCTGTACGCCCTAGGCTGTTTTTTGTATACAGAACAACCTGCCCTCCCTTTTTCTGTCTGTCCTGTCTACACAGCATATAACCTGGTAAACCAAGTTCATCATCATCTATTTCTTTTGTCAACCAAGTTTCTGTTAGCCCCATTATGTCTGGTGATTGTTCCCCAACCATTACTCTCACAGTATCCATTTTATTTCTTATACTTCTAGCATTATCATGTAAGATTTGAATTTGTTTTAAAACTTCAGGCCCTGGGTTCAGCTCAATATTCCCTCCTAATATTAACAGGGTAAAAACAACAACAACACAAGTCTTTTTCCTGCCTAATCCATTTTTAAAGTTGTAAGAGTTTAAGACTATTACCGTGCCCTGCTGGTTCCACTGTTTCCATTTATTTGTATAAGTATTCCTTCTACTTATAGTTTCATATAACTGTTGAGTTTGAAAAGAGGGTGTGGCCAATAGGATCCCAACTTTCTTTCTTGTAAATCCCCTGTGGTTATCTCTGCAAGGCAATGTAAAGTCAAACTCAACAGCATTAAACAGTACATTTCAAGTTAACAGAATGTCAGGTATTATATAATCCAAATTATATTACGGGGGGGGGGTCACGTGTTGTGGCGTGGAGAGTAAGAAGCATTTCTATGAGTTCTGCTCCTCTTGCCTAATTAATAGCGAATAGTCCCCGCAAACAACTGCTATCTACCGATAATCGGTTCGCTATCTTAGTGCTGGTCGGGTGAGTGGTGTATTTAGAAGCTGTTTACTTTGGCATCATGCCCAATTTATCAGATCAAGAGGAAGCCACACAGGAGTCAGAAGCTAAGCGCACTCGCCATAGTTCTTCTCCCCAGAGTACAGCAGAGGAGTTGTCGCCTACCCATGTTTATTCGGAAATAACCTCGATCAAAGAAGCTCTCCTGAAACTAATAGAAGATGTGGCTGATTTCAAACCAGCGCTCACTCAGTTAGCCCGGAGGGTTACAGACACCGAGGTGAGGATAGCTTCAATGGAGAGGAAGCAGAAAAAGTTGGAACCAGAATTGGTGGAAGTCAAGAAATCTGTTACTAAGCTAGAGGATCACCTCGAGGACCTGGAGGGGAGGAATAGAAGAAACAACTTGGTACTACTAGGGCTCCCTGATGGGGAAGAGGGGCCAAATGCAATTCTATTTTTATAGAAGTTTCTGAAAAAGACGGTGAGACCCTCCCCGAATGGCCCTGAGTTTGTTATAGAAAGAGCCCATAGGTCCTTGCGGGCTAAGCCACCATCTTCTGATCTGCCTAGACCTATAATATTCAAGCTATTGAATTATTTGGATCGTGAGTTTATCACCAGGGAAGCCAGGAAGTTAACGGCTATATGGGAGGGTAAAAAATTAAGACTAGTCCCTGATTTGACTGTGAAAACTCGTCAGCTTAGAGCTGCTTATCGCCCTATCACCTCTAAATTGTGGGCTGCAGGTATTAAACACCATATGCTGTACCCAGCTCGGCTAGAGGTGTCATTGAAGGATGGATCAAAGCGCTTTGATACTGTGGAGGAGGCAGTCAAGGCTTTGAAAAAATGCTATCCAGACTTATTCCCCAAATGAGAGGACATCGGTCCATATGTATGGAAGTTGAAGGTTGACTTGAGATCTTTCTAGAAGTCCTGCTACAGAGAAGTTGATGGCTGACTCCCAGATGGGTCCCCTCTGGTCTGACTGGCTGCATCCAATACATTTTTCCCTTCCCGTCTTGTTTGAGTGGTTTGCATTGGACACTAGTATTTTTTGGTGGTTTCAAATTGAAAGTTTGTTCTTTTTTACTTCAATGTATATATGACAGTGGGTTAGAATTGGGGTAATGTTCTGACCACTAGAGGGGGTTTTACCACCGCGTATAGATTTTGATAGCTGGACAGCCCTTTTCAGCAACTATTTATATACATTTTACTTTCCAATATAGCGAGGCTGCTATTGAGTCACCATCGAGTTACTGATTGTCGATAGGGGCTTCCCCCCCTCAGTTAAGATTCCGATAGCTACAAGTTATGTTCATAAATCTACAGTAACTCCTTGGGCAACATATTATAAGCATAGAATTCACTCGAGAGGCTATGATTGCACTTTAGCTTTATTGGTGTTTTCCCTGTTCAGCTTCTCCTGTTACAAGTTTTGCTGTTGTTAACTATTATAGATAAATGATTTTAGTGCAGACAGGGGGAATTGCAGCTTATAGCCTTTAGCTCAAGCATTTCACGAATGTAAGCGGTCCCTCAGGGTTCGGTCCTAATGGGATATTGGCAATGTTTGCGGGTAGAGCTGCACTTTTCCCATGTCCTCCTGTAGTTATTTAATGCTTCAAACTGTGTGGAGGATATGTTTATTGTTGTTATTACTTTAGCCCAAACATGTTTATGGGAAAGCGTAATATTTATGATACAGGGTTTTGGCTAATTTTTATATAAACCCCCCATGCCTACGGTCTTCCATCATGTTCACATGGGTCATTGATGTCTGTGACAACAGACCATATTAGACGGTAGGCAGGGGAAGGGGTTTGTTTTGAGGGAGAGAGTACCCAATGTCATATAGCTGGGAATTGTTCGCTCAGCCTCCTTTTATTTAACGTTCCATGTTTTGGGGGTAGGCGGAGAAGGGAGCTCGCTCTTTAGCGTGCACCATGAGCTATTTGTTTTGGTGTAGACTATGGGCCTGGGTATATGGATATGTAAATAGGTTAAAATTTTTGGGATCTAATTTGGGGTTTGAGGGGTGGGTTAGGGTTTTGGAATTTCCTTTTCCTTTAGGTTGGGGGAGGGGAGGGGCAGCAGCAAAGGCCTCTATTTAGCTGTTACTATATGGCACATTTGTACACACTGCCATGGCTAACTGTTTAAATATTCTTTCTTGGAATATTAAGGGAGGGAGAGACAATAAGAAGAAATATGTCATTCTAAACCATCTTGCTAAATATGATCCTTCAATTGTGTTTCTTCAAGAAACTCATATGCTTCCAGAGCAATTGCATTTTTTTTAAAAGAAATGGGTAGGTCAGGTTTTTGGGTCGGGGTGCAGCTCAAATAAACATGAGGTGGCCTTGCTCTAGCTAAAAAGATCCCCTTTACACTATTGGAATCTATCCCCGATCCTGAGGGGAGATTTATTTTTGTCATTGGCAAATTAGGTAACCTGGATATTGTCCTGGGTTCTGTTTATGGCCCTAATTTAGAAACTCTGTCCTTTTTTGTGCATCTGGCTATGGTTCTGGCTCCCTTTTTGCACTTCCCCATTTTGATGGGTGGCGACTGGAGTCTGGTGCAAACCAACAACTTAGATTGCACTTACTATAGGTGGGCAAGGATGTCGCCTGTGCAAAGAGCATTAAAAGAATTTACTTCATCGCTGGGCCTTTTGGACCCATGGAGAGTACTTAACCCTCTGAGTAAAGAATTTACATTCTTTTCTCCAGTACATAAAAGCTATTCTTGTCTTGATTATTTTTGAATCAGCCAGCAGTTATTGTCTAACCTGGCGGATGCTAAAATCTTGGCTCGAGTGATCTCAGACCACTCGCCAATCATAATGCAATGTGCATTACTCAGTCTTTTTGTCCAGTCCCACTCATGGTCTCTTAACAATAAATTGTTAACTGACAATCAAATTGTGGTGTGATTTCAAAATTTTCTACAAAATACTATCAGCTCCATTTGGGGCTCGATTCCTGGAACAGATCGGGTATGGGCAGCTTTGAAGGCAACCTGAAGGGGAGAGTTAATCCGCATAGCTTCAGTTCAGAAAAAGGATAAAAACAATTTTTTAAACAGCTGTTTGGTAAAAATTAGAATGCTGGAAAGTAAAGGGGTTGACAAGCTTTCACCTGTAGAGGACCAAGAACTATCTACTTTGAGAGCTACTTATGCTAGTGTTTTACTAGAGAGAATGGAGAAATCCGCCTCTCTGTTAAAGGCTTCATACATTGGTCAAGGGAGTAAAGCGGGCAAGCTTCTGGCCTGGCAATTAAAACAACATTCAGTATCTAAATGGGTTACAACCCTAAAGCACCCCCAGACAGAAGCTTTGGTGACCAACTCTTTAGAGATATTAACATTGTTTCGGGATTATTATAAGACATTATATTCTTCAGGTCCGAGGTCTGTAGACCAGGATAATAAGATGTGGGCCTTTTTGGAAGAGGCTACTCTTCCATCTCTGGCAGAGGGAACCAGGTTTTCCTTGAATGCCCCAACTACTGGTGAAGAAATTTCAGGATTTATTGACTCTTTAAAACCTGACAAAGCACCAGGTCTGGATGGGTTTACTGGTCTATTTTATAAGACTTTTAAAACTCATCTAATTCCCTTGCTACTTTAAGTGTATAGCTACTGGGGTTCCCATGAGGCTTTTGAGCAATCATTATATGAAGCGAGAATAACTCTCATGCCCAAACCAGGGAAGGACCCATCTATGATTGGTAACTATAGGCCCATCTCACTCCTTAATATAGACTTAAAAATATATGCCAAAATTTTAGCTAATAGATTGGGGAAGGTGTGGGAGGGTCTGCCAAGTTCCGAGCAGGCAGGGTTCGTTGCAGGACGTTCCTCAGCGGATCATTTTAGAAAGATATTTTACCTAATTTCTGCTTCCAGGACTCCTGAGCTGGAGGTGGCTCTCGAGTCCCTGGATGAAGAAAAAGCCTTTGATAGAGCGGAGTAGCATTATATGTTTGGGGTTTTGCAGAAGTTCGATTTTCTGCAACACTTTATTAGCCAGATTCGTGTCCTATACTCCTGTCCGTCAGCTAGAATTCAATGTAACAACCTTATATTGGATGCATTTCCCCTATGTCGTGGCACCCATCAGGGCTTCCCCCTCTCTCCAGTTCTTTTTAATTTGTATATAGAGCCTTTAGCTAGAGTTCTCAATCTAGATAAGGCAATATGGGGTATCCACTTGGAGCGTCTTGAATGCAAATTTTCTCTTTTTGCTGATGATTTACTCATTCATATAGAGAATAGTAGGGAATCTCTCCCTCGTGTCTTACAAATTATTTCCTACTTTAGTCTGTTTTCAGGCTATAAGCTCAACAGGAACAAAACTATAGTGTATTCATTATCTCCTCTCTTGTTCGAAGGATTGGTGTTCTTCCTTGGGCTTACAGTGGGAAAATGACTATTTAGTATATCTTGGCATTAAAGTATCTAGAGACTTTACTAATCTCGCAGACCTCAATTTAACCCCATTACTAAAAACTATTAAGGAAGACCTGGAGAGATGGAATAAGCTACCACTGTTCTTTTGGGGCCGGGCTAACACTCTTAAAATGGTAATTTCACCCAGAGTTTTTTACCCCTTATATAATCTTAATATCTATCTGTCCAAGCCTTTCTTTATGCCCCTTTGTAGGATCTGCTCTGATTTTCTCTGGAAGGGCAAAGCCCCACGTCGAGCGTATGCAAAGCTTACCCACTCTAAGGTGCTGGGGGGACTCCAATTACTGATTTTTATGTTTACTATCTAGCTATTCATGCTAATCGATTTCTGTACTGGTTATCTACTTCGGAGTCTGTACCAGGATCTCCTTCTGGGTTGGTTTTGGACCGGTTGCTGGCAAACTTTCACAAGCTGGACCTAGAGGCCCTGCTATATACTCCATGGTCCAAGGTCCCATTGAAGATGAGGAATTCCCTGTTAGGCTGGGACATGAGGGCTTTACAGCAACTTTGTTCCTTACTCCAAAAATCTAATTTAAGAGACCTAAGGCAACCTCTTCTGAATAACCCAAACCTACAGATAGGCAAACTTCCAATTCGCACCTTTCCAGGCAAGCATTCTACTAAACTACGCCTAGCAAGCTTTGTTTTGGACAATTCTCTTTTGCTGATTTCTACGCTGGCTTCAAAATTTGGGGTGGCTCACAAAGGTCTATTTCGGTTGTACCAGATTCGCCGATGTATACATCTTTTTTTGGGGAAGCTACCATGGTCTGAGGGAGCTGGAGCCATGCTAGAAAGACTGTGGGAAGTAGTCAAGGGCCGGAAAGCAATAACTAAGTTGTATAAGACAATGCTGTCTTGTGTGACGTCCAAGTGGCAGGACACAGAGGGTGGTGGTAAATGGCTGTCACTCCACAGAGGGAAGAGTGACCAGTGGGGTACCACAGGGATCAGTGCTGGGACCGGTCCTATTCAACATCTTCATCAGTGACATTACGCAGGACCTAGAAGGCAGAATTTCACTGTTTGCTGATGACACAAAGCTCTGTAACAGAGTAGACACACCAGAGGGTGTAGACAGAATGAGAAGGGACCTGCAGAAACTTGAAGAATGGTCCGGGGTTTGGCAGTTGAAATTCAATGCAAGGAAGTGCAAGATAATGCATATGGGGCACAAAAACCCTGGCACAATATATCAGTTGGGGGGTGAGGATATAGCATGCACCAAGCAGGAAAGGGATCTTGGGGTTATCATCTCTGATGACCTCAAGGTAGGGAAACAGTGTGACAAGGCAGCAGGTAAAGCAAATAGGATGCTGGGATGCATAGGCAGGGCATCACCAGCAGGAAAAGGGAGGTCATAATTCCACTATACAAGACACTAGTGAGGCCCCACCTGAGTACAGTGTACAGTTTCTGGAGACCTTACCTAATGTGAAGGACATAGACAGGGTAGAGAAGGTTCAGAGGAGGGCAACAAAGATGGTGCATGGATTGCATCACAAGTCCTATGAAGACAGGTTGAAGGAACTGAACATGTACTCCCTTGAGGAGAGGAGGGAGAGAGGGGATATGATAGAGACATACAAGTATCTTACAGGGAGGAACAGGGTGCAGGAATACACTATTTTTAAGTGAAAAAGATGTTCCAGGACTAGAGGGCATGGGATGAAGTTGGAGGGAGGACGATTCAGAGGAAACATGAGGAAGAATTTCTTCACAGAATGGGTGGTGGACAAGTGAAACACCCTGCCAGAGGAAGTGGTGGGGGCTGAAACAATCATGGGATTTAAGAATGCATGGGATAGACATAAAGGAATTCTGGAGGTCAGGGGTAAGGGGCAACAGACTTCTAGGAAAACAAACTGAACTTACAAGCTCAATGGGCAGACTGGGTGGGCCATAGGCCCTTATCTGCCAACACTGTCTATGTATCTATGTATCTATGTATCTATGTAAGTGTACCCCCATAGCCTACTATTGGGAAAATAATTATAACAAAGGTTGGCAGCTAAAACCTGGGAATGGATTTGGATTGACATTTATTCCCCTATTAAACAGGCTCATCTAAGGAATATCCAATTTAACATTCTACATAATTTATATTTTACGCCCGCCAAGTTATTTCGGATCCATAAATTACCTTCGCCTGAGTGTGGGGATTGTGGGTGTAAACTCACTACTTTACATCATAAACTCTGGGCATGCCCCAAAATTGTTAAGCTATGGAACTCTGTCAGGCAGTGGGTGGCTCCGTATTTTAATATCTCGGCTTTTTTTAATGAAGATACATGTCTGTTAGGGATGTACACCCAGATTCCTACCCTTTCACAAAAGGCACCTGTAGCCATGGTTGCTATGGTTACTAAACTGTTAATACTTAGACATTGGCAGAATAAATGGGAACCTTCATTTAAGGAATGGTGGGATGAGTTTCTTAATGCTCTAAATGCGGAGAGATGTGTAGCCCGGTGTTTTCAAACTAGTGAGAAGTTTTATAAGTGCTGGGGTGGCTTTTTGTCAAGCCTTAGAAGTAAATTTGGTTATTAAGGCTGAGCTTAACTGCTCACTCTTTCTTTGCTCCCATAGGTCTTTTACAGAAGGCCCCTGGGGTAACTACATCCTATTCGATAAACTTTACCCCCCAGGATAGGTTAATCGTCCTGACTTATTTTTTCACTGGTTTTTTTATCTTCTATCCCCTTTTGTATGATATGTTTGGTACTATCCTGGCAATATTTCTTCTGATGGGTCTCTCCTCCCACCCTCTCTATAACATTGCCTTTATTTGGTTATTAATTTTGGATTTTTGCCATGTTTCCATCCTTTCTTCCTGTAATGGTATTTCAATTTACTGGTATAAAACTATTATGGCCATAATTCGGGCTGTTATCTTATATAGGGTCAGTAGGGTTTCTGCTGCAAGTGGGTTGGGGTGGGGAGGGTGTTTTGTATTGTTTTCTTATGTTGGTTTGGCTAATTTTCCTTATTTTATATTTTTTATGTATGTATTGTTTTTGCTGTATGACTATCAGGTATTATTTACTCATGATAATGTTGTATTATGTTTGTGTTAAGCTAAAATAAAGTTAATTGCAAAAAAAAACAAATTATATTACAAATACTCTTATCAATTTAATGTATTTAAAAGAAACACATAAATCCAATCTCCCAGTAAGTATTGAATATCTGTGTTACCTTAAAAAGGAGAAGACAAAGGCGCATAATACACTTTATTTTTGTAGTTATTCCCCAGATTTTGTTTGTCGTATATAGACCCGTCCAGCTTCTGAAGGAAGCACCTTTCAAACTTTTACTGTAAACTACAAAGTCATACAAGTTTAGTGCTAAATGACTTAACTCCTGTGTAATCCTCTTTTCAAACTTTGAGTAACTGACACAATTCTTTTCCTATCTCTTAGTACAAGTTTAACCCAATATCCCAGGTCCTAAAAGTGATTTACAATTTTCTGCTACCAAGTGGTGCTCGCACCACTCACACTCACGCTACTGCTCTCGCACAGTAGCAGCACAAACTTTAAATATCTATCCTGCCCCTCCTCCTTGTGCAGTGTGGAATCTTTCTGCTGCCCCCATACAGCTGACACAGCTTAGCAGAAATTAGATGTTACAAGTCCCGATGATTTAAACACACAGGATGAGCACTGGCTCTGATATTTAACATAAGATGGTGCAATGTAACAGGCTTTTCCACAGTTCTGATAACAGAGATGTATGCTGGCTTGTGTACCTGGTTCATAGCAGTAGCAGCGCAAACTTTAAATATCTATCTTGCCCCTCCTCCTTGTGCAGCGTGGAATCTTTCTGCTGCCCCCACACAGCTGATACAGCTTAGCAGAAATTAGATGTTACAAGTCCCGATGATTTTAACACACAGGATGAGCACTGGCACTGATATTTAACATAAGATGGTGCAATGTAGCAGGCTTTTCCACAGTTCTGATAACAGAGATGTTTGCTGACTGTTGACATGGCCTCTATGCAGGGACCATGGATATTGAGGGGGATTACAACTGTGCCAGGGACATGGTCCTTGATAGGTCCAACCCTCCTCTTGTAGCAGTCTCAAAGAATGCCAAAGCTCTGGGTGAGGTGGAGTCATTGTTCAGCTTTATTGATGTCTGGAGGCATTCACACCCTACAGGGCATGAATATAGTTTATTCTTGCATGCAATGGGTCATCACTCCTATGCCAGGCTGGACAGGTTGCTAATAAGTGCCCCACTTGTAACTAACATGCATCCTATTGAATATTTCCCTATCCTAATTTGAAGCACGCCATGCTTACTTTGTCTATCAGGGCCCTTGGATCAGCAGCGATGTGCCAACCATGGAGACTTGATCCCCTACTACTTAAGGATCATAACTTCAAGTCCTAAATGCCCAGCACAATTCAAGAATTCCTTTCTCACACTAAACAGGGAAATACCTTTGATGGCTGTAGGAGGGAATCCTTAAAAGCAAATATCAGGGGGCAGATGATAGTTTACTCTGCCCACAAAAAAAAAGCAGGTGGAGAAGGAGCTGGAGCACCTTCAAGGGGAAATAGCTGCCTGTGAGGAGGCACATAAAAACAGGCCCAACTCAACTCTATATGATGTATTACAGAAACTAAAATGGCAATTTGATCTACTAAGCTGTGCATGTGTAGAAAGATCTATCCTACTGGCGCAGTCGGGGCTCTTACTTTGACAGAGATAGAGGGGGTAAATACCTGGTGTGGCAGCTACATAAGAAAGAGAGTGAACACACAGTAGGCCAAAGATACAAGCAGTCTGGTTCGCTGACCTTAGACATAAAGGAGGTGGAAGAGGAATTCACCTCCTTCTATAGAACCCTCTACTCATTGAAGGTCTCCCCAACAGCTGCATAATTGGATATCTTTGTAAAAGCCCGGGTTCCATCCATGGTCCAGGGGAAAACCCGACAGTTGGACCTACCCTTGAGCAAGGATGAAAACTGTAGTGCAATAAAGGCATTTAAGGGTGGTAAGGCACCAGGTTCGAATAATCTGCCCTTAGACTTTTTCAAAACCTTCATTGTTGACCTGGTCGACCCGCTATAGGACATGCTTAGAGAGGGTTTGGAAAAGGGAGTTTTGCCCAGTGCCACATGGTCAGCTACAATCACTGTACTTACAAAGCCAGGCAAGGACCCCACTATGTGTGCCTTGTATAGGCCTATTTCTTTACTCATGGCAAACTATAAAATTCTAGCCAAGGTGATTGCTTCTAGAATTGAACCTGTTTTGCATCTATAATACGTACAGACCAGGCTGGGTTTATTAAAGGGAGGCAGGGGAAACACCATGTGCATAGAACCTTTAATATTATCCACCATTGGTCAGAATCCAGGCACGCTCATGGCATTGCGGTCCTTGTCCTTGATGCTGACAAAGCCTTTGACCGCGTGAAGTGGGGTTACATGCTTGAAATGCTCTGACGTATGGGAATAGGCCCACTATTAGTTAAATGGAACCTGGACTATGCACTCCTCCCCCACTGTACAAATAGTGATTAATGGAGGTTTGATCTCCTCCTTTCCCCTAGACAAGGGTACCAGACAAGGGTGCCCAGTCTCCCCTTTTCTATACATCATGAATCTCGAATCTTTGGCTGTGGCTATCCAGAGGGATCCAGGCATACAAGATTGTGAGGAAAAAGGGAGTAAGCACAAAGTTGCCCTCTTTTCAGATGACCTCTTCCTCTATTTGGGGAACCCTGGACAAGACCTGCCCCAGATCCATGCATTGCCGAGGGAGTATGGTGCACTCTCAGGGCACAGTATCAACTTGACTAAAAGTGAGTTGATGTCCATTGGCATAAGGGCTAGAGCCCAGCAGGTGGAGAACCTGGGGGGTTTACAAATAGTGAATCAGATAAAATACTTGGGAATTAGAATCCCTACAAAGCTCCATCTAGCGTATGTCAAAAATGTAAAACCTCTAATCCTCAGAATATCAGACAAATGCAACAGATGGCAGGCACTTCCCCTGTCCTTAACTGGGTGTATCAGTACAGTCAAAATGACTATCCTCCCCAGGTGCCTCTATCTATATCATTCTCCTCCTATACACATCCCACTGGCTCATTTCAAGTGCTTAAACTCTATTATTCATAGATTCCTGTGGAAAGGAAAAGTTGCTCACATTAAGTGGGTATACCTACAACTTTCATGCTTGGTGGGTGGCCTAGTATTTCCAAGTTTTCTACACTACCACTGGGTGGCCTAGCTTGCCTTCTTACTGGTGGGATTAACCACCTCCAAATCAACATTGTTCTTGCTTGAGGAAGAGGAGTTGAAGGGAGACTGTTACCATGTACTGTACATCTTTCTGGCCTACTTTGATCATCATCCACTCCAGCAGTGTGCAGCCCCTTCATGACCACATCCACAAGGGTATGCAGAGAGGTACACAGGAGTATTGACCACCCAGGGCTGCCATCTCCTTGGGCGGGCATAACAGTTGCCATGAGAGAAACAGACCAATGCTCGGTACAGCTGCACCAGCAATTGCTTGCCTGGCACTGCTTAGGGTTGAAGTCTATTATGCAGTTGTTCAGAAGTGGCAGATTGCTAGACCTTTCCGAGCTGGTGGACAATTGGGGGGTACCAACAGGTAACTATTTTATATATCTATGCCTATGTCAGAGGAAGGGCTCATTGTTGGATAGCATAAATGTGTGGGAACAACCCTCTCCATTTGAAGAAGAATTGTATAACCCACAACCATGTGGCAAGCCACTTGCTATCTACTACCAAATCCTCTGGGGGGGGGCAGCTTTGGGATGTCATTAAGGAAAAATGAGAGCAGACATTGGGTGTCTCTACAGATATCAATATATGGCAGGCTACATCTGAACAGTTCCACATATGGTCCCATAGCAACAAGCTTGGACAGATCCACCTGAACTTTATGTACAGGACCTACATGACACCAAAAAGGTTATATTGTATAAGCCCTGAACTCTCTGACTCTTGCCCTCAAGTGCATGCTCAAGAGGGCTGACTTCTTACATATGGCCCTTACCTGCCCTAGGGTGGCCCCATTCTGGCACAACATGCATCACATCATGTGAGGAGTTTTGGGATACTCACCTCCAAAATCCCCACTGAAACTCATGCTTGCGGCAGACCCATCTAGTGTGAGGGGGGAGAGGTTCATCCCTATGGTCCATTGCTCTTGTTAATGCAAAACAAATTATGGTACAAAATTGGGTGTTCCCAAATGTCCCGACCATTTCACAGTGGGCACAGAACATTAGAATGTGTCTAACCCTTGAGAAAATACAACTTTTGGCCAATGGTTTAGCTTATGTGTTCCTGAATATCTGGGGCCCTTTGCAGCAGCCTATTGAGAGTGGGGTGTTCCCTTTGTAGACTGGTCCATCTACTCTCCTCCACCAGCCCTGTGAGGGGGGGTTGAGGAAGGACAGCATGTTGTGGTTAGCCTTACAACAATGCTTCCCTTCACAGGTGAGTGGACTGAGCTCAATCCACAATTCTGGATATTAGGATGAGTGTGATGCCCTGGGTGGAGGTAACCCTTTGCCCAGAATAATTGTCAAATACTGTGTACTAGCTATAATGTATGTGTTGCTCTAAGTTAAGAAGTTTACATACGACTGTTTTGGTTTTGATTTGCTTCAGACTGTTAATGATTAATATGTGCTGCATGTGATTGTATTGTTGGTTTATGTGTTATTTCAATAACAATATTTAACAAAAAAAAAGAATGCACTTCTTGAGCTACTGCAACATATGTGCTTTCAAATAAGAGATGCTGGGATCTTGGACATCATTGCAAAATTGTATATCCAGGGGCCAAAAAGAGAGTTACTGCATAATTATGATCTACAGTACATATGGCTGAAGGCAAGCTTTTGATTGGATATTAAATGTTTAGCCATGCTCTATGATCACTGATGCTTCCTCAGCTATTCCGGTTTCATGCTTCTGTGAATATGAACAGACTTTTAATATGGAATCTGCCACAGACAAACTGATGAGGTACGTGGCAAGATCTTGAAGAAGAACCTGATTTGAGTTGTTGAATTTACAGTCACTCACGTTACTGAATCACCCTCAGTGATTTGAGTGGGATGTTTTGCAGGAGTTTCCTGAGAGTTTGTCATCCCAGGTGTTGAAGTCACCCCAAAGAATTGTTAGTGGTGTGCGGACCCCAAATATTATTTCCTGAATACTGCACATGATAGGGTTCTGAGTACTCAGAACTCAATAATGAGTGTTTTTTGTTATTCTGTAATATTTGAGGGATAATAGTCTGGGCTCCAAGATGGCCTTTGCTGCAGGAGGTTTGTAATGCATGGTCTTTACACCTTTCTGTTTAAAACATTTCTATTTACTTGTTAAGATTTTTTTCAGCCTCTTTAACTTGTTGATATGGATTCCTCAGACTGTATCATGTTAAAACTCTCTAGGAAAGAGAGGAACAAGTTTCAAGAAAAGGCTCTACAACCACAGAAATGTAAAGACTCTGGATTTGCTTCTTCAGATATTGAGAATCCTGGCATGAAGGGGGATAGAGGCACAACTGCAAAATACTTTCTACCAGATCCTGGGGGTAGTCCTGAGGAGGCATCACAAAGAGAGCTTAGTACTGTTACCCCAGGTTCTGCCAGGAGGGAAACCTTAAATGCAGAAATGGCTGAAGGAATTGTAGAGTCTGCTGTGGAAGTAACTGGCTTGAAAATGAAATTTCAGTGTAAACAAAGGACTGCTGGCTCAGGGTTGGTGCCCTAGATCCACAAGATACATGTAAGACAAGAAGGATTCAACCAACACTTGACTCACTACAAAACACACACCACTGCTTGTATGTGTGCATAAGTTCCACATTGCTTTATTTTCTTTTAAAAAAATGCAAGTACATATGCAAAATGAGAAGAGATCTACAGAAAGACACACTGGAGCCCCAATGTTTTGCACCTGATGCTCCTGGCACTTTGTCAAGGTTGTGTGGCACCCTATTGCCCACTTACTTTATATCAGACATAAGGACACAATACAATAAATATATAAGTTGCAGAGTGATCACCAATAAAGCAAACAATTTTTAAGTACTAGTTCATTGAATACCATATTAAAAAATATACATTAAATACATACGCTATTTGATCACATAGTCAGAATTAGTTAATCCACACTATTAAAGTATATTAATTGTAGATCATTTCTCTTAATATTCTGTGATTTGACCCTTCAGCATTGGATATTTCTGAATATAAACAGGGCTGTTAGCAATATTAATATTTACAGCAACTGTGCCAGCTCAACCTGTCTTTGATCCAGGCCTGTTTAATGCCCCCAAATGATAAATCTAACACGCTTCTGGCATAGCTTTTTTCTCTATGTTCCACACCCCCTCCCCAGCGCAAGATTAACCTTTTCAATACCTATGAACATAGGTACATGTTCTTATGCAACATCCAACTCACATACTGGAACAGCCAGGGCTGATTTGTTGTTTCTTCTTTTATTGACCTCATATACTCTCCCACACAATCTTTTAGGCCTCTCTCTCTCTCTCTCTCTCTCTATGCAGTCTATGTAATATGTCCCACATGAGCAACTAGCAAGACAAAAGACATCAGTCATGTTCAGAGTTAATAACATCTTTGATTTGAACCATCTTGCCTATTTTGGGGTTGGGAAAAGGCGTAACATTGGATACTACTGGGAAATACTTACATCTGCCACATTTCCTTAGTCATGAGGGTGTTGGAGGCAGCCAAGTAGACCCTTTCTGTGGTATTGGTTGCACACTGTGTACGAGGGCTTCCTTAATGGTTTCTGCCCTATGATACACAGTCCTGGGAGGACTGTTTGTGCAGTCTCTCAGTTTGGGTTCTGCCTTCAAAATCACACAGTTCTTCTAAATTATATTCTCCACAGCCTTTACTGCATCCATTGAGTATATGGTGACAAAGTTTAGACAGTTACTGTCATCACCATTTCTTTCTCTCAGTAACAGTATATTCCACCTAAGTGTAACATCCACCTCCCTGCATGCCTTCTGGATCTTGTCCCTACTGTAGCCTCTTTCAAAAAAAACTCCTTCCCATTTTTATTGCTTCCACCTCATAATCATCCTGTTGGCTACAACTTCTCTTTATGTGCACAAACTGGCCTTTTGATTTATTGATTATAGTGTGGTGAGGTTGATAACTGCTACCATGCAAGGGGGTGTTGCAATCAGTTGGCTTTCTGAAGAGAGCAGTGACTATACACACATACTCCATCTTTTTGACTATGAGGTCCAAAAATATGTCTTAGTTGCTCCAACTGATTGCAAACCTAAAACCAGGTATTTGTCTTTCTAGATATTCTTCAAGCTCCAGCAATTCTTCTTGTGACTCCTGCCAAGCATAATGCAATCATCTGTAAAACACTTCCACAGTTCAGTTTACAGAGAAATGGATTATCTTCAATATAGAGACTTCAACCTCCCACACACCCATTGCCAAGTTGGCATGATTGGGGCAAATGTTATCCCCATTGCCATGCCAGTCTGCTGAATGTAAAAAAAATCCCCCATGAAACTGAATGTGTTACATTCCAGCACATATTTAACCATGTTAACCAACATTTCTCGGGCTGGCTCATCATGGCCATATCTCTGACCTAAGAAATGTTTCATGGCTTTTAGCCCATAATCATAGGGAATATTGCTGTATAATGATTCCACATTGAAAGTAACCAGAAGACTTGCACCCTGACAGAGAGATCATTGAAGATGTTTAGAATGTCCTTAGTATTGTGTATAAAAGATCTAATATTTCCCTCCAGTGGGTTTGTGTGGCAGTCAATATACTGGGACATAGCCGGCCCAGTGGTGTGGAGGGCTGAGGCATCATGCCTTACCTCCTGCCACACCAGCGACCCATGCTCATGGTGCAAGCAGGTCATCAGAGGTTGGTCAGGGTGGGAAAGGATCGAGCATCCAGAGAATGGCTCTCCTGTTCTGGTGAGGGTGGGAAACAAAGACCAGTACCTGCCTGACATCTAGCAGAGGCTGGGTGTTGGCATGACAGATCTTGCACACTGGGGCACAGAGACAGAGCAGCCAACCAGCGTGCTGCATGCAGACATGTGCGCAGCTCAACCATTGTCAGCAATGCTTGCTCACCTCCACAGAAAATCAGAAATTCTGGTCCTGACTGAGCAGCATGATGGCCATTCTCTGCAGGCACCACCCCTGAGAAGACACCTCTCTGACACTGGATCCAGACTTGGCGGGCAGAGTCACTCCCCACCACCCTGCTAAGGAGGGCAAGCCATAGGGGTAAGACAGGAGGAGATCTGATGTTTGGGAGATGGAGCTGGTAGGATGGCAGGAGAAAGGGTCATCCAGGATAGGGGGAGAAATAATAACAACAACAACAAAAAAAAATATGTGTATATATATATATATATATATATATATATGTATACTGGGACATAGATATATATACTGGGACATAGACTTCATTAGGCTCCTCATACTGGAGATAATTAGTCTCCCGGGTGGGTTCTGTAGTGCTTTGTGCACCTTAGATAAGGTGTAGATGACAGTTTGTATAGTGTGGTGAAATGTTAAGAACTCTTTAATCTTGTGTTCTATTACCACCATGGTATGAGCACTTTGTATAAGGGCGTCAACCTTATGTTTTAAATCCATACTGGGATCAGACAACACCTTTTTATAAACTTGCTGGTACAGAAGTTCTCTCTTAACTTCTCTGATGTAGGCTGTGGTGTCCATCACACCAATACAACCTCCCATGTCAGCTGGTTTTATGGTAAGGGTGGCACTGTAAGAAAGTTCTTTCATTGCTGCTCTCTCTCTCTCTCTCTCTCTTCTGTTGATAAAGTACCAAAATAATGTTGTTTCCTCTGTTCATAGTATCTTTTGAGGCCAAATTCACACGCATCATTGAAAGTCTGTACTGTATTGTTCATAGGAGGTCAAAAGGTGGAACACCTACTTGGCACGGTTCTCCCAATGTCAAGTACTTCACTTTCATTATTAGTACTTCCTTTTATAAGACTAGTAACAGATAGACACATATTGTTGACATCAAAATGCACTTTAAATTCAAGATACTAGTAAAGTGCTGCATGTCTAAATAGATGCTGTATTTGTTGGTACCAGCTGAGGGCACAAAACTCAAGTCTTTGATAAGAACGTTAATCCGGACAAGTGTTAATTCTGTAATTGAGATATTTGTTAGCATTCAGATTTTCTGATATTAGTTATTACTGTGTTGCTATATTATGGTCTTTCTCTTGTGGTTCCTGATCATGTCTCACTATGGGTTTCACTGATTCTGTCTACTGCCACCTTGAAACCAAACCAGCGTGCATCTGTTGGCCTTGTAGCTGTTCCACCTTCTCTGCCCCACAGCCTCTCCTACCCCTTCTTGTTGATTTCTTCCTTACAGATTTTTCTGGCTCCTTCTCAGACATGGCAGTGTTGGTAATGACTCCTCTTCTAACAACTATATGGAGTGGCTGTCTGAGTCCACATAGCTCCCTTCAGAGTTAGTCTGATCACTTTTCTTTAATATTGGGTGGGGCACTTAACCTAATTAAAAACTCAACTGCTTTTATAACTGAGTTTGTCCTTTATGAACATCTTCTTGTGTGACCCTTCCCCTACACACACACCCTTGCCCACATTATAGCATGTATTTAAAGGCAAAATACAATAAATGCCACATTGTTTTGTTATTCTATCAACAGAATAGAGAGCAGCAATGAAGGAACTTTCTAACAATGCCATTCTTACCATAAAACCAGCTGATAAGAATGCTAGTGCTGTTGTGATGGACACCACAGCCTACACTGGAGAGGTCAAGAGACAACTTCTGGACAAACAAGTTTATAAAAATGTGTTGTCTGATCCCACTAAGTATTTAAAACACAAGGCTGATATCCTTATATAAACTGCTCATTCCATAGGATTAAGAGATGACAAAATTAAAGAGTTTTTAATAGTACACCACCCTATATGACCAGTCATCTACACCTTACCTGACATGCATAAAACACTGCAGATCCTGCCCAGCAGACCAATTATATCTGATGTGAGGAGCCTAACTGAGCATGGGAAATCTTATACCTTATATAGAATATACTTGGGACATTCTGAATATCCTTAATGATCTCCACATCAGCAGTTCAAATCTTATGGTTACACTTGATGTGCAGTCATTATACACCAATATCCTCCATGATTGTGAGCTAAAAACCATGCAACATTTCTTAGGTCAGAGATATGGCCATGATGAGACAACCACAGAAATGCTGGTTAACATGGCTAAATGTTTGCTGGAATGCAATACATTCAGTTTTATGGAGGAATTTTATATTCAGCAGACCAACACAGCAATAGGGACAACTTTTGATCCCAATTATGCCAACCTGGAAATGGGTATGTTGCAGGATGAAGTGATATATACTGATGAGATCCTGTTCCTCAGTAAAATGTGGAAGTGTTTTATAGATGGCTTCTTTATGTTGTGGCTTGGGTCAGAAGAGGAATTTCTGCAGTTTAAAGAATATTTGGAAAAACAAATACCTGATTTTAGGTTTACAATCATTTGCAACAACTGTGAAAACACATTTTGGACCTCATAGTCTAAAAGATGGAGGATGGGGGTACAGTCACTACTATCTGCAGAAAGCCTACTGATCACCATACCCTTTTGCATGGTAGCAGCTGTCAGAACCACCACAACATAATCAATATACTAATAGAACAATTTATGTTCATAAAGAAAAACTGTAGCCTGCAGGTTGGTTACAGTATGTGACGGAAGCAGTAAAAATTGAAAGGAAGCTTTTAGAAAGAGCCTACAGTGGGATTGTAATCCAGAGGGCACACAGGGAGGTGGATTTTACATCTAGGGAGACTCTGCTTTTGCTATGAAAAAGGAATAGTGGTGTTAACACTTGCCTAAATGCCACTGCATATTCAATGAATGCAAAGGCTGTGGATAATATAATTAGGAAGCACTCAGAGATTTTGAGTGCAGAACCAAAACTGAGAGACGGAACAATCATCCTGGGATTGTGTATCATAGGGCAAAAACAATTAAGGATGCCCTCATATGCAGTGTGTGCAACCAATACCACAGAAAGGGCCCAATTGGCTTTCTCCATTACACTCAGGAACAAAGAAATGTGACAAGTGTAAGTGCTGCTGAAACAAATTCCAAAAACACTGTGGCACATACATAATTGAAGTTGCAGATTAGACTCTTCGTTTTGATTATTTGTAACGTTCAGAAAACAGACTTACAGCAGTGCAATATCCAAATGGAGTCTCAAGTTTGTTACATATCCATTGAATGCAAAAATAAACTGCTACATCAAATCTCTCTTGAAAAAAGTGAAGTCTGAAAAATGTGTGCGGCTAATGAGCATCCAAAGTGCAAAAAGTGCAGAGGCAGAGGAAAAGCTCACCCAGCACTACGTGATTCAAATATTACTTCGTCGGGGTGATGTGTACGTGAGGGAGGAGTCCTTACATGGTAACACCATATATGGGTGAGCATTATTGAGCTGCTCAATATGAGCGACTTAATAATATCACCCGTAAGAAGAGCAGGTGGTGAACAATGCCGAGGAGTGTGTTAGAGTGAGTGTAGCAGTGCTGCATTCAGTAGAGAAAGATATGAGGAGCAGTGTGGCCAATCCCTGCTGAGCTAGCCATGTGGTGTAGTGGCTAGAGCCACCACTGAAGGACCCAGGTTCGGGTCCTGTGGTGGGATACAATTTTTGTTTGTCCTGGTGTGTTTTTTTTCCTAAGTCTGCCCCCCCCCCAGAGTTGAGAATATTTAAGTTAGGTGGTGCGAGGGGCTTGCCTCCCGCAAAAGGGGGTGCATGGGCACTGTATTTGTAAAGGGTCTATGGGTTAGTAAATCTGCCAAATTAATCAAACAATCAAAACTTTATTTAACTAGGCATAACACCATTGAGCAAGCTCATTTTCAAAGTGGTCCTGAACCGGAAGGACAAATACATGATAAGACAATAGATAATACACACAAAAAAAAAAGCCTAAAAATAATTAGACATCAGCTATAGTGTCAATAGGAATCAAACAGAATGAAATCAAGAACAAGCCTAGAACATTAGCATGCCAGAGTAAATAAAATCTACAAAGGCCTCTGGAGTGCACCCTTGAGTAAAAACATACAATAACCCCAAACCAAAATGCTTGGCAGGGCCAGATTAAGGCACCCTGGGACCCTAGGCACACTAGAAATCTGGGAGCCCCCTCCCCACAACCATGGCTCTTTATCATGACTGTGATTCTTCACTATGACCACACCCCAAATTAGCCATTGCATATCAGTCACTAAAACTTAAAAATAATATATCTTATTGTCCCTAAAAAGTTGCATGAAATGTAAATAACCTAACTAAAATGATTCAAAATCAATGAAACTAATAATAGTATGGCAAAATAACAGTAGTCTGAGTTTTGATCATTTAGAGAAAATAATTACTAATTGGCCTGGGAAAAATAATTTTTTGGTTGTGAAATGTCATGATTTGCACTTCTCCCCCCCCCCCATCCGCAAAAACACATTTGTGTGCTTGCAGTGTGGGTGTTATTATTTTGCCCTGTCAGATAGTATGAACCAGAAAGTGGGAGTTTTGTTGGATAGGGAAGGGACCCCTCTTAAAAAGAGGCTAGGTCCTGCCAGGTGTAAGAGTTACATCTGTGGATTACTAGAGGAGTTGTGAACTTTAGCAATTATAATGCAAAGCAAGTAATTGTTGGAAGAAATCATTCCCGGGATCAAACATTTCTGTTATTGATAAGTAATAAGTGTCCCCTGCCTCTAAATTCTCCTGGCTGTGTGAATATATTCACTAGTCTTCTGTACCAGAGTTATATGTACTCACTGACTCAGACAATGCTCAAAATGTCATGGTTTGTACCTCATCCTCCCGAAACTGTATTGTTCAAAATGTTATGCTTTGTAACTCATCCTTCCTGAAACTGTATTGTTTTCTGCTGACTGTTGTTCTACTCTTGTACTACAGTTCTGTAATCTCCAGGGTCATGCTTGAAAATAGGCAATGTTTTGTCTAGTGCACTTACCCAGTCAACAAAAATGAAAAAAATAAATAAAGCCAGGATCAATAAATGGCAAGATTTACTGATGGGAATCTGGAAATATATTCATTTGTTCACCATGAAAATGGAGCTATATCATGAGCAGAACGTCAATATGATTGAGATAAGGAAATAAAAAAAAGCATGATTTTTAATTGTACCATTGAAACTCATTGTAGTTTTCTTAATTTTAAGAGTGTGATTAAATATAAAGCATACATATTAAACTGTACTGTTAATCTTTTATATTTAAGAATAAGACTTGCTTCTAATGGGAATCCTAAATGACAAAGCAAAGGAAATGGGCCCATTCACATTTTAATGGTCAGCCTGGCCAGGGCCTCCTGAGCTATCGGCTGCACTTAACACCTAATCAGGGAGGTGAGAGCCATGTCACGGTTCAGCCCCTACCTTGTTCAGATTACTTAGTGGGTTGGTCCTTTACAAAAAAAATGCAGCACAGGCAGGAAGAAAAAGATATATTGAAAATATATGTTGGGAATTGTTGGGGGGCCCCTAGCAAGCAGTGGCCCCAGACCTGTGCCTATGTTGCCTATGCCTTAATCCAGCCCTTATGCTTGGACAAGCTCCCTAAAAAAGTAGTCAAAGGAAGGTAATTAAGAGTGGGAGAAGGAGTAGGGGGGGGTAGCTAATATATCCAAAAAAGAGGAAGAAGAAAAAGAGAAAACAGAAAAGAGCTGCATTTAAAGAAAAGTACTAGCAATGTAATGGGCAAAGTTAAGATTTTACAGAGCCAAAAAGCAATGAGTATTCAACATGGGTCACCTGTAACAGTTGCAGGATTCCCTCAGGCAACCTGCGATCAGAGATTTGAAAGTGAAGGGTCTCGGAATAGTGATGCTCCTTGATGTTCTTTACATAGCGTTCCACAGGGAGGGGAGAGAGAAGTTAATTGCAGCAGAACCATGCTGCATCTTTATCAAAGGTATGTTAAAAGTGATTAATGTGAAGCATCTCAGACCATATACCCCTTTACATGCTCATATAGACTAGGGATATAGGCTGGTAGTTTATCAGTTAGTGCCCTGTAGAACCAGAGAACTGCATTTCTTTGCCTCCTCAACGTAACAGAAGACCAGCACAGTGCCTCATAGAGAAGGCAGTGGTGGGTGCATAGAGGTGAGTTCAGGATAAATCTCAAAGTGCGATGATATAGGGTGTCAAATTTACTTAGAGCAGAGTAGGACAGTGGCTATAAAGAAAAGTCAGCATAGTCAAGCAGCGGCAAAAAGGTTGTTTGGACTAATCTCTTTCTGGCTTCAAGGATAAAAAGATGCCTAATACGAAAGAAAATGCCTACGCGTTGTCTTAATTTTTTGGTCAGTTTGTTCAAATGAGCCATAAAATTGAGCATGTTGTCCAATCAGAATCCCAGATATTTGAAATTATCCACAGTTTCCTGTGATTCACCGAGTAAGGTGTAGATCTGGAGGCTACTGGACAGTTTTTGGACTGGGTAGGCATGTGGTGAAATAATCATAGCTTTAGTCTTCTTGGCATTAAGAAGAAGCCTAAGCTTTAAGAGGTTATGCTGAAGGATGATAAAATCATGCTGTAGGTCCTTGTGTGCTACTTCCAGCATAGAATTAGTGGTGTAAAGGACAGCATAGTCTGTGAATAAGTGTATGTTAGCTGTACGTATGTGTAAATCAATATTGTTGATGTAAACTGCAAAAAGTAAAGGACCCAGAATGGAGCATTTTTAGTGGTGACAGGTCCCCTAGGGCTTTAATTTGTTGCATTCCATTAGTGAGATAGTATTTAATAAATAAAAATAATAATACATCTATTTGTATAGCGCCTTTCAACATACCAAGGTGCTGAACACATTAAAACCACAACATCAAATATAAATCAGTAATACATATAAATAGACCACTCTATGGCAGTGCTATCTAAGCCAAGGCTATTCAAGGCATCCAGCAAAAGGCTATGGTCCACAGTAACAAAGGCCTTGCTAAGGACTAGGAAGAGTGCATACACATGTTTTTTTGCATCCAAGGCATTTTGCCAATCCATAGACACTTTAGCTAGGGCAGATACCTTGCTGTGTTTGGGTCTGAAGCCTGATTGGACTTGGTTTAAAAGATTTTCAGATTCAAGGTACTCTCGAAGCTGAGAGTTCACAATTTTTTCCAGAAGTTTTGAAAGAACAGGGAGTAGAGAAACTGGCTGGTAGTTATTCAGATCGCTGTGATCACCAGACTTGAAAAGGGGAATAATGTGCACAATTTTCCAAAGCAGCGGTATCATGCCTTGTTCCAGTTAAGAATTGAATAAATGGGTGATGGGGGTAGTCAGATGATAACAACCTATTTTCAGGAATATTAGCTTCTCTACTATATGCTGTTATCAGTTTTTCACCAACAGTTTGTTTTAGGATATTATACATCTGTTAAATTTTCCAGTTAGAACAGATTTTACCTGGTACAATGCCTGAAATACAATTAAATTCCATTACAAAGACTATTTCATTATCCCCTGCATCAGCCTTCACTTTAGGGTGTAACAACTAATTTCTATTGATATTTTCTGCTTTTATATATGCTTTCGTAAGAAGCTGTAAACTGAAACCTCTATTTTGAAAATGGTGTATTCAATCTTGTGATTCCACATGGAATTTTTCTATATTACTGTAACTACAATGCAAGAATTGACTGTAGGTGATATTTTTAATAGTCTTTTGGGGGATAGGCACTGCTTGGCAAAAGTAGAGTGTTTCTTTATATGTGCATTTTATTCCAGAGCCTTAATTTCCTAAATCCAATGTTTCGAGATATAAATTATAATCTCTTCTTCAGGGAATAGGCTTTCAATAGTCACAAAGTATATGCACATCCATGTATTTCATGGTATATTTACAATTTCCAACCTTTCCTGCAAAAGGTTTTACATTATTTCTTATATAAACTTATTCTTGTCTTCTTATGTTGCCTTCAGTGCTCATTTTATTCATGAATGTTGGGTGGGATTCACAAAAGGGATGCTCATGGCGCATCCATGATGTGCTAGTACATCCCAGAGTTGCGCATAATAACGATTCTGAAGGGCAATTGATATGCTGAAAAATGCAGGATGCACCACACACCACCCATATACGTTATGCAGCACATCTGAGGGTTGTACAAGGGGCATGCCCATGCATATGGGATGCAGCCCTATTCACAATCCACCTTGTAGGTGCATCTCCGGAGCAAGTCCAGAGATGTGCCTCCAAAAGATAAATATACAACAAGTAGACTTAAGTGGGTGTCTACCCACAGGCTGGTGGTCATACTACAGACAAGAATAAGTTTATATAGGAAATAATATAAAATGTGTTGCAGGAAAGGTTGGACATTTTAAATATACACGCAAATACATGGACGTGAGTATACTTTGTGACTTTTGGAAGCCTATTCCCTGATGAAGAAATTACAATTGATATCTTGAAATGTTGGATTTATGACATTGAAGGTTCTAGAATAAAATGCAAATATAAAGAAACACATGGTCCTGAACTGTTATTTTATTCTGAATTTTCCAAACACTAGTTAAGGACCTTTTGAAGAAGACTTACAAAAAGGAAAAAAAAAGAGGACATTGTGGTGGTTATCACTACTTATTGGAATTCCTAGCACCAAAAAGTAGAGTGTTGACTGCAGTTGGTTTCCTCATCCCATGTGTCTCAATAGTACCCTCTACAGTGCTGATTAAGCACAAGTCCAAAAAATGAATCTGATTTAGATAAATATTGAAGGTAAGCTTTACACCCCTGGCATTGTCATTCAGCCAATTAGCAAATGGTACTGGTTCCACATGTGTTTCAAGCCAAATAGCAATCACATCGTCCAGATATCTATACCCCTTGAAAAATTCTTTTATGGTATGGACTTTGAGTGTTAAGAATAAATAACTGCTCAATCCATGCCAAAATTAAATTTTCATTATATGGTACTAATGCTGTTCCCATTGATGTGCCACTACATTGATATTTTTTTTCTATCAAACATAAATTAATTATGCTTAAGTACAAATTCTAAGCCCAGGAGTAGAAATTCAGGGTCTATAATATTTTCAGGATCTACTTGTAAAAGCCTTTTTCCATCATATGTAGACATAAATTATGATTGCTAGAACTATACAGACTTTCCATGTCCACTGTAAGCCATAAAAAGGAAGTTTCCCATTGAACACTATTTAACTTCCTCAAGATGTCCATGGTCTCCCTAACAAACGTTGGTGACTTACTCACTATACCTTTAAGAAAATAAATCCATGAATTTAAATAATTTGTCTGTCACACAGCCTACTCCAGAGACAATCAGATGCCCTATGGGGTTCTCAATACTTTTATGGAGTTTTGGACACATGTTAAAAGTAGGGGTCAGATGAAAAGATGTAGTGAGGTGTTTTTTTTTTTCTCATCTATACTGATCCGACCATTATTACAAGCTGTAACCAGTAAATCATTTAGTTGTCCATTGAAAATTGCTGTAGGACCATTATCTCATCTAGTACAGTACCTTTCATTACTTAGCTGTTTCCCCACCTCTAATGGATGTCTATCTTTTTAACAGTAGTGCATTACCCCCCAATCAGAGTTCTCAATGATGACATCAGTCCAGTTTTTCATTTCATCTAATGCCAGTTTCTCTTCCTTTATCATATTGGGAAAATGTGGATGCCATTTCTGTCTAAAGATTTTCAATACCTGCCCGAACTAATTTTTACAAAGATTTCCACAGCTGGACTTTTCTTAACATCCCCTTAAGTCACAGATTGCAGTTTTAAAGATTTGTTATTTTTCCTGGGATCATTATTGACAGTTAATTTCATAAACTGCTGCTTTTGTAGCATCACAATTGCTTGATCCAACAAGAAATATGTTATATTCTGTATAGTTGAATTTCATTCTAGTGCTGTACTCTGACTGATGTTACCATCATCTGCTGTTACTATGAAGTTCTCATAAATATGCTGCAGATTTAAGGAAGGCAATGATTCTGGATCTGATATTTGTTTGGACACAAAAAAAAATATGTCAACTTGATTTGTCTGAAGAGTTTATAAAGTTCAATTTCCAACTTGAATCTTTTGACATTTGGTGCTGGAATGAAGTTCATACCTCAGCTAAGGACTTAAAGCTGAACAGCTGTTAATTCTTTATCAGTCAAATTAATTACTTGTTGTCCCTCACCCATGATTTTTGTTGCTCCTCAAATTCCAATCCTTTGTATTTTTTGTGTCTTTTGTTCCTCCGTCCCTCACCTCATCTAAATGTGCATTATTTGACTTGTTTTAGCCATAAGTTTATTACCAGCATTCTGAATTGTTATCTGTTTAGGACTGCCCTCTGAGGTGGATGCTGGCTGCATGGACTCATAACTATCAGTGACATTTTCTCATTTTCTCTCAGGGCTGATTGACTTCTTTTAGGTCTTCTACTACTTGAGCAACCATGTGATCTCCCGTGGCTCCTGTTCTGTTGTTCATCTCTTGTCCAATTAAATACACAATTATTAGAATAGTCATGTTCATCTCTTGTTAATTTACGTGCTTTTCTTTCCTTAATGTCAGCTTTATATTTTGTTAACTTCATCTCTGATGTATCACTTAACTCATTGGAGATCTCATTGTCTTTCAATTTTTTAAGGTTCCATTTGTGAACAGTTTAATTATTCAGTTATCTCATTATAACGCAAATTGTCTTCTTTGATGGTACAAGCTAGAAGACATGAAGAGCAGTATGAATTTAAAGACACTCATCTTTCAGTCTAAAACTTTCCAGACCCACACTTGAAAATTTCAAAATTCTGAGACCTCTGGGAACCCAATTGTAATTCTTATATGTAGATAAATTGTCACGATTGTACTAAGTATTGATTTTATTCATTTAAATGTAGCTTCAGATGTGTGGAAAAGTGTGATAAGTTAACTCCTGGTAGTATTAGTATGATCTTTTGCAGAATCAGATGCAGCTTTTTGGTATTTTGTTACAGCCTCTTTATAGGAAGTGTCCTTGATTTCCTTTGTAAAAATTAGTTTCATAATATCTTCTGCTTGATCGCTAGTTTACAGTGCTAAAATTGACATGTTGCGGTTTATTAATTAATAAAGGACCATTTTCTGACCTGTTTTGTTGTTTATTTCTAACCGCGTTTATCCTCACTGCACTCCACTGTTACTTGCTCTCCTTGTGGAAGCGCATTGCGTGTGATGTACTTTCAGGGAGACAGCATCGTGGATGTATCCTGCCAGCATGTCAGAACGTACGATATTACAAAATGACAGCTCTTCTGATAGTGATTCTGTGAACTCAAATTCTGAAAGTAGTTCACAGTCGGGCAGCATTCAGGGTGCTTTTGGATCTCTTGATCCATATCGTGCCGATCCATACTGGACCGATTCATCAGGGGGAAGATAAGCAAGTTGCAGACAGTTCAGCTGAAGTAGCTGATGGTGATTACAGCAGTGAGGGACGTCTTGGTCACACAGATTGGTCAGTCATCAGAGTTATCTCTACTGTCCAGTTATACATGGTGTGCTTTATTATCTTCTGTATACATGCAGACCTTAGTTTTTTTATAGGTTAAATAATGCAATAAGGGATAAGCTAACTTGTTACTGGCAAAATCTCATGATTGCTGAACTGAAGTAATATTACAGCATGACAGCAATACCCATATAATACCTATATGATAAAAATAAAGAGGAATATCTAACAGTAAAAAGAAAGGAAGGAAAAAAAATAAAAGAATATAGACATTTAGTTGCAACCCAAAGGACAGAATAGTTGGTTACACTGACATAAATGTTAGATAATATTACTTCTGATCATCCTATGGATCTGGTACAGTACAGTGTGTGTGGGAGTCTGGGGTGCTGGGTACGGTTTTGTAATGGGTAGTTGCTTGTGTCTTCTTATGCATCTTCATGGCTGTATGCCTCCATGGACCTATGCACAAAGCAGCTTCATGGGACTATGCATAAATATTTTTTCTGTAATCACAAATAAATGTCCAATTGGATGAGCTTCATGGGTGGTCTAATACCATATCTTTCTTACTGAATAATGCGGTGTGTGAATAATGTGTTGCAGCATGTTATGCACCGACACAAATATTTGTGGTATTCCCATTTAAATGTGTACTAATATAGCCATCCAAGTGGCGCTGATGGCTGAGGCACTGAACGCCTTACCTCACGCCACGCTGACAACCTATGTATGGGTCTACGAGGGTCAGCAGGGATGGAGAAGGATGATGCATCTGAGAACAGCTCTTCTTCTCCTGGGTGGGAGGTATCCCAGTGGGTGTTGTTAGCCTGGCCAGGGCTGTGTTGGCTGGGGCTGGCACAGTGATGCTGCATCTCCAAAGTAAGGGGGCAGAGGTGAAGCCATCTGACATGTTGTGGGGGACACGCATGCAGTATGTCCCTCAATGGCATTGCATGCTTCTCAGCCCAGAGGGAGTAAAACAGTGGAAAATAGTAGGCTCTCTGGCTGAGTCAGTTGATGGCTGTCTGACTGATCAGTGGCTCTAGGGTGGTGCCTGAACTGAATCCAGACAGGGTCGATGAGTAGGGTGCTCCTCACCACCCCTCTGCAGGGTGTAAGCCACAGGAGAAGAGGGCGAGGACCTCAGGGGGCGCTGGTGATGGATGGCGGCCGAAATCCAACAGGATGTCCATGGGTGCCAGTAGAAAGGTATAGTCAAAAAATGTTTTTTTAATTAAAGTGTACTTCATTTTTTATGTCAGGTCAGAGCCTGGTTGAATCTGATTAAAAAAGTGTTTTTAAAAACAAGAAGAATTTTGTTTAGCGTCCTTCCTTACATTTTGGTGTGTGCATGGAACATTTCTGGAATAATGTTCTGTTGGTTTACTAGCACATCCGTGTGCATTCTGTATAGGTACTAAGCTGTAATGTATCATGTCTTTATGGTCATCACTCGCATAGATATATTTACTATCCAGCTAGCTACACATACTAAGATAGTAACATAATACAAAGCCAGCAGATTAGGCCCTATGGTCTATCTAGTGTGCTCAATGGCAGTGCCTTCCCAGGTCATCATTTTTAGCCACCACCACCACCCCCACTCCCTCCCTACAAGGTCCCATATTTTCCAGGTGTGCCTTGTTATGCACCCTCCCTCTATACCTATCCCAACCTTTCTTGAATCCCTACTCAGTAGTAGCAGCCACCAGCTCCTCAGGCAGCACATTCCAGGGCTCCACCACCCTGTCAGTGGAGTTGTGCATCCTTTTTCCCCCCCTCATTCTCCACCCATCCAACTTCATTGAGTGTCCCTTGGTGACCCTCACCTCCCTCAATGTAAAGCCCCCCATCAAAGCTTACCCTATTTATTCCTCTGAGATACTTGAACACCTATATCATATACTTCCTGTTCCTTCTTTTCTCCAGCAAGTACAGGTTGAGCTCTCCCAGTCTTTCCTCATATTGCCTCTCCCCTAGCCACATTTCCATCCTGGTTATGCTCCTCTGCATCCTCTTCAGTGAAGCAATTTCCATTTTTCAGTACGGACGCAAAAACAGCACGCAGTATTCAAGGTGTGGTCTAACCAGGCAATTGTACAGTGGAATGAGCACCTCTTGACTCATTGAGGTTATCACCCAGGCTATGCACCCCAGCCCTTTATTTATCAGGAATGTGCCATTTCTGTTTTGTTAAAGCATTTTTTCACAACACCTGGTCCCTCATTTTTCAGGCTATATGACCATAATCAAATGTTTGATTATTTACTTCCAATCTATGTTACCGCTTCACATCCCAATCATTTTCGTCACTTACAAATCGCATTCTATTTTGAAGCAATTAATTAATGTAGCATGTTACTGACATATTTTTAAAAATGTTATATGTGAATACAAATTTCGATACACTAATTACAGTGTGTTTGCAAAATTATTCACAGGTGCATTTGTGGTATGTGTCCAATCATGATTGACAAGCTGGAGTGCCCGTGTTGTGCTGAAGCAGAGAAATTAGATATTCCGAAAGCAGATGCCAATATAAATTGCATAACCCTACATCCAGGTGTTCAGACTGTTGTCCTTGATCTGTATGTTCTGCAGACTGCGTATCATGCGTACCACCATAATTATAATGGTGGCAATGTACCAGCAAGTATATATGTGTAAGTGATTGTGCCATGTGCACTTACTATCAGTATTAACATAGATCCCAATAAACTGAGTGTAGACCAGCAGCATGTTGTCAGACGGTTTGCACTTGTATCCCCATTCATTCCATGTTTTTAAAGGGACACTGTCAACCCCCTTAGGTCTCAGAATGTCCCTAGTTTACAAAACAAATTTTATGATTGCCAACATTCTGTAAAGATTGTTGATGTAGCTGGTAGTTTGATTTTAAATCATATTTTCTTTACAAAAGTAAAAAACAGACTGCGCAACATACTGGTGTTATCACACCAAAACAGGTTTGTTTACATTCCTTGTTGAGCTCCAAATACATCTTTCCGGGACTTGGGAACACCCACAAAACATTCTAGCACCTCATGATGCTGTGGGAGTTTAAGAGACTACTTTCTTATGAGTAACTGAACTGTTTGGGTATGTTTCTAATACTCAGAAAGCATGCAGTAAGAACAGAATCAGGATTGTAAACAAAAACAAGGTTGTTTACAAATATATATTGCCATGCATTTCAGTTCTGCTAAACAAGGAGACAGATAAAACAAACAGCAACATCAGTGAATTTTAGAGAGGGTAAGCAATCATAAAATGTGAGGTTTCAACTAGAAATAATATGATGAAAAACAGGTTGACAGTGTCTCTTTAATGACGAACACATAAAATCGGACTGGCCAACTGACCGAATACATTTTCGCACATCCTGTCCCATCACCGCTCCATTGATAATATCCAATGTACCCCAATACAACATTTTCTCTCCATCTGCCATGTCCTAATCCAGTTTACCACATTGTGCACCATGACCACAGTACGCACTATGTTCACAAGACATTTCTGTATGAAGTTGTTGACATCTTTGCTGAAATCAATGAAGGTGACGCCTCCACCCTTCCCCCACTCATCAGTTTATTTACTTTGTGACCCTGTACAAGCAACAGAACAAAGTGGATTTGTCTGAGCACACCTTCTTATTACTGTAAATTAATGTTACCTTGAATCATTGTCATTGATTGATTTAAATTGCGCCATTATTCTTTCTGTGAACATTACGTTCATAGGGCCCGATTCTAGAAAAGTTACGCATGTTGTAACAGCACTTGCGCAAAGTAGAATGGCACATGTAGCAACTTAAGCCAGCAGCTGTGACATGTGTGATTCTACAAAGTGGCCTGCGACATGTTGTATGCCACTTGCACTGAACAGCTGTTAAGCCAGCAGTTGCGCCATAAACCCCCTGAGACACGGTGCTAGGGGGTTTATGGCAGCAGTTGCGCCCCATTCCAGATGGGCAGCAACAAAGTCCTCAATGCTGGGATTCTACAAGAACCCCTGGAGGAGAACCGTCAATGTAAGTTACACCAGCTTTTAGCTGGAGTAAGTTACGGATGCCCCCGGGGGTCCTGTAGACCTGCCTGCAGTCATGCCACAGTTGTCCTCCCTCCATGCTCAGCATACCCCAGTGGTTGCCCCACAGGGCTACCCACACCAACTGCCCTGAAGTGTATATGTAAAGCCCTGCAGGGCTACCCACACCAACTGCCCCCAAAGTGTTCATACAGAGCCCAGCAGGGCTGCCCACACCCCCAGCCCCCCAAACCCCCAGTTGTGAATTGCCCCGCAGGTCGACGCTGTCATCCCCCACCCGTGCCCTGACCCAGAGTCACAGCTGCAATGCGCAACACCCTGCCATGGTAGTCTAGTGGCCCCCACCCAGCCATGCCAGCCCACCCAGCCCCCACCCATCCCCAGCCGCCAACTGAGTTCCATATGAGCTGTACAGGAAAGACATCTGGCAGCACCCTCACAGCAACTGTGGTTATATTGGGGATCAATCAGTAGCCACGCAGAGACAGTCAGCCAACGGGAAGTGACGTTTTGAGCAACATTTAGTAACCCATGTTATAAATAAAGTTGTCTTTATCTCCACCCCCTGTCTACTATCCTGCTATTGTTTGTTACCAACTCCTATTGATTCAATACTGAAAAGAATAAATTAATAAATGACGTAAAAAAAATTATTGTTTAATATTTAAACATTGTGTAAATGTTCCTAATGACAATACCATGCATCTCATCTGATCCTTTGGCATTATATCCCCCCCCCCCCCTTATTTTATCTGTGTTAATTTTCATACTGGCCACGTTGGTACTCCCATTGTAGCATTTGCTGTTTCGGGTGATCCTGGAAAGATTTCAGAGTGGTGTATTTATGCACAAGACTGTAGGTTGAGTGCATTTAGCCTCTGGGTGTGCGAGTTATCTCCGTACTACCAACACCTATCTGTGCCTTATTGGTTATATAATGTAAGACAGTGCTTGCACAGATGATTTTTACTTGTCAATCATCTGTCTTTCTTCACAGTCAATACATTGTGTGATTGTTCACCATGGAATACAAGAATTCAAATCTCTGAATTATTCCACTTTTATAATACCCCCCAACCACCCCACACACATCATGGTAATATGGAATACAGGAATTCAACATTTTTCATATCTCGAGTGGTATACAAAGAAAGACACACAAATAAGCATGCAGTGGATCACAAACCTGAATCTTATCTATTGCCATGTAAGGGTCAATGAGTTGTCTTGCAAAGTTGTTGGGATAGGTGTGAGATTTTTCATGGTCATCAAATGAACACCAGCAATCAAAACTTTGAATATTACTTCAGGTTTTTACAATTCTGTGTGTATGTAAAGGGGGATCATCAGTGTAAATAACACAATATTATTTAATTACTTTATTTAATTTAATGGACTTTAATTTGTAGTACATGGTTCTATTTTTTATATCTGAGTAAAGGCTGTAGCAATGTTTTCGATGGAAAAAAGGAAATAGGTGGCTTATGAATTCAGTGAGTTTCTGTGGTTGGCAGGGACTTGTTTTGGCCAGTGGTTACACTCTCTTACTGCAATGGCTATAATCAAGTCCCAGCCAATTGGGACAGAGGGATTTATTGGCCTATTTTATATATATATATATATATAGTTTTAATATTGATTTTATAACTTTGTAATTGTTTGTTTTACTATACACCATTGATAGCTTATGGTGGTGGTTCGCATAAAACAAAAGTTTCCTCATATTTCCTTGCATATTATATCTTCCTTCTTTCTCTCATTTCTTAAGGAAGTACAGATATACTGGATATCACCAACTAGTTCGATGGTGTTGGGGGTACCTTGGAAAAGACATCCGTGTCACTCTTCCGGCTTGTGCAATTATCCGAATATGTGACAGATATCCCAATGAACTGGGTGATGTATATAGACATTTCAAGGCGGAAAATATTATGATGCCTTGAATAAATGCATTTTGACTATTTGTGTTTTTCACAATATCTGTAATGTTTTGACATTGGAAAGTTTTGTATACTTAAAAATATTAATGCTTCCATATACACAATAAAAAGCTATTTTGGATGTTGTGGCATAATCTGTCTCTAGAGCAGCAGGGCACACATGAAACCATCCCCAAAGAGGGATAGCCACAGATGGGCACTCAATCCCTCTCTCCCACTGCCAATACCCATCGGTGGTCAGCCCCGAGCATGTGGGGGTCGGTTGCTGCAGCAGGGCAAACCCCACTCACAGGATTAAGGTAGGTTTAAGGAAAAAAGCATAATGAAAAAAAGTTATGATATTATATTTCTTTCTAAAATATTTTAATAATAATAAATTCATTAATTCTATTAACAGTCAGTTTATACATGTGAAACCTCATTTAACAGTAATTATAAAAAGGTTCTTGTAAATGGAGCTTTCTGATTGGCTGCAAATATTCTAACAGCCTTAAGTTAATCTTTTATTAACATACATGTATAGCTTAACCACATGCTGAACAAGGTTTAACACTGTTTAATTTTTTTTATTATAATAGCAATAAGGCACTACCAGAGATTATGATAATGGTCGGTTAATCACCCTCGAGGGACATGTGTCACTCGGCTGCACCTCATGCATCAGTGCATCCCTAGAAGGTGATTAGCAGACCGTTAACATAACCCATGGTCATGCCTTATTGCTGAACAGACATATAGTGCATGATGTAACGTAATTATTAATAGAAATCCATAACTTTCTGATTGTTAGCATGTTGCATAAGCTACGTAGCTACCACAGATTAACATTTAACATTGTAGCACATGCTTTATACAACCAGAAAGTGTCCATTATGTTAAAAACAAGAAAGGATAGCTGCAGACTGAATTAAAATAGAAAGTCAGTCTAGCAAACACTCATGCACACCATTTTTTTTAACTTGTTCCCCCTCCCACCCGGGGTAGAAGAGCTATCCTCCAGATACTCAATCCTGTCCCTTCCCTACCAACCCCTGATGACCCAAGCTCACTCCCGAACCTGGGTTGGTGGTGTGGGGCGAGGTGTGGTGTCTAGCACCTCTACCTTCAGCACCACCGGGACGGCTACACAGTTTGTTTTACTACCTGTTGGCATCCTACAGTGTAACAAACATTGAATACTCAACAATCTGTAGATAGCTGTTATTTCATTTTGAGGTTGCCAATGGCAAACAAACCTGTCGAGCTAACATTCAACTGTTCGCCATGGACAACCACTTGATGAGCTAACACAGCTACTGTATGTACTGATAGTTGGGTATTCAATAATCTCTATGCTTTTCATCAAAATGAGCAGACTGTATATGGATGTGCCATTCACTATTACTCTATCACATTGAAAGGACTGACATAGTTTGATTTAGCAAGTTCACAATCAACGTGAGAGTAAGCAGAGCACAGTGGTGGAGGAACTGTTCGTCCCTTCATTTCATGGCGCATCTCGTTTCTGGTGTCCTTTGTCAACATTTCTGTAATAACCTCTGTTAGTAGGCGTTTGGCTTATCCTATGAAAAAAACATTGTGGGTGTAAGGTAAATTATACACAAATGGTCAAACAAAGTTAATCTATTCGTTTTACCAAGTTAGCCATCATAGCTTTGTATTTTCATTGATGGTATAAGTGGCAATATATGTAGATTATCTATTTCATTGAAAACAGATGATTGTTTATCAGAATTCATACAAAACAAGGATATTCTTCTTTTGCAAGGCTTCACTGGTAACAGAGTTAATGGAATCTGATATCCATGGGCATCTGCAGTAGTGGTCATGCTTGATCAGGCATCATATCAACACAACTGCATGTCCACTACAGGGGGCTGAACAAGTAAAATAGTTCACTAACTGATGAAGTGACTCAGAACTCATGCTACCAAAGTTTTGCAGCAAACCACAACAACTTCTCTTGAGAATTCAAAGCCACCAGGAAAGTAGATGACAAAACTGAGTTTTTGAATGCACTATCTTACTGTATCAGACTGTTCATTTATTGCAATCAGTATTGATGACTGTACAGTACTATTTGCTTACGTGTTTCACATCTTTATTGTTACATATTTTAACATTTCTTGTTATATTAAAATATTTTTAAATTATACAAAACAAACTAAAAGGAGGGCACCTACCATAAGTAGATTTCCTTTTGACTTTTCTCACTGAGGGCTCTACTTTTTTTGCTTTGTGAAGTGCACTTCAAGTTCCGCATTGCTGTCTTCCTTTAGCACTACTTTTTTTTCTGCTGTTTTCATTGTAGTGTAAGGCTGCGAGTTGAAGCCTGTAAGATTTCAGAATTCACTGATATTAAACATTTGTTACTCATACATTTTTTTCCATACCTTTTACTGCTTGTTACAACAATTTCTTACCATTAACATTAAATAATCTGCCTGACATTATATATTGATGTTCTGACTGAATAATTTGTATCACTGCATTTCAATTTTAACAAATTCCCATCCCACAATTTCTTGTTCTTTTTTTTCTACATTAAACAACAAAATAGTTCATTCGTGGATGTTAAAGCACCAGCAGTATAAACGCCAGTTGATCACATGCACAGTCTGTCATGTATTATTTCTCAAATATATGCTATGAACAATCTACTTTTATTACTTTGCAACATTTCCAATTAATATTTCTTAAGTCCATGGGTCACCTGGAGCTTTGTAATTGAATTCCTACATGTTTTCTACCTCTGCAGCATTACAATGTGCCTTGTGAAGTTAAATAAGGTTACCTGCATTGCATTCCCTCAAAAGAAAAAGCAGTATGTTTTTGTGCAAAATCAATGAAGGTGCTGTGGAAAGATTCAACAGAAGATGTTTGGTGATGAGGTGACAATCTAGTGATATCCTTTACAAGTTGTCTGTTTTCCAGTAATGACACAAGGTGGTCAGTCATGGCCTCACCTACAGGAGTAACGGAGAATCATAATACATTCACTCTCCCAGTAGATTCGAGCCCTGATTGGGCCTCTGGGTCCATCTCTTGGTGCAGCCAAGGCTCCTGCATCTGGCCACACCAGTCACCTCTCCTGCCCACCTCTGAGTTCCACAGTACAAGGATTCGAGCCCTGATCAGGCCACTGGGTCCATCTCCCAGCACAGCCTAGTCTTCTATATCTGGCCACACCAGCCGCCTCTCCTGCCAACCTCCGAGTTCCACATCACAAGGATTTGAGCCCTGATCAGGTCGTTGGATCCATCTCTTGGCACGGCTGAGGCTCACGTATCTGGTCACATCAGCCACCTCTCCTGCCCACCTCCAAGTTTCACAGCACAAGGATTCGAGCCCTGATTGGGATGCTGGATCCATCTCTCAGTGCGGCCAAGGCTTCTGTATCAGGCTGCACCAGCCACCTCTCCCGCCCACCTCCGAGTTCCACAGTACAAGGATTCAAGCCCTGATTGGGCCGCTGGGTCCATCTCTCGGTGTGGCCGAGGCTCCAATATCTGGCCGCATCTGCCACCTCTCCTGCTCGCCACTGAGTTCCACAGCACATGGATTCGAGCCTTGATCCAGCCGCTGGGCCCATCTTTCGGCGCAGCCGAGGCTCCTATATCTGGCCACACCAGCCACCTCTCCTGCCCACCTTTGAGTTCCACAGTACAAGGATTCGAGCCCTGATCAGGCCACTAGGTCCATTTCTCAGTGCATCCAAAGCTTCTGCACCAGCCGCCTCTCCTGCCCGCCTTTGAGTTTCATAGCACAAGGGTATGACTCCTGCCTGGGGTCGGGGAAGCCGCTGGCAGCTTCCATTGGTCTAGCTCTCACTGCCTTGCATCCTGATTGGTCTCCCACTGCCTGTGCTGCCCCTGATTAGCTCCCTGTTTCTCTCGGCTTTTGCTCTGCTTGCTGGGTGCTGTGCCCATTGAAAATCATAGACTTTTGCCGTAAATTTTTTATGCCTGCATTACTCTACTGTAATTGTGCATGACTGTTTGACTACTGCCTGATTTTTGCTGTTAAGTTTTAACTGTGCCTGAAAACTGTACTGTGTTGCTCAGCTGCTCTCTCTGTTTACTCCTCTCCCTGTTTTTCTGCAACCCCTTTCAGTGCTTTCCTGTGTGACCCCTCTAGCCCTGTGACTATTTCTTCATTCATTATTGTTCTCTCACTTCCCTGGTGCCAGGTCTGGAATATCCATTGTCTCTGACCTTGGTTGCCCACCTACCCCTCCGCTTTAGCTAAGCTCTCTGCCTTTGTTTTTTTTTCTCTCACTCCATGCCCCCCTGGCTTAATCTCTTTTACTGGCCTCTCCTACTTTTGTCCTGCTCTGTCCTTAAAAGTAACTTGCCTCCTCTCTCTTCTCACACTAGATTCGAGCCCTGATCGGGCCACTAGATCCATCTCTCGGCATGGCCGAGGCTCCTGTATCTGGCCACACCAGCCACCTCTCCTGCCCACCTCTGAGTTCCACAGCACAAGGGTAAGAATTCTTGCCTGGGGTCGGGAAAGCCAATGGCAGCTTCCATTGGTCTAGATCTCACTACCTTGCTTCCTGATTGGTCTCCCGCTGCCTGTGTTGCCTCTGATTAGCTCTCTGTTTCTCTCAGCTTTTGCTCTGCTTGCTGGATGCTGTGCCCATTGAAAATCATAGATTTTTGTTGTGAATGTTCACCCGCCCACCATCCCCCTCCTACCTTGGTTAAATACGCCCAAACCCCACCCCCTGGCATCGCCCACTCCACCCTTCCCTAGCCCAGTGGCTCTCCTGTCTGTGGTTCTTTCCCACCTCGCCCGCCTCTGCTCACTGCTCACAGTGCCTGCCTGCTATTAGCACTGTCTTATACTAGGCTCTAGTTCTACCCACTATCTGTATTTCCCCTTGATACCCCCATCCCCTTTATAAAATGCCCACCTCGTGATTACTCCTCATCTTTGTCCTATCCATCCTCCTCCTCGCTTTTCCTCCCATTTTCTTCCTCCCTGGTCCCTGCTACCTCTGCCCTCTCTGCCAAACCACCAGTGTCCATGACAACTCCTATCTCTCTAAAGAAACCCTCCACTACTTGCTCAGTCCTTCTCCTGGCCCACCTATGGCCAACACTTGGCTCCTGTTTAATTCAACTATGCCTGGATTGTGGGCTGGGGTAACCTCGCTGCAATTTACTATATCATTCTGGGACTGCCATCTGGGACCTACCAACTGCTCCCACTCTAAATACCGCCTCAAATTATCCCTTAAGGAGCAACGCCTTGGCTCCTTAAAACTACTACTCCTCCTCCTACTGCTCTCAGACAACATCCATCCAAACCCAGGACCTTGCACATCAAGCAACAAATCTAATACAGAAGTGCTTCGGCTTGTTACTCTCAACAACTGCAGCCTGCTGTCTAAGCTTGATGCTCTGCAAGTCTTCGTAAGGCAACACAACTCTGATGTCCTAGCAGTGGTGGAAACCTGGCTGACACTGAAAGTCCCCAATCAGGCAATAACACTACAAGGATACAACATATTTAGACTGGACTGAGTCACCAAGAAAGGTGGTGGCTGTGCCACCTACATCGAAGACTCCCTGCTGGTGCTCCCTCTCATACCCCTGAAGTTAGACTCCTCAGCTCAATTGCTACCCTTAAGAATTTGCCTTGGCCCAATCCTAAAAGCCTTAATGATAGGTTCCATCAACATCCCGCCTAGGGACCAGGTCAAAGGTCTCAATCATGTCCTCAGGTATATCAATGCCCAATCTCCAGGCACCGAAATTGTCCTACTTGGTGACTTCAACATCACTTGGTTAGCATCAGATATTGGGGAGCTGAAAGATTCTATTGCCTCTGCTAACCTCTCACAGATGGCGTCTTACTGACTAGATCTAACTATAAGACTGGGTCTAGCACACTGCTGGACTGGGTACTTACCAGCCACCCATCCAGGATCCTCAGCACCATCGTACTGATGGATTCTCTCAGTGACCACTCCTCTGTCGCATGAGAATGGTCCAACAAATTTCTCAACCCCCCCCCCAAATTCATTCACAGTAGGGTCCTCCCATGTGGACAACGTGCGCATCTTAAACACTACCTGACTCTAAATGACTGCCAACCTATCTTCAAGGCTACTAATGTCAACCTGGCCCTTGACGTCTTCATTGCCACTTTCAACAAGGCCTGTGATATCTTTGCTCCTGTTAAGAAAAGGAAAGCCAAGACACTCTGTAGTCCCTGGATTAATGCCAAGCTCCTATCTCAACTGAAACAAAGGGACCACCTTTGGGCGGTGGCCAAATCCACCGGCACACTGCCCGACCTTCAAAAATACAGACAGGCCCGTAATGCCTGTACCAATGCCATATGACTCACAAAAAGCTCCTTCTATAAGAATGCACTAACCAACTCCTGGGGTAATGGATGTGTTTTTTGGGATAACATTAAAGGAATCACAGGGATACAACCAAACAATCCTCCTGCCCTGCTGAAAGTTAATGGGACCACGACTCTGGACCTCATGGTCATTGCCAATACCTTTAACATGGCCTTTACTGACCTTAGTGCTGTTCTCCCCCCGACTTCTTTGAAGTAGATAACTGCTCCTCTGACATCCATCCTGCTCAGGCCATTACCCCCCATTTCCTCTTTTGGGAAATCTCATTGAATGCTGCATGCCGCTACATCACTACTGCTATCTCCAAATACAGAACCAGTGGTTACTCTCTTGACCTGAAGATTCTGTTGCTAACTCTTGAGGAAGTTCTTCTACCCTTAACCAGCATCATAAATCTCTCTCTCTCCACACCAATCAATTCTCAGACCTTTGGAAAATTGCCTCGGTCATCCCGGTCCACAAAAACGGTGACAAGTCTAGCCACTCAAACTATTGCCTGATCTCGATTCTGCCTCCCCTCTCCAAGGCACTTGAACGAATCGTAGCTGACCAACTTACTGACCATCTGGACAAATACAACTTATTGTGCACTCAACAGCATGGTTTCAAAAAGGGTCACAGCACCTCCTCCATTCTGCTTGAATTCACTGGGGCAGTACATAAATCCCTCGATAAGGGCATGTTTACTGGGGCAGTTTTCATAGATCTCTCCAAGGTGTTTGATACTGTCCACCACCAGCTGTTGGTCGACCAACTGTGGAACATTGGTCTCTCCCCTGACATGTCCTCATGGTTCAAATGCTACCTTGAAAACCACTCATAAAAAGTGAAAATCGCCAGTGCCCACTCTGACACCTTACCAGTTCGATCGGGTGTCCCACAAGGGTCAATCCTGGGCCCGCTTCTCTTCAGTCTCTTTCTAAACTCTCTACCACAATCCTGCACTGAGAATATTATCCTATACGCAGATGATTCTGTTGTTTTTATCTCTCACAAGGACCCCATGGCCTTACAACAGAATCTCCAACTTGCCTTCAGTACTGTTGAGTCATGGTTTTCTAGGCATAAACTTGTCCTTAACCACAAAAAGACTAAGTCTATGCTATTCTGCAACTCCCAAAATAGGCATAAACTTCACCCCTTGACTATCATCACATCACTTGGGAATACCCTGGATCAGGTCCCACAATTCAAATACCTGGGGATACTGTTGGACCCGTACCTCTCATATAGTACCCATGTCGACTCTGTGGCAAAGGCAGCAAACACCAGAATTGGTCTCCTCTACAGACACAGACAACATCTCGCCCCAGAAGCCTTGAAGATTGCCGTGCAGAGTTCCGTGGGATCAATTATTGACTATGGTCTCATCATTTATGGCTCTGCCACTGCGACTACCCTCAGATGCATCTCAACTGCCCTGAATAAGTCTTGTCGGCTCATCTCTGGTGCAAACCGTCTCACCCACACCTGCAATCTGTACTCTAAAACTGCTTGACTACAGCTCTCAAATCGCATTAAGTACCTGACCGGCACAATGGCCAAGAAAATCAGCCTTGGCCTTGCACCTCCAGGGGTCACAGCCCTGCTACAAAATAACAGGAATTGCATGCAGGCCACCAGGGAGTCAAAATCTCAACTCCTGCAAGTTCCCCACTGTCGCACCTCCCAAGATCAATGCTCTTTCACTTACAAAGCTCCCCTTTGGCTGAACAGTCTCAACCCTGCCATTTCTACTGCACCTACACTTGGCACTTTTAAATCTAGACTACAGTCGCACCTTACTGCCTCTAGCTTATGTGATTGCCCCCCACGACTGTAGCTGACTTGTCCCTGGGGTCTCCTCTGCCTCTCTTGACTCCCATCTGGTGCACCATTTTCTCTTTGATGCTCTTATTTCATCGACATCCCAACTTCACCTGCCACCACTCCCCCATCTTCCCACCTCCCTCTTGTCACCAGCACTTATCCCCTGTTGAGTTTGACAACTGCTTATGGCTGCATAGTTATTTGTCCTCCTATACCCATCCCTTCTTTGTAATCATTATCCTCTGTTTCCTTTCCACTAACTGCACACTCACTGCAGGCTATCTGAACTCATCTGAACATCTTGTACCAGGCCTATCCTATAACTATAGTGCCATATTGTTGACTACTGTTGTAAACGTTCCTTCCACTGTATGTCTATTTCCTATGATGTGGAACTTTTGTAAAAGAGCCTTGGCTCAAAGGTATTAGTAATCCTAGACTTGAATAAATAAAATTCAATTTCACATGTAAAAGTCTTAATATTAAAGGTCCAAAAGACATCATTGTGACCTGATTAGCTGATACTTGGTTACACACATTAGTTTCAAAGTTATCTATGGCCCATTTTATATAAACAATCAGACAAGACTGTGTATTTGTAATACTGAGATACCAGCATACCCAGAGGCTGAAGGCATGCAACATGCAGTCTTGTGTATACCTATGCCTGTGGGTGTACTACACCAACACACAGCCATGTCTTATTGCTTTCATGTGTTTATGTGAATCAAATATATGCTCTCAAGGTCATCTGTTACCAAAGAAACCTCTCAATGGAAGGATCTCCTTGTTGACATAATAGGATATGCGTTGGACAGTTGCAGCGCATGTCTAGGGGGACATAGTGAGGCATGGGGCCACAGGCACAGTGCGTCCAGTCCCTGTCCGTGCATCACATCCCTGGGGTGTCAGATTGCTTGAAATACTTTCCCCATTTTATAAGCAGTATTAATCAATACATGTTGGTTTTACTATCAAGGTGAAATACTTACCTGGTACTAAGCACTTCTTTTTAATCTCCCCTTCCTTCAAGTGGTCCATGCATGCACTGATGGAATGCTGCACTGTGACCCATGTGAATGTTTTGAATGTGATTAATCATTCCAGCCCATTTTCCTTGCATCACATCTGGATCACAGTTTAGTGTTGATGATGCCACCCAATATACATGATTGTTTATGGGTTTTTTCCACGGGTTTATGGCTTCCATTCCTCTCTGTTTTGCTAGCACTGCTACCTTTTTCCTGAGGCCTAGTATGGTTGGATTGAAAACAATTGAATAAAGGAATTAGAATATTTATACACAATTTATGAACACAACATAACACAAATTTCAAGTTGAAATCAAACAGTTAACAGCAGAAGTTAGCTGAGAAAAACACCATATGTGCCATTCAATGCTGCATTGCATAACTGTATGTACAGTATCACAACAAATTCTGAAACATTCATAACTGAAAATTCATATTTTGAGAAGAGCCATAGATTACATTGTAAAATGTGCATTCATAGTTATTGAAAATATATAATGTTACATGGTATAATATGGATTTTATTCACATTTGCACTACTATTAAACCATATCTCACAATTTGAAAATCTTCACTGGACAATCCCCCCCTCCTGCCCATTGTCAACCAGCCCATGCCAACCAGTTTGAATAACTGGCTCGAGGTTGCTATGGTGAACTTAACCTCTCCAGCTTTGCTCTTGAGGTGTACATATTCACCATGGCAACCTCTCACTGGTTAAGAAATTGGTTACCGCTGTATGCCCATACATAAATCTCTATGCTACCTTTACACTGTACCAAGTAGCTACAACTCTGTCATACCAATATTTGTTAATGTTTATCTCGGCAACCGTTTATTTGCTGTCAATGAACAATTACCCTTCTGCCTTTATCCTCTATACTCTGCATACACATAAATACTTATAAATACATACCCTTCACAATGTGCCAGACATCTTAATAATGCATTGCCCCATTCATAAGTGGTTTTGAAGCAAGCCAACAGTTTATCTGCTTGTGTTGGTCAGTTATAATTGATCTGATTTTCATTTGCTGATTCTCTACAGTGAACTGTAATGGGTGTTTACTCACCTGGTAAAGGTGATTGTGTTGGTTGGCATCCATGGCGCTCCAGACATTACCTCATGGGTTTTAGCCCACCTGATAGGCTAGGGATGCACATGACCCAGATCAAATTTCCAGCATATCCAGGTCCCAGAAACCCCTGCTCTCCAGTTCGAATCTTCCATAGCTGAAATAAGGTTAATTAGTACACGAGACAAAATACATACGGTGCAGTTACAGCCAAGAGAGAAGTACTAAGAGGGATGAACCGAGACACAGAGGAAGCGGACCACTACATAGTAGTAACAATGGCTCTGGAGCCTGTTCTTTATTCCTCTATTATTTACAGTCTAGTCCCGGACCCGAGGGTCCGACTGGTCATTTATTATTTAAAAAACAATCACGCTATCTGTTCCCCTGTGGGTCTACCCGGATGATGACCCCCTTAGCCCAGAACCGGTCACTCTGAGCACTCTGAGGGAGGGCCTTGGAGTGTCATGGATGCCAACCAACACAATCACCTTTACCAGGTGAGTAAACACCCATTGTGATTGGTTGGCATCCATGGCACTCCAGACATTACCTTATGGGTAGATAAGAAGCAGTGAGAAATCCGGGAGGGATCTGAGTAGCTAAGGGTGACTGGTTGAGGAAACTGCCACCAGGACCTGGGTGGTGAAGGTGGGCAGCATGACCTGTAATTGTTCCAGCCTGTAGTGTCTGGTGAACGTGTGTATGGAGCTTCAAGTGGCTGCCCTACAAATGTCTTCCGAGGATACGCTGGCTCTCTCCACCCAGGAAGTGGCGACAGCTCTGGTGGAGTGAGCCTTAATTCCCTGGGGTGGAGTCAGTCGGTTTGCTGAGTAGGCATTCTGGATGACTCGTCTTAGCCATCCGGCGATGGTGGACTTGGAGGTGGCGTTGCCCTGCCTCTGCCCCTTCGCGATGATGAACAGCCTCTCTGTCTTGCGAATGGGGCGGGTTCTGGCAAGGTAGACAGAGAGGATCGATCCCACATCGAGGTGGTGAGGGGGCCCGCTGGGGCCCTGCGGGGGACAGCTTGGGAAGATGGGCAGCTCAATGAGTTGCTCTCTGTGAAAGCTGGTGGAGACCTTTGGTTGAAAGGCTGGGACTGTTCTCAGACTGACCCCTAGTGGGGTGAACACTGTGTAGGGCTCTGCACAGGATAGGGCTCCTAGTTCCCCGATCCTTCTAGCCGAGCAGATGGCCACCAAGAAGCATGTCTTGAGGCCAACCCAGAACAGGTCCGTCTCTCGGAGGGGTTCAGAAGGCACCGACTTGAGGGACTCCGAGGACCATTGGTAGGTCCCATGGTGCAATGGTGGTCGAGTCCTCAGTCGATGATCTCTGCTGCCCTCAGGAAGCACATGGTGCTGTGGGATGAGCCCTGGGAGTATCCTCAATGAGGCCTAAGGCCGCTCCTATGACAGCTGCACCCTGAGGGAAGAGTCGCCAGTCCCTTGTCCAGTCCTTGCTGGAGGAATAGTAGGATGGTGGCCATGTCGGTCTGCTCGGGCACTTTTCCCTGTTCCCGGCACCACTGAGTGAAAATGGACCATTGCCTCCCGTATGTGGAAGTGGTGGATGTCCGTCTGGACTGAAGTAGGGTGCTGATGACTGACTCATGATACCCCATTGCCCTCAGTCTCCTCCGCTCAGGAGCCAGGCCATGAGTTTTAGGGTCCGTGGGGTCGGGTGGAGTACTGGCCCCTGCGAGAGCATGTCCGAGTGGTAGGGTATCCTGAAGCTGGCTAGCGACATCTCTCGGACTGCTGCGAACCAAGCCCTGTGCAGCCAGTAAGGGGCCACCAGGATGACCGTGTGGCCTGACTCCTGAATCTTGGCCAGGACCTGGGGAATCAGTGGAAGTGGTGGGAAGACGTAGGAGTTCCTCCGCGTCCAGGTTTGCGACAGGGCATCCGTTCCTTGGGAGAGGCTGTCCCTGAACTGTGAATAGTACTCCCTGACCTGGTTGTTTTCCCATGATGCCATGAGGTCCATGGACATGGGCCCCCATGTTGCCTGGATCATCCGGAATAGGGCCGGGTGTAAATGCCATTCCCCCGGGTGAACCTGTTGTCTGCTGAGCCAGTCTGCATGGACGTTCAGCTTCCCTGCCAGGTGGACCGCACCCAGGTGGGTGAGGTGTGCCTGGGTCCACCTGAGGACTGTCGTTGCCTCCCTCATCATGGCTCTGCTTCTGATCCCAACTTGTTTTGCTATGTAGGCCACCGTCACACGGTTGTCGGAACGGATCAGGACTGATCGACCGAGTATCTGGCACCTGAAAGCCTTCAGGGCATGGGAGACAGCTCTCATCTCCAGGATGTTGATGGAGAGCTTCGCCTCCACTGGTGACCATAAGCCCTGTGCCGTTGCGTCTCCTTGACAAGCTACCCAGCCCAAGAGGCTCGCCTCCGTCTCTATGGAGACTGGTCGTGGGGGCTCCAGAGGGACTCCCTTGGTCAGATTCCCCTCCATTGTCCACCATGTCAAGGAGGATCTCACTGCGTGGGGTAGAGGCACCACGCACTGCAGATTGTGTTCGCTCGGTGCCCCCCATAACAGGACATAATTTTGGAGTGGGCGCAAGTGCCATCTGGCCCAGGGTACGAGGTCTATGCAAGAGGTCATACAGCCCAGCAATTGAGCTATCTTCCCCATTGTGGTGTGGTGGCGGCCCTCATCTGGCGCAAGGCCCACCTGTTGCGAACTCGAGACTTGGGACGGCTTTGCCCACCCTCAGCCGAGTTGATGAGCGCCTCCCAGATGCTCGATCTGTTGAGTGGGGCTGAGATGGCTCTTTTCTCGATTTACCACCCAGCCGTGGTCTTCGAGTGCCCTCATGGCGGATTCCGTGTGTATCCATGCCTGGTGTTCTGACCGTGCACGGATGAGCCAGTCGTCCAGGTACGGGATGATGTCCAGTCCTTGTTCCCTGAGTCTGGCCACCAGGGTTATGGAGACCTTGGTGAAGACTCTTGGGGCTGACGACAGGCCGAAGGGCAGCGCCTGGTACTGGAAGTGGTGGCCTAGGATGTAGAAACGGAGGAATTTCCTGTGTTTCCAGATGATGGGGATATGGAGATAGGCATCCTTTAGGTCTATAGACGTCAAGAAATCGCCTACCCGGATGCATCGTAGGGTGGATCGGATGGTCTCCATCTTGAATCGGTGGGCGACTACATGCCGGTTCAGATGTTTCAGGTCTAGGATGGGCCTGAGTTCCCCTGACTTTTTGGGTACCAGGAAGAATATGGAGTAAATCCCCAGCCCCTGCTTTGGTGGGGGGACGGGCTGAATGGCCCTGTTTTGAAGTAGCTCTGACAAAATTTGTTGGATCTGATGTGGGGACGCTCTTCTCCTGGCTACGGGGGAGGATACGAACCTGTGTGGAATGTGGGCGTGGGATAGCTCTATGGAGTACCCCTTGGCCACCACGTCTTGTACCCATCTGTCCGAAGTCGTGTTGATCCAGCGGTGGGCGAAGAGAGTTAGCCTTTGCCCCACCGGTGGGTACTGGTCCTGGCCTTGTGCTTTTGGGAGGGAGCAGTCACTGCTGCTTTCCCCTGAAGCCTCTACCTCTACCTCCGGTTCTTTGGCCCCGAGATCTGAAGGATGAGGGCTGATAGTTCGGGAGGTACGGGCCACGGAAGCCGGGGGAGGAGCCTCTGCCTCGAAAGAAGCGGCCCTGTTGGTGTGTATCCCTTCGGGGTTGGTATGGCTTGTTCCCCCCCGAAACCTCCATCGCGAGGAGGGTAGATAGGGGAACTTGGCCTTATTCTTGAGGAGGTCCCTGCCCTCCTTCTTTTGCTTCAGATACTCCTGCAGCCCCTCCCCGAAAACATGCTTTCCCCGAAGTGGTAAGTTTTGTAACAATGTCTTTGACTCCTGGTCTGCATCCCACAGTTTCAGCCACAGTGCCCTACGGGCACGGTTGGTGATGGCGGTGGCCCTTGCTTGGAGGCGCAGGGTGTCTACCGCCATGTCGGCTAGGTATTTGGCCGCATCCAAGGTGCACTCCAACAGTTCTGCCTCCCTAGATTTGGGGATGGCCTGCTCCTGGAGTTCCTCGAGCCAGCGGATCTGTGCCCGGGTCGTGTAGATGGCTGTGGTGGTTGCCTTAGCAGCAGTGCCCTCAATCTCAAATGCCCTCTTGAGCATGTCTTTGACCTTCTTGTCCATCGGACCCTTGAGGGCTATCATGCCGCATGGAAGCACGGTCTTTTTGCTGAGGGCCGCCACTTGGGGGTCGATGGAGGGAGCCTTGCACCAGGCGTCCGATTTTTCCCCTTGTACTGGGTACATTCTGTCCAGATTCTTGTGATTTGACATCCTGCCAGTTCGGGGGATTGCCATTCTGTACTGAAAATGTCCTCGATCACTGGACATACGGGAAAAGTCTCCGTGATTGAGGGTCTAAGTTGAATCATTGGGTCAAGCTTCGACTCGGGCCTGCTCTCTTCGGTGTCTTCGGTGTCGAACCCCATGGTGGCCTTGATGATCTTCATGAGCCCCGGGATCGTGTCGAAAGAGCATAACTTTGAAGTCAACGAAGGGGTCGTCTGCAGCTCCATATCCTCTGTGTCCGAGTCCGCTTCGTCCTCTTCCCCTGCATCCTCCCTCTCCCCGTCCTCGTGTGCGCTGTCGCGCGGAATGTCTGGATGGGTGTCCTCAGGGCTTGGAAGTTCCTCTGGCTGCCCCCCTGCTTTGTCGGGTTCTGAACTTGGTGGCTTTGCCCTGTTTTGGGTGAGGGATTCCAGTTTCTCCATGATTTTAAGCATAAAGTTCTGTTGGCTCTCCATCATGGCAACCGCGGTCTGCTGGTTCTGGATGAGAAGTGAACCCGGATCCATCCACGTCGGGTTGCCGGGTCCGGGGTTGTTGGGGGCCAGGGGTGGGGTTCGCTCCAGGGAGGAATCGTCTTCGCCCAGGAGGCAGGCTGTGCAGAGGGGGCCCGGAGTCTGGGGGAGGAGGGTGGCGCTGCATGAGGAGCACTTCTTTGCTTTCACCATCTGGAAGGAGAGAAGGTATACTTAGAAACGGCGCTGGTAAGGTGCCCCTCCGATTTTCCCCCTCTTTTTTTTTTTTTTAAAAACATTGCACCCATGAACCCTGGGTTCAGAGGCTAGTGCCCTGACCGAGTGGCTGGGACAGAAGGCCCTTCCCTCTCCAGAAGACCACCTGGGGTTGAGGGGTGCTATGGGAGGACCCTCACAATGATGGACAGTGGTCTGGTGCCACGGCTCGCTATGGGAGGGAGTCGTGGCGACCAAGGAGGAGGCCAGGTGAATCAGGCTACCTACTTGGGTCGTTATGGGAGGTACCCGAGTGGTAGGGGTAGGATTGATGCCCCAGGAGAAGTCACAGGAGCAGAACGCTTGGAAGAAGTGTGGGGTGGTCACCTGGAGGATCGCTGTGGGAGGGACCCCCAGGAAAAACGGGGAGAACGCTCAGGACCCTCCCCTGTAAGTCGAGGGGCCAGGGAACAAGGTGGTTAACGCTTCCACGCTCCACGCGAGAGTTGGAGGGAATCCCCAGCCCCTGCTTCCGAAATAGGAAGGGAACAATTGATGCCCTAGGAGAGGTTACCCTTCCTTGTCCGAGGATGTGCCACAGAGGCCGCCTGAGTCCTGCTGAGGTGGGAGCGCGAGGGTCCCCCTACGCTCTCGAGGCAAGAAAATGTCCCGGTGTGGAGGGAGGAGGTGAAGCCGGAAGCCTAGTTGCAAGGCCTGCGAGTGCAGAGCCAGAAGGCCATGGGGCAGTTGAGGGAGGAGGGTTTGTTTACCCATGCGCCATGGGCCTCTCTGTTCAGGCCGCGGTAGGCTTAGAAGTACGCCTCCCCCACTGCCACTCGATCCAGCTTCCGGGAGAGCTCACGGGCTGGTTCCACCGCGTGTGAGGTGAAGGGGGCAGCCTCCATCACTGAGGCGAGGGAGGAGGGGGGCGGCTTGTAGCGGTGGCGTAGATCATTTCACGAGCCAGGGAGATGCCACTGCACCAAGGCTACCGCGATCGGCCTTTGGTTCTTCCGGGCAAGCTGAGGCCTGGAGCAGGGGAGCGGAGGCAAAAACAGAGCGAACAACCGCCAGGCAAGGGAGCACTGAGCGGGCGGTCATTTGCTCACGAGGGAGGGGGCAACAGAAGGCGCTGCTAAGCTAGGCCCGAGCAGGAACTGCCCTATCACAACCATTAACATTTGAAACAAAGGGCTGGCAGGACACAATCAGCATTTAGAGAGAAAAACCTGCCAGAAAAAACAACACAAGGAGTTCTGCTACCCTCAGATCTGCCTAGTAAGACCCCTCATGTTATGGTAGGAGTTAGTTTAGGTTATTGTACCTGGTGACTCCAGGAATAATATATCAAAAGTCCCCAGAAGGAGAAAACTGTTGTAACTGCTTTGATTTAGTTTGAATTAAACAATTTTGAGATATCAATCCTTGATTCAAGGTCTTACCTTCTAAGAGCAGACAGGGATTCCTGGTGTGCTTCTTGCCTGATCAGATGCACGATTCGAAACTGGAGAGCAGGGGTTTCTGGGACCTGGATATGCTGGAAATTTGATCTGGGTCATGTGCATCACTAGCCTATCAGGTGGGCTAAAACCCATGAGGTAATGTCTGGAGTGCCATGGATGCCAACCAATCACAATGACCATTTAAGACCCTTGACCTCCATCCACATTGAATGTTTGACTTCATTACTCTACAGAATCCATAAGCAGACATTTATTACAATATGGACATTGCCTCAATTTTTAACATCTTTATTTCTGTAAGATAATTCTTTGGTTATTAAAATATATTCTATATGACAGAACATTTTAAAACATTGAAATTCTGAGCTGGCCCGTAGGTGCAGCAGTTGGATTTCTGCTTCTGACACCGATGACCCGGTTTCAGCAATGGACCTGGTTTGCTGGATGGCAGGCAGGGGGGAGAAGGGTAGAGCATCCGATAACTGCTTGCCTTCTCCAGGGAGGGAGGGAAGGGACGCAGCTTGCTGTCTGCTGCCTCCTGGCAGAGGACGGGGGAGCGACAGTTCGGCAAGCTCCAGTGCAAGCTTATCAGATTTACAGTCGTGATGTCAACAGCGAGAGGTGATTACATCCATGGTGGACCACTATTACTGAGTCATTGCATTTTATAGTTCATGGAAAAATATAACTTCTTACTGAATTTAAGTCTTATATTTTGTTACTGTATTAGAACACACATATGAAGCATACTCATGTGTAAACATGTCCAGTACTGCTTCTAAGACTCCTGTATTATGTTTTCAGTGAGACACAGTCATAGGTTATGATACTGATACCCTACATAAAATAGAGGATAATGCCTGATGTACAGGTAATAACCATGGTGTAATCACCTTGAGTGATTTCTGGGCCATCAGTAAACCTCGAGAGTGCACCTCAAGAGATTTAACATTGCCCTAGCAACTATGAGAGGTGATTACCCCAATGGTTATCAACTGTACATCAGGCATTGTCATTTATAGTGTTTGGGACTCGACATGAGGAGTTACACCCCCCCAACACAAATAATTTAGCATTACCTTATAATGTATGGTATGCCCTTATTACCGCTAAAAAGCGGCAAAATTATGTCTTGATAATCACATCGCTATGACGTAAATGGTTATAAACCTCTCTTGAGTACGTCATAGTGATGGGATTCTAATGAGCAATCTCTTGGCGTGCGTGTACCTGCGATCTAGTGCGCGATGGCATTTGAAACCAGCGCGGTGGCTAGAAATGACCCAGAACATCCGCTGTGGGCTAAAGTGTTCATATTAGTTTGTTTTGCCAGTTATGGGGACCACACACTATAAAATATACTGTATGGTCCTCTATCATTAACCGGTTTGGTTAACCGTCTCGAGGTTGCCATGGTGACGTAAACCTTTCAGGCTTCGCTCTCGAGGTTTACATGGTCACCCTGGCAACCTCTCGACGGTTAACAAATATGTTAACAATAGAGGACCATACATTATCCTCTGTATTAATGAATCTGCACTATGGACAAGTGATTGTGTAGGAAAACAATTTATTAGGATACATGGACTGAATGACAGCAGGCCGAAATAGCACGAAAGTTAAAATCTCTACCAGACACAGCAATCGCTATACTCAGTAACAGTAAACTGAAACTATTGGAATGTTATTTTCATACTGTACTAAGACTAGCAATCACATTCTGGAATACTAATTCTTCAGAATACTGAATAATACTGGTATTCCATTTTGTAAACCCACTGCTATGACATAGATGAGAGAGGTTTATAATGTTTTGACATCACTACAGTAGGATTACAATGTTGTAAACAGCTTACTTTCATTGAGTAATAAGGGCTGCCCTTATATTACTTTTATCTTTATCGCCTTTGCAATGCATATCTTATCATTGAATAAGAACATTAAAAGGCATAACGTATACATTTCAGTTGATACCTGGACAAGTGTCACATCAATCACTTTGTTAATCCATTGCTCAAGAAGAGTACATGAGCCAAATTTGGCACAATGGCCAGGGCTATCAGCACAGCCGTCACCTGCTAGAATCATGCCCCCTCTCATCTCTGTTAGTCTCTCCAGAACTTGTTCTTGTTCTTGTTTCCACAATTTCGATAGGACCGGCGAGACTGAGCACTTTACGTGGTTATATAAGGTACTACAGCTTAAACCCGCAATGTTCATAAACTGAAAGATGCACAAAGCTTTTGATATTGGACATCCTGATGCTGCATCTGACAGCAATAGATTGAAAGTGGCGTAGTGACCAGTTGGCTGGTTGTGCCAGATTTTACAGTGAATGCATTTCCAGCACTGAGCATTTATTACTAATAATGTACCCTGTTTACGATCAGGGTCATCACTGGAGAATGAAACAATGCACTCTTGGCCACAAATTTCACAAGCATGGAATAGTTCATAAAGTGAAGTTTTGGACACAATGTACTTTTCTTCTTCTACACAGTTTACGTTCTGTTGTGCACAAACTTTCCTGAAATTTCACAACACTGTTATTAGATAAATGGAATGTTTAGTAATTTGCTACATTTAGTAGAATAAAATGACTAGACTGCAAACAATATGTTTTTGAACATCAAATGATTGTGATGTTACCTATTACTTTTATTAAAAAAAAATTAAACATCCTAAAAATGGTGAATATTTTTGACATTGTAATATGTCAAAATGTATGTGTCCTAGATTGAGTAAATTGATTGATTGAACCCCAGCCCGTGATACAATTTGCACACGGCATTAATTACCAAGTAATGCCGTGTCCAAGTTTTATCATCTGCTTGGGACCACACTTTGTAAACTACTCAGCAGTTCACTGGAGATGGCGCTGTACACTGAAGTGTGGTTTCTTAGTGGCTCTGTATTAGTATGCAGCAACGTTGTACAATGCTGACACAATGCACAGCCATGGTACTATAGCAAGCACTCAGATTTTTGAGACAAACACAAGAATCGTATTGTGATTATGTGCTATAATCACAACAAGTCTCTTAAATGAATTGTTAATATAAAGAACAACAGTGGTAAAATTAGCACAGTCTGCATGTATAGTGACATATTGACATCTGCATTTACCCCAAAATGCAGTACTGTAATACATCAGTTATAATGCCATGTTACAAGCACATTAATTCATGACAAAGTCAGGCTGTACTAGGGAATTAATGCCTCATTGTTGGTCGGAGGCAGTCAACCTGTGTCCTCAAGTCACAAACACCACAAACAGCATTAATTCCCTAGTACAGCCCTCCTTTGTCGTGGATTAATGCTTACTTTAGTATGGCACAGTGATGGGATTACAAATGGAGGCAATCTGCGCATGTGTGCATTTGAAATACTGGATGGTCACAATGGATGACTGCAGCATTGACAGCTGTCCCTTATAAAAAGAGACAGCAGCAATCTATGCTCCGTGGTAAAACAGCATAAAGTAATGTTTTATTTCTTTAGAATGAGTGCTCATTGCTGCATAACAAATTCCAAACAAAAATTGACAAAATCAATGCTATCACTACAAAAAGTGAAAATTCCACAAACCTATGATGATCATGACTGAAGTCTTTTACAGCCATTTCCAATGATGTATTTAAGGGGTAATAGGATCAGAATCATTACCATTACTATGATATGGGCTAGTGTTTGGTGTAGAGCATGCAATAGGACAATCATTCAGCATGTTACATTGAACTCCGATATTCCATGTGCTTGGTTTTTCTGTTATTATCCCTAAGTAATCAGAAACAATAAATGAAATGTGTTTATTGATACTTGTTTTGTTGTCAATGTAATAGAGTGGAAAGTCAGCTAGTAATGTTTGATTGAACACTGCTCTATTGATATCACAGGTTTACAACTGTAACACTGTCAACACATGAACAAAATAGTTTGAGTGACAGTTAAGTACCCAGTAGTTGCAATGACATATTTATTACATAGTATTGATTAGTAGACTGTTTATCTAACTCCTGGAACTGCATTTCTGTTATTTTGAAAACTGCGAGAAACAGATAAAAGTTAATGACTTGCAGGGTGTAGAAACTATGTAAGACAAAAATCATGTTACCAAACCTCTTGTCTAGGTAAACATCTGCACATTTATTTGAGTGTTTATACTGCGTTTATTGATTGGAGGCAAAGGTATTTGTTCATTATCTTCCGGTGAAGGGAAACATACCAAAAGCAGAAGTACTTGCTACTTCAACATTATTCCCAACAGGAATCTGAAATGCAGGATCAGCTTGCATAATGACATCATCATGATAGTATATGGAATCAAACACAGCAGTTGAGTCAGACACTGTATCTTGTGTATTTCCTCTACAGTTGGTTTCATCATCTTCAACCTGTATACAGACATTATGTGAAATATAAATGTCAACATAATCAATGGCTTAAAAGGTATGAAAATGCTAGCTGACTTACTATGTTTACCTCAGAACTGGTTGAAAAAGGTTCCATGACATTTCCCGGATTGAATTTGATTGTTGTTATCATCTGACATGGTTGCTAAGCGATGCATTGATCAGCTCTAGGTCATTCATTATATAACAGATAACATGTAGTTGAGCAAATTTACAATTCATAGGACCTCAAAAATGCAGCTGCTGGGTGTCGCACAGTCACAATAACTGGAATATCCACACACGGTCAAAGGTCAGATTCCTGGATCTAACCCATACAGTTAAAATAACTGCATGAGAATGACTGACTGGCCTCTTTAATACCACCTACACCTTGAAATATTCTGCTGAGTGTTGCATATCTACAACAGAGTTATTCCTCCCCCCCCCACGGTCCCAGGTCACTTTCCCCAACCCAACCCATACAATCAAAATAACTGCTTGAGAATGACAGACTGACCTCCCTAATACCACCTACACCTTGAAATATACTGCTGGGTGTCACACATCTACAACCCAGTTATCCCCCCCCCCAAGGCCCCAGGTCAGATTCACCGACCCAACCCATACAGTCAAAATAACTACATGAGGATGACCGACTGACCTCCCTAATACCACCCACACCTTCAAATCTACTGCTGGCTGTTGCACATCTACAATCCAGGTAACTCCCCACCACCACCACCACCACTATGGTCCTAGGTCAGATTCCCTGACCCATTCAATACAGTTAAAATAACTGCATGAGAATGTCCCACTGACCTCCCTAATACCATCCACACATTGAAATATACTGCTGGGTGTTGCACATCTACAACCCAGGTAACCCCCCCCCACCAGGGCCGCAGTAATGGGGGGGAAGTGGAGAAGTTGTCCAGGGCCCCGAGCTCAGGAGGGGCCCACCTGAAGAGCTGACATTACCCTTGTCATTAGCTGGTTTGGGAAATGGGGGCCCATTTCGATTGACTTGTCCTGGGCCCCAAAATTCATAGCTGCAGCCCTGCCCCCCACAGTCCCAGGTCAGATTCCCCAATCCAGCCCATAGAGTCAAAATAATTGCATGATAATGACCAACTGATCTCCCTAACACCACCTACACCTTGAAATATACTGCTGGGAGTCGTACGCCTCTAACCCAATTATGCCTACCCCCCTCACGTTACCACATCACATTTCCCTACTCAACCAATACAGTCAAAATAACTACATGAGAATGATCAACTGACCTCCCTAATACCACCCACATCTTGAATTCAATCGCCTTATGACACATTTACCAGATAGCATGCATAATAGGAAAAAAAAGAAACAATGTTTTTTATTCATTACACATAACATGTATTACAAAATGTACTGTTTACAGATAAGTATGATTTCACCAACCGTAGACACACTAAGCTTCGAAACTGCTTTGCTCTTTCTATTTGGTCCAATTCCAGATGATCCACTTGACAAGCATGACCTTTTGTAGAGATTTTCAGTTAGTGAAACTGCTCTACATCTGACAGAGCATATAGATGGGATTGTGTCCTTACACAGTCTAAGATGCTTACAGTATTTCATTTGGAACTGCATATAGTTTTCAAAGCACTCAGTAGGGAAATGTGCAGAGCATACGGTCGGAGCAGAAATGGACTGCCAGTACCAGTGACTATCCAGACATACAAACTTGACCCATTTCTGGTACCTCATTGGTGATTTGCCCCGATTAGGAAACTCAAACAGTGACACACCCGCAGATGGCTTATTGCTACAATTACCAGCAGCACGGTAGTTAACCATGGCTATCAACTAGTTTTCCCACAATAACAGAAATACAGTAATGTATAAAGTTGTCAACTATTTAGTTTAATACACCACAAGAAAATGGAGTACCTCTACAACTATGATATGATATGTCAGCAGGTATGAAAAGCAAGGTCAGAACACAAATTTTCATTTTTTTTTTGGGCACATAACTTACTTTATTAAATCATACTGTAGCCAGACCATAGCATACCAAACATGTTGGATAGTACAATGTAGGTGCAACTTTTTACACAGGTACACAGAGTACAAGTAAAGCAATTTCAGCTATAGCTGTCAAACTCAACCTGATGACTGGCTCAGGAAATAAAATAGTGACACATAGGGCAAATATAGTGAAAAAACACTACAGAGAACACTCTCTGCCACATTTATTTCTGTACAAACAGCAGGTGCATAGCAAGCACGATCGAGCACATCAGCCTGTATCTGAACACAATATATAATGTTTAATATTGGTACCACATCTAGACAGTAATTCTATAACCCAATTGAGAAACCACAATATTCAGTTTGTACTACAATGTATAAATATAGCATTAACCGTCAGTCCGTGCACACTAAAAAGTATATCTATTCTAAAACTTCTGACTGACACATAAGAATATATCAGAAAATAAACGTAATTGGGGGCAATAAATAGTACAAGCTCAACACGAAAATAACCAGAGTATAGTCACATAATCATTGCAATGCTGAATTCTAAGGAGAAGTGACAGCTGTATTATGATTAATACCCTTTATCGGGTGGGTATACAGAAAACAATACACAAGGCACTACTATGAGGCTCTGGTGCTTTGAAAATGTATGTACTGCTGTTTCACAAATAAACAGTGTTCTTTTGTGTGCAGTGCAGTAAAGATGACACAATCGATGAACTGCATCAGAACCGCATGATACACATTGCTTTTTTCCCATGGTCACTTCTCCCTGGCATGACGCGTCTTACAACTCACATGCACAGAATTATGGGACAGGTACACCGATAAAAGTAAACAAACAGTGAACGTGGGACTGTTAAATGCTGATAACTTCATGCGTATATAACAAATAACAAGCAGAAATGAAGTGGCACACTCAGTAGATAAGGTAGGCTCAAAATATTTATTGAGAAGGCAAAACAGGGAACACTAAACACTCTCTTTAAGGATTCAAATTTAAATTTTACTTTCAGAATCTGAGCTATGTTCCGTGTCACCCATTGTCTTCAAGCACTCTAACTTTTCCCGGGAGCAAGCTCAAATAATTCATCTTGTCAAATCATATCTGATGATGTAATTCCCTCTTCATTTGGAATTTGTTTGAAGATGTATTGATTGTGAGCATCCCTTATTTTGAATGCTGTTTGTGACTTCTTCCTCACAGAGGAAAGTGGGTTGTTTGTAAGCACTGCCCAGTAGTATCCAATGCTACATCTTTTCCCAACTCCAAAACAGGCAAGATGGTTCAAATCAAAGATTTTATTAACTGTTACATGGCTATGCAACTCAGCTAATGTTGTGTATTTTCCAAGTTGCCCATGTGGGGCTTATTATGTAGGCTGCACAAAGAGACACCTGAAAGATAGGGTGGTGGAGCATATGAGGGCAATGCAAGCAAGGAGCAACAGATCAGTCCCTGCTGTCCATGTTTGTGAATTGAATATTGCAGAAGAAAATACATTTATTGATATTGAAATGGTTAGTCTTGGGCCTAGAGGACATATAGCACAAATGTTGGCTATGTGAGTAGAATATTGGGTTTACCATTTGAGGCCATTAAACAGGCTTGGTTTAAATGACCAGGTTAAGTTGGCGTAGTTGCTGTAAATGTAATAATGCTAATGTCTCCTTTTATATTCACAGATATCCCATGCATCAGGGTCAAACCACATAATATCAAGAGTAAAGCTCTAGAAATGATATAGTTTAACAGTTCTGATTAATTCTGATTATATGATCAAGTAGGATATGTATTTATTGTATATTTTTGAAACTTGGTATTCCATGAACTGGCATCTAAAAATTTCTCATTTTATTGGTGGCCATTCTGCACTTTATATAGAAATATAGATAATGATGGCAGAAAATGACAAGAGGTCCATCCAGTCTGCCGAAGTTCCCTATAATCCCTGCAACCTATTGCTCCTCCAGGGTACTAACTCTCCCCGTCATCTCTCTATTCTCCTTCCTGGTCCGGTCACCACCACTAACCACTATTCCCTTAATTATGTCCCAGCCCAGCATGAAACCCCTTACTGTTTTTGCACCCACCAACTCAGCAAACAGACTGTTCCAAGGTTCCACCACCTTTTCCATAAAGTAGTACTTCCTCACGTTTTTCCTGAACCTAACTCCTCTTAATTTCCATTTCTGTCCACATGATCATGAATTGGTATTCAAGCTAAATAGTTCCCCACAGTTCACTGTGTTAATTCAGAATCCAGATGACAGACTGTGAATCTTCCACAGCGGTGGGTGCAAGTAACAGGCAGCCAGCACGACAACGTACCACAAATTCCACTTAACTTGCCTTCCTATGAAAAAACAATGTCCACACACAAAATAAGATAAGTCACAGCTTTATTGCTAAACTTTAGTGAGTGAATAGAAAGCACTCAACACATTCCACCTGGCCATGGCACTTTGGGTGAAACCCCTTTGTCAGGAGGCGTGCTAATTCCTTTAACAAACTTGAAGCTCTCTATCTATCTCTACTGTCTGTTCTGGTCACCAGTGAGTACATGTTTAGTACCTTGAGCCATTTCTCATGGGATCTGCCCTACTGACCCTGAATCATTTTTGTTAATCTGTACTTCATTGTCTCCAATCTATTCTTATCCTTTCTGAGGTGAGGTTGCCTAACGGGTGCAGTGTTTGTGGACCTAACCAAGGCATTCGATCAAATACGTCATACTATCCTACTGAACTGACTTAAGCATGTGGGGCTGGGATCTTCAGACTTTAATTGGATTGGGGACTATCTTGACAATAGGTTTCAGTGTGTTACGTTTAATGGTGTTTATTCTACTTTCCGAAGGATACAGTGTGGAGTCCCTCAGGGCTCCATACTGGGCCCTTTGTTTCTTTTCTCTTTCCTCTGATACAATTTCACAAGTAACTTGGAACTGAGATTTGATATTATATGCAGATGATTCTGTGTGATTGACCTCTATCTCATATGTGAGTGAGCAGGGTGAGGGCCAGAAGCAGCATCCTCCCTCACTCACCACATCAACAGCCTAGGAGCTCCAGGGTCATTTTACAGCCGCACTCAGCCTAAACAACTCCATTCTACAGTGAGCAGGCAGATGGCCAGAATCAGCGTCCTCACCACACACCACATCCACAGTCTAGGAGCTCTGGAGACATTTTACAGCCACCCTCATGCTACACAACTCAATTCTCCATGGAGAAGGGTGAGGGCCAGAAACAGCATTCTCCCCCATTCACCACACCCACAGCCTAGGAGCCCCAGAGTCATTACACAGTCGCCCTCAGGCTGCACACCTCCATTCCCCAGTGACCAGGATGAGGGCCAGAAGCACTGCCCTCCCTCAATCAACACACCCACAGCCTAGGAGCTCTGGAGTCATTTTACAGCTGACCTCAGACGGCACAACTCTGTTTCCCTCTGAGCAGGGTGAGATCCAAAAGCAGCGTCCTGCCCCACTCACCACACACACACACAGTCTAGGAGCTCCAGAGTCACTTTACAGCCACTTCCAGGCTGCACAACTCCATTCCCCAGTGAGCAGGCTGAAGGCCAGAAGTAGCGTACTCACCCTTTCACTACACCCACAGCCTAGGAGCTCTGGAGCAATTTTACAGCCACCCTCAGGATGCACAGCTCATATAGAAATATATAGAAACATAGAGACTTTGACAGCAGATAAGGACCACTTGGCTCACCTAGTCTGCCCATTTCCCTACCCACAGGATGAGCTACAGATCCTATTTAACTAACAGCCCCATTCCCCAGTGAGCAGGGTGAGGGCCAGAAGCAGTGTCCTCCCTCACTCAGTACACCCACAGCCTAGGAGCTCCGGGGTCATTTTACAGCCGACCTTAGGCTGCACAACTCTGTTCCCCAATGAGCAGGATGGGGGTCAAAAGCAGCATCCTCCCTCACTCACCACATGTGAGCCAATTTCCAATCCTGAGGTACATACCCAGAGTTCAGAGAGGCATTAAATAGGTCTGCTAATGGGCCTGCCAGGACCTCTGCCAACTCCTTCAGTACCCTGGGGTGTATGCCATCCAGTCCCAGTGCCTTGTCCACCCTCAGTGCCCTTAACCCCTCTAGCACTCTACCTTCTGTGATTTCCCCATCTATCACCCCCTCCTCCTCTGATCCTATCCTCCCCCTAACCTTAAGTATTTCTCCCCCTTTCCCTTTAGTAAAAACTGAGCAGAAGTAGTCATTAAGTGCTTCTGCCTTTTTGTTCCCTTTTTCCACTCATTCCCCCTCCTTCTTAATCCTCACTATTTAGTCCTTATAACCCCTTTTATCCCTGATGTACTTGAAGAAGTCTTTTTTCCCCTCTTTAATTCCCTTCGCCAGCCTGAGCTCCCTGGATGCCATTGCTGTCCTTACTTCCCTGATCACCTCCTTTGCTTTCTGCAGGTCCTCCTCCCTGTCCTCCCTCCTCCCTGTTCTCCTGTATCTCCTATAGGCGACTGCTTTCCTCCTCACCCTGTCTATGATACCCTTGCTCATCCAGCTAGGTTTCTTCTCCCTAGCCTTTTTACTTTGGGTCTTGCTGCAGGAATTTGTTGCCTCCACTAGGCTGAATTCTGTCCAGAAACCCTTGCACAACTTCACCCATCTTTTTGAAGTCAGCCTTTCTAAAGTCTAGCGCCTTTGTGCCAGGTGCCCCCTTCTTCCTGCCAGGCTGCAACTGGAACCATACTGTCCGGTGGTCACTCGTTCCTCCATATACAGATCCCTCACCCACTCCCTGCTAGACAGTATGAGGTCAAGGGTATTCCCTTCCCTAGTTGGTTTGCTGACCATCTGCATCAGGAAATTTTCATGGAAGGTGTCTAACATTATTTGTTCCCTTCTACACTTAGTGACAGGTGTCCCCCACTCCATTCCCGGAAGGTTGAAATCACCTAATATCACCACCCCACCCTTCTCACAGTTTCTCCAGATCTGTTTCGCCAATACCCTATCTGTCTTTACTGATTGAGAAGGTGGCCTGTACACCACCCTCAACCGTAGTGTCCAATTTTTGGGATCTTTGATTTGCATCCATAGAGCCTCTGTATCTCCCTCCTATCCCTCTTTACTAACAAACTTTAGCCCCTCCCTCACATACAGCAGTACTCCCGCTCCTTTCCCTATGTGGAATAGTATATAACCTGGAACTGCCAGGTCCCAGTCATGGTTTTGGGTAGCCCATTTTAAAGCCACCTTCAGGCTACACAACTCCATTCCCCAGTGACCAGAGTGAGGACCTGAAGTAGCATCCTCCCCCACTCACCACATGCACAGCCTAGGAGCTCCAGAGTAATACATCCACCTCTGGGCTGCACAACTCTGTTCCCCAGTGAGCAAGGTGAGGGCCAGAAGCACTGTTCTCCCCCTCTCACTAAACCCACAGCTAAAGAGCTCCAGAGACATTTTGCAGTCACCCTCAGGCTGCACAACTGCATTCCACAGTGACCAGGATGAGGGCCAGAAGCAGCGTCCTCCGCCAAGCACCACACCCACAGTCTTGGAGCTCCAGAGTCATTTTACAGCCACCCTCAGGCTGCACAGCTCCATTCCCCAGTGAGAAGGATGAAGGCCAGAAGCTGTGTCCTCCCTCACTCAACACACCCACAGCCTAGGAGCTCCAGAGTCATTTTACATCCGACCTCAGGCTGCACAGCTGTGTTCCCCAGTGAGCATGGTGACAGCCAGAAGGAGTGTCCTCCCCCAATCTCCACAACCATAGCCTAGGAGCTCCAGAGTCATTTTACAGCCACCCTCAAGATGCACAACTCCATTCCCCAGTGAGCAGGATGAGGGCCAGAAGCAACGTCCACCACTCACCACACCGACAGCCTAGGAGATCGGAAGTCATTTTGCAGCACCCTTAGCATGTACAACTCCATTCTACAGTGAGCAGGGTGAGTGCCAGAATCAGCGTCCTACCTACTTACCACACCTATAGCCTAGGAGGTCCAGAGTCATTTTACAGCTGTCCTTATGCTGCACAACTCCATTCCTTAGTAAGCAGGGTGAGGGCCAGAGCCAGTGTCATCCCCCACTCACACCAACCACAGCATTGGAGCTCCAGGGCCATTTTACAGCTATCCTCAGGCTGCACAATTCCAATCCCCAGTGAACAGGATGAGGGCAAGAAGCAGCGTTCTCCCCCACTCACCAAACCCAGAGCCTAGGAGCTCCAGAGTAATTTTACAGCCACCCTCAGGCTGCACAACTCCATTTCCCAGTGATCAGGGTGAGGGCCAGAAGTAATGTCCTCCCCCACTCACCACACCCACAGCCTAGAAGCTCTGGAGTTGTTCACAGTCACATCCATGTACTACAATCTGGTCCTCCAAAGCTTTAGTGATTTACTCTACAGATTGTTTTTTTCTGTCTCAACTGTTAGCTGATTACAGATCTGCATGCAGCATTCAAGCTGTTGCCGTTATTTCTGCCAAAGTATTAGCCGTACTGTTACTTAGTTATTTAAGCATTCCAACAGTAACTTTATGTGTCAATGCAGAGTTACATTGCCAGGCACTGTGTTATAGAGTGTAAGCCAGTCTGTCGGAGATGGGTGTGTTGGTTAATTGGGCTGATGTATATCTTATCTCTTGCTCTAATTCTCTTCCTGCTCTCTCTTACTCAAGTTCACCATCTTTCCCTCCCCTCCCCCTCCTGTCTCTTCCCACCTTGATGCCTCTATGGTTCAGGCTGACCTCTTAATTCTTTCTTTTGTTTACATACTGGCTGTACACCTCCATTCCCAAGTGAGTAGGGTGAGGGCTAGAAGCAGCGTACTCCGCCACTCCCCACACCCACAGCCTAGGAGCTCCAGAGTCATTTTATAGCAGCTCTCAGGTACTACTGTCTGGTCCTCCTAATCTTCTGTGACTTACCATGAGTGTAGTGCTGCAGATAGTTTATTTCTGTCTCAACTCTTAGCTGATTGCAGCTCTGCATACAGCATTCCAGCTGTTGCCTTTATTTCTGCTAATGTATTAGCCATACTATTGCTTAGTTATTCAAGCCTTCCAACAGTAGCCTTATGTGCCAGTGCAGCGTTACATTACCAGGTGCTGTTTTGTAGAGTGTAAGCCAGTCTGTCGGAGAAGGGTTTTTTGGTTAACTGAGCTGATATATATCTTATCTCTTGCTCTGATTCTCTTCCTGCAGCTCTTACTCAAGTTCACCATCTTTCCCTTCCTCCTCCCCCCTCCTCCATCTCTTCCCTCCTGGACCCCTCTATTGTTATACGCTGACATCTTAATCCTTTCTTTGGTTTACCCACAGGCTGCACAACATTTCCCAGTGAGCAGGGTGAGGGCAGAAGCAGGGCCCCCCCCACTCACCACACCCACAGTCTAGGAGCTCCAGAGTCACTTTACAGCCGCCCTCTGGTACTACAATCTGGTCCTCCTAATTTTCGGTGCTGCAGCACTGTGCTTCGCTCTTACAAGTGTAAATATACTCCTCTGTCTCTTCCATGTCAGCTTAAAATATTTTCCTTCCAAGCCACTGGCATCTGCCAGCCAACTTGTAGCCTGACACCCAACACTTGTCTTATCACGATTGTGTGAACTCACATGATACTCAAAGATGTGTGTGTTTCAAGAACCTTATTCCAGCTTCACAACTAAATTCCACTTGCTGCTAGGAGTTCTGTATATTTGTGGAACATAAGGCTGACACAGACAAACTTAAATACAGGATAATTATTACCATATAGGTCCCAAGACTATCCTATTACTTTGGCTCTGAGTGGCTGTACCCCAGATAAGGTTAAGTGATTGACAGCTGAGCTATTCAGCAGTGTGTGTGTGGGTGAATGATGCAGTTAATGTACTATCTTAGCAATCAGTCAGGATGGCCTTAGTATTGTGTTAATGTTGTTGTAGTTATGTTCATGTGCCTAGCTGAGTTCCATCAGGTAAGGGTTGTAATTGAAGTATGGACTACTTTACAAGTATTCGACTGAATTATGTGTAATCAACTTCTGTCATGTAAAACATTTTCTATTTTAGAAATACAACACAATAAGTTACACAAATTATGAAAGTTATAAAACAAATCTAAGTACTGGTTACAGTAGGTGCTGTATGTTCCTTATAAATGTTTAAAACATAACCTAGGATTTCTCTTTCTGCAAAATGCTGTTATATGTTCCATGTCAATCTTGTATACATATTTTAATCTTAATGATATCCTTTTCCTGGACAAATAAAGATTATCATAATCATCAACATCATTATCATCATCAAGCATTTCCCTAAACTTGCTGCAATTACATATAATTGACTGGACTTAATGGACTACCATTAAGGGAGTTCCACATTTAGTCTTCATAATGAGAAAAGATGTCTGTTTTACTGCCATCCCCTAAACAAATGTGGGACTAAGATGCTTTCATAATCCACTGTGATGCTCATGTAAATGTCAGTACAGTTCAAACTACTAATTCGCTAATACTGGATTTTAGTAATAATGCAGGTTGAGGATTTGAAGTCTTTAGCTGGCTAATTTCTGGACCTTTGTTATTGAATTAAAGAGAGACCTGAGTCTCTGGGTCCTGGTCCTTCAAATACTAAACTAATGTTCCATTCTTATCTTTATGGGAGAACCTTTGTTTGCAAACTTCTGCAGCGGAGTTGAACTCCTTAAAATATCATAATTTCCCTCAAGCAGCAAGCTGCACGTAAGGCAATGACAAATCCCCAGGCACTCAAGAGTACTGTATAAGTGCTTAACCACACTGGCAGAGAAAACAGCTTTCCAGTTCTACCAAACAAGGTTGGAAAGCTGGAGATCTGAAAACTATTTCAGGCAGTTCTACAAGTTAAAATCTTAGCTGGACTAAAAAGTATGAGTGAGTTTGTTATTAACTAACTTTCTGTCATTTTGAGAGAGAGGAGCATTAGTTAATCTTTGTTTCCTTAATATGAACAGCTACGCAACCACTTCATTTAAAGACCAAATGCACATATTTCATAAAAAGCTTGCATTCACGTCCCTGTGTCCTGATTAACATTTCCTGAAAATATTGTGCGGTTTGGTTTTGTGGTTTTCTTTAAATCAGCATCTGTTAATGTGCTCTGCAGTAACTGAAAACAGTGAAGAAAGAGTGAAGATTTTTCTGTCCCTGCCAGTGAGCAATGTCATCATGCTTGTCCAGTCTGCCGCTTCAGCAGTTAAGTCCCTGATTGACTGAATAAGCTGCTGCTGTTCCTAGTTAAAGCAATATGTAGAGATAATGGTTTTTACTCAAAGTTTGTTCTAACCCATCCGGTTTGTGTTTTGAGAGATTAGCTTAAAATCTATCTTTCTATTCTCATAAAAAGTTGATCATTTGGGGTTCAGTGCTAAACTGAAGTGGTATGAATGAATGCCTGTGAGAAATTACCTTGTCTGTATCACGGCTGTCAGTTCTCTGTCATCAAAACTCTGCTTTCTATTCTGAATATATAACACAGGGTTGTTTAATGGATATAGAATAAATCTATATTCCATTAATTCATAGAAGCAGCATGTCTTTGATGTAGCGTCAATAAATAGGTTCATGTGAGAGCAATTTTGTTTTTATGTGAGATTGACAAACGTGTCTGCCACACTCTGCTATTTCAGGAACATGTACTGTACGGATTCATAAAATTCAGTTCTTTGAGGGTTTCTGTGTGAAAATATATCATGTATGTGTATAACTAGAAATACTATATGGCATCATGATGTCTCTGTCTCCTGCCCAACAGTTGTACAAACATGCGTTCATTCATTGACAGCTCAGTGGGTGGCTGGCTACGGATGAAAGAGGAGGCTGGGCCAGTCACCCACTTGGGTTCAGAATGGGGGTTGAGGGGTGGTGGGACACTGCCTGCTAGGGGGGTGTGGGGTGCACTAGACCACCAAGGATATCTGAATTCACAGACTGCCAGCGGAGTGGGGATAGGGAGGGTGCTTCATTAGACCACTAGGGAAATGTTTATTTTTTTTTACTATATACTGGGGATTGGGATGGGAGTTACACTGGACACCAAGGCATGATGTCCTCATAGGGTGGGTGATCAGGTGGGGGGAAGGACTGCTAGAAATCATGGATTTTTTTAAACATATGAAGTGGGTAATTGTATGGGGGGAGGGACTACTAGCCACCAGGGATTTTTATTTACATATGGGATGGGTGATCAGGTTGGGGAGGGACCACTAGCCACCAGGGAATTTTGTCTTTCAATTGCAGTAAGTGATAGGGCGGGGGGAGGGACTGCTAGTCTCCAGGGAATTATTAATTTTAACATCAGGCAGCAATTGCTGAGTCTGGTGACTGGGGGAGGGGTGGGCGCGCCGATGGACTGTAGGGTGCAAGGCAGATGGAATTTCAGTGAAAGTTCAGAAATGGATCTCTGAACTTTCGTGGAAGTGAAAGTCTGACTTTTGTGGAAATTCTGCCAGCAAAAGGTTTTTTTTATTGGCACAGCTCTAGTGACAGCCCAGTCCCTCAGAGGCCTCACTCTGACAGTTGGTCTCCTCCACAATGTCCTGTGGCAGAGTTTGCCATGGAGAAAGGAAGCCCCAGAGAAGTCAGGGGACAAGGCTGGGGGGACTGGTCCAGATAAAAGTTGGTTGGAGAGGCCAACGGAGATGAACAACTGGACAAAAAAAGAAGTTTTTTGTATACCTCTATAAATTGTCTTCCATGACTTAAATACCTAGGTAGATGACACCTTGAGTTATTTTGCTTCCAAATTCCTTAAGCTGGAAGACTGGGACTTTAACAAGTTGTTTATGTGGTCCTATAGGAGGAGGGCTCAAATTGGACATGATCTTCACAAAGTTAGAGATTGATAATATCTCAGCGGAGCTGCTTGTCTGGTCAAACCACTTCACTGTACAATTCAGTAGCCGGGCCACCAATTATGCCACCTCTGATTGTGGAGGTAATCCAATTGGTCACTGATGGAAGATGTACCCAGTTAAGGTTCTAGATCTGGTAGACATTTTGGCACTGATTGCTGCTGCCTCCAGGAACGCCACTTTCAGATTGGAGGCATACAATTTGGCCCTCACTATGGCAGTTAATTCCCTGAGGGTGACTACAACACCCTGAAGTAATCTATAGTTTAATTAAGAGGTTCAGTGGTTTAAAGTAGGGGTGTGCACAGGCTAAATATTAATTCCTGAATACCACAAATAATGATGTACTCTGTAACAAATATTTTTCACTATTTCATGCTATTCTTGAGAAAATACTCTGACAGCTAAAATCAAAACTATTAAAAAAAACTCAAGCCCTCCCTAGGTAGCCAGGGTCAGTCCCTCAACCATCCCTCACTCCAGTAATATCATGAACCCCACCCTCTTCCTAGCCCCACCATATATTTAAAACAATAAGTTGGCAAATGCCTGGAGTAGAACAACCCTTTTAAATAATCCCCCTTCCCCAACCTAACCACCCAGTTGTTCAAATAGGTTTATTTGTTTTCTGCCCCCACCTCTAGCCATGATTTGGGGAGGTACTTCAAAATACCTTCTTCATTTAGTCACCTCCTTCCCAAAAGCATCCAGACTGATTGGTCAGTCTGCCTAATATCATCAGTGAAACTGACAGCTCCAACCCCTTTCTAGTTATGCCCAGATTGCACCTAATACAGGTAGATGACTGCAGTGTACAGACTGAGCTCTATCGGGGGGGGGGGGCAACTGAGTGAACCAGTAATTTGAATTCCTCCCCCCACCAAAAAATCTGGGTTTAGCCATTAGGTGACTGAAGACAAATCCATGTATTTAGAGAATTAATATAGGGTCAGGTTAGCTGGGGTAGGGGATAATCTAAAATATGTATTCGGCTTATAGCAAACGTGCAACTAGGAGCTGTTTTTTTTTTTAACTATGCGGGAGAGTGGGGAAGGGTGTGGAAGGTAGGAAATAAATAGTGTTGGGATATGGGTTGCACAGGGACTAGCCCAGGCCACCTGGGAGGCTAGGTACATTTTTATGTCATTTTATTTGTCCCCAAATACTGAGTATTGAATGTGAGTATATGAGCAGCTGGAGATGCCAAGTATGATTGTTTGTTTGTTTAATTTTATTCGTTCAACACAAAGTTATTGTGAAAACACAGAACAATGCATTTTACAATCTTCCAGCAGATCATAAAATACAATAAATCTTCATATCAAATTTGATACATATAAAACTAAAAGTATCCATTTCACCAAGTAGTTATTACAATTAAGAGTGAGGTTGCATAAGAGTAAGCACTTAGTGAATCTTTCCCCTAAATCAGAGACCAGGTTAAAATCCGGTGACAAATTTGCAGTCCATCCTTTAGATTTACCTCCTACTTCATAGAACAACATCCAGAAACAGCAATATCCAAATGGCACTCCAGTTAAAACATCATTACCAGACAACAGGTAATTTTCTGATTATACTCAGAGGGGTCCAGACAACATAACCCATCCCTAGAACCACTTAAGAACTCTATTAGTCCAGACCTTCAACTTAAAGGGATAGCCAAAAACAACAAAACATGTATCTCCAATTCCTTACCTATTAGCAAATTTTAGACCCATATTTTAGCTCCCTTTCAGGAGGGAAAAACTTTCTCTTAGGCTACAAGGCCAGTTGGGACTCATTATGCCCAAAATATAACTGGAGACCTAAACTTGTTATTCAGTTGCCATACCAATACTGATAGTCTCATGATCATGTCCTTGGTTGTACTAACAAGAGCTAATTATACTGTTCCACCCGAGTTCTATCATACTCATTATTGTTTTACCATTATCATGAATATTAGGACCAGGGACCAATGTTCAGTTACCATTTATCAGACATTTCACTGTTTTTGTCTATCAATTCTGTCAGTTTAGGATTTCAATTAAGATAGACAGCACCCTCTGTCATGCAATAAAAGTTTCCAGGCAATGTTCCAGTCTCCAGTATAACAATTTCTAAAACTTACTTTATATCAAACAACCAAAAAGATTCTATATAGGTGATCCTGGACACTTCAACATTTAAACAATTTATAAACATTTCAAAATATAATTTAAAAATAAGTTTGTGTCAGACACTATTTTAGAAAGTCCGATTAATCTAGGAGTCACTTAAAAAAGTTTTAAATACAGCTCCAAATAAATAAATTCTGAAGTCTGTATAAGCTGTATCATACCTCATAACATTATTTGTCACACAACAACAGTGTCTCCTTTTTACAGAGGTGTATAGCAGTAGTTTTAATTTAGAGTCCCAGCTCACCTCTTTTAAACAAAGTTCAAGGGAGCCTGTAATAACTCAGGGACAAAAAACATCCATTTTCCTCTGGATGTCATAAATTTTAGTGCTCCATACCTTGTCCAACCAATGATTGTTCAAAGTAGACCCCACAGGGGAAACTTTGTGTGGATGAAATCCTTTCCTTTATCCCTGGGAGTATGTACTCACAAATCCGGTGACCAAGGTAGACACTAATTGCTCCTGCCTATTAACATTTATATTGCTGTGCTGTGCAGACAGTAGTTTTCAAGATAGTTTTCCCGGTCTCCTACTCAAGGAATCCATTATATATTTTCAGAGGTCTTTCCATGATCCAGAGCGCTCCTCCTTCCACTTTCCCTTACTGACTCAAATGAAGCACCTGTTAAGACAAAATCAAAGAAGTTGCTCCTCTAAGCTCAATAACTTCAAAAAATAATTCTGAGCAATACCAGTAACCCCGTCCCCTTGGCAACATTGGCATACCTTTACTAAGGCTAGTATTAGCCTATCAGCACTTAAAGTGCCTCCAAGTTTCCATGCTGCCATGCTTCCAATCATCCTTCTTACTGTTTCTTAGTCATCGAGTCCTCCTCTCCATGGAGAAATCTTCATTGGGATCCAGCCCTTGCCAACATATATCATTTCAGGTCCCTCCATCTCCCCGAAACCATAAGAGCAAATGCTCAGTTTTAACAGGGACTAAATAACCTTGCCATTATCAATTCAGTATGTTGGATAGTAAAATAGCAGTACTGTCTGAACATTCACCGAACAGCGTTACTCTATAGCAACAACCATCTCCAGGATCACTGTTTTAAATCCGGTTACAAATTAATGTAAGTCTCATTCAAGGGCTACAAAAATGGAACTGAAAGGACTCAAAAGCTGAAGACAAACAGTCCTTGCTTAGAGTGGTGTGGAGCAGAGCAGCAGCGTGGCCATCTTGCTGCCTCACCCCCAGGCATCCCTTCCGACGTAAGAATACTCATTGAGTATCTTAAAAAAACAAGCATTTGTCAATGCTGAATGTTTGCTTGCTGGCATTAGTATTGGTAGTGTAGGAGTTAGAGAGCTGCATAATAGAAATGGCAGTGAAGTACTGAACTGAAGCCAACCCCACCACCACCCTGCAGAGACTGACAGGCATTGGGGTGTGCTTTTGGGTCATCAGGCATAATGGCCATGCCATTTCACCACACCCTACCCTGCAGACACTGACAAGTGTCACGGTGTGCCTTGGGGTCTTTGGCCATCATGCTCACCCCATTCCATCTGCAAACACAGTGAGATGGGTCCTATATAGGAGAGTGGCGTGAACTTTGGGGCTGAAGAGTCCAAGGCACACCTCAATGCCTCTCACTGGCTGCAGGGTGTGGAATGGTTTGAGCATTACAGGCGACAATCCCAAGTCACACCCTGGATGTCTCTCAATCTCTACAGGCTGGGGCATATAGTCGGAAACCCTAACACCTCAGGCATTCGTTGGCATTTTCACTCCAAATTTTCAACGTGGTTTTTTTGTGACCCCTACCTTATGAACAGTGGCAATATCAGTTTGTTAGCCGAAAGCTGATTTCGCACAGTGACAACGCCATTTGGCACCACAGTTGCGAAAACACATTTTGAACAGGATGTGAAAAATGACAGCTGTACTGTTCATGGGGAGGTGCAAAAAATGGCAATGTTGAAATTCTGCAGTGAAAATATAAAAAAAAACTGGTGAAGCCATGAGCATGTGTAGAAAATGTGCAAAGCACACCTGTAATACAATTAGTTAGGGAATTTTTTAAAGCAGATTGTCAACACAGGGATTTTGTAACCTCTGCTCATGAACAGTGTCACTGTGATTTTCTTAATCTGTCCTGCACAGTGATTTCCCACAGCAACCATGCATTTCTGTGATGGAAGTGCGAAAACACATTTTGCCCATGGTGTGAAAAATTATAGCTGTACTGTTCATAAGGAAGTGTGGAAAAATGCCAGTGGTGAAAATCTGGACTGAAAATATTAGAAATCCATGAAGTTACGAGGGTGCATGGAAACTGCGCAATGGTCACTCCTAAAACAGTCATTTTATGGATGTATTTACCAGATTTTAAACATAGCCATTTTAACACATCTTCTCATGAACAGTGTCACTGTGATTTTCTTAAATCTGTCCCAAACATTGATTTCGCACACGGACTGTGCCATTGTACGCTACATGGGCGGAAACACGTTTTGGCAGAGATGTGAAACATGACAGCTGTGCTGCTTATAAGGAGGTGTGGTAAAATGGCAATGTTGAAAATCTGGAGTGAAAATATTGAAAATTCACGAACTTACCAGCGTGTGTAGGAACAGCGCAACGCATGCTCGTAAAATAGTCATTTTTGGGAATTTTTTCACCAAATTTTTAACATAGCCATTTTAACACTTCTGCTCATGAACAGTGTCACAGTGATTTTCTTAATCTGTCCTGAACATTGATTTTGCACACCGACTGCGCCATTGTGTGCTACATGCACGAAAACACATTTTGGGTCAGATGTGAGAAATGACAGCTGTACTGCTCATAAGGAGGTATGGTAAAATGACAATGTTGCAAATCTGGAGTGAACATATTGAAAATTCATGAACTACGAGCGTGCATATGAACTGCGCAATACATCCTCGTGAAATAGTCATTTTTGGGAATTTTTTCACCAAATTTTCAACATAGGGTTTTTGGGGTCCTACCTCATGAACTGTGACACTGTCATTTTGTAAATCAGTCCTGAAAGGTGGGTCCATGGAGTTACTGCAAAATCACCTTTCAGGGCCGATTAACACCATGACAGTGACAGAATTCATGAGGTGGGGTCCCAAAAACACCATGTTGAAAATTTGGTGAACAAATTCCCCAAAATGCCGGTGATATACACTAGTGTTGAAAAAAACCCTATTTGTTCCATTATACAGCTTACCGGCATTTTCTCAGTTCGAGGTCAGCTTTGAAGAGTGCAGACGTGTTCCTGGTCCACCGAAGATCATCGCGCTGAGCTCTGACGGTAAGTATGGGGTGAGGAGGGGGTGTGGGGAGGTAAGGTGCACAGAGGGTGGGCATGGGTGAGGGGAGAATGGGTCAGGACAGTCAGCGAGGGAAGGTTTTTTCTTTCAGGTTTCTTTTTTTTTTAACTTAGACGACGTGGGACTTGTGCCACGCTGGGGTGGGCTCCCAGCTTGGCAGCTGGAAGGCTGTTTGGGGGAGCCATGGAGCAGACGGGGGATTGGGCACCCCTGTCAGCCATATGATCTGTTGCCATGCTGGGGTGAGCTCCCAGAGTGGCATCTGGAACTCTGTCGGGGGGGTGCAGCACAGCCGACAGGGGATTGTGCACCCCCATTGGCTATACAGTGTACCACTAGGTGATGATTGATACACTCCAGGCATATTGGGAGCCGAATAAATGTTTAGGAGCTGGCCAAAACATATTGGGAACTGGCCAATTCAAGTGGCATTCCACTGAGGTTGGTCCTGTCCCCCATGTTGTTCTTTGTATACATATTTAAATTTGTGGAGATCATTAGGAGATAGAAGGTGAGTTACATTGCTATACTCATGATAATCAGCTCTTTTTATCCTTTGAACTTGACTATTCTCTGTCTTTGCAGATGTCCAAACCATGGCTATTGGATACCAGTTCCTGGATTACCACTATCTGGTTGACACTGAATCTGTATTTGGATTGGACTAGATTGGTTGTTGAATACCAGTACCTGGTTGACCACCATCTGGCTGGCACTGAATCTGTACTTGGATTGGATTGGTTTGGATTGGACAGGACTGGACTCTACTGGACTGGATTGGATTGGATTAGATTGAATTGGATTAGAGTGGATTGGATAGGACTGGACTCAGCTGGACTGAAGTAGATTGGATTGGAATGGAATGGAATGGAATGGATTGGATTGGATTGGCAGGTCTGTGCACCAAGATGTATTCTTAACATCCTGCATCCTTGACAAAGATCAGCTTAAGGCTGAGAGGATTGTGCACAGTTTGGGAGAAGTCCATGATGATAGGCAAACTAGAGCTGTCCGGATTGTGGAATGGCAATTCCTCTTCCAAAATGCTTTTCAGAATTTCATTTCAACCTCTCAGAATTCCAAAACAGCATTTCTCTGTAAACCACTGAATAACTTTCAGTGTATTAATGTAAACCATGGAATCATGTTCCACTGATCGTGGCAAAGGAATCCAGTGTTTATGTAAACTGCTGAGTATTAATATGTCAAATACATTCTGCTTTTGAAATTTCAGAATTCCTCTAATAGAATTACACAGAGTTATGTGGAATTCTGAGAAATTCCATGGAGTTCCATTCCCTCAGAATTTTAACACTGTGCACAGCACTAGGCCTGATGCTTGAGTCACCAGTGCTAGAAATGGTCAAGGACTGCTTTTATCATCTCAGAAATATTGTCAGATTGTTCCCCTTTCTATAATCTGCTGATCTGAGAATTCTGAGCAGGTTTTTGTCCCTTCTCACCTGATTTACTAAAATGTTCTCTACAAGGACTTGCCTTGTGGGCAGATCTTTCATCTGCAAATGGTCTAGAATGTAGTAACAAGTGTTCTGACTTCCACTGGGTAGACAAATCACATGGGTTCTGGGCTATCTGGTTTAACTGACATATAAAGCATTGAATGGACAAGGACATTGGCATCTCTGTTAGCTCTTGAACTCCTGTGCATGGGTTAGAGTTACAGCACCTATTCCACAGGCTAAGGACTTCTAAGTATGCCACCCTCTTAAAGGCAGCTCTTGAGTGATAATTAGCAGTTTCTGTCCTTGGCCTCTGGAATGCTTAGCCCCAAAACATCCTCCTGTCAGGCCCTATTTATTGTTTTAAAAAATTGCTTTTTAGTTATTATTTAACCAAGCATTCTATTGGTATAGTTTATGGACTTATTTGCTGCTTGATGATTATTGTTAGTTATTGCTTGAGTTTGTGTGTTGTTATGTCCTCCAAAGTCTTACTTGTCTTGCAGTTTATTATTGCAATAGTGTTACTCTTGGCCTTGAAAGGGCAGAATTACAAGTACATTCACATAACTGCCTGCCTGACTGCCTACCTACCTACCTACCTGCCTGCCTGCCTACCTACTTACCTAAATAAAACAGAAATCATCCATTTCAGTCATCATATAATTGGTTAAATACCACACTGTTACCCACTGTTGTACAAGACATGCTCAAAATCTGGATTGAGAGGTTAATCGCTGATTCCTCTGTTGACCTTGAATGCATCACAGAGACTTAGATGAGTGATGATTCTGGCCCTGGACTGGGGGGATCGATACAGGCTCAGTACTCTGTGGTGCATTGCCTGAGGCAGGACTGCAGTAGGGCATCTGTTTTAGATCCACAGTGGGACTCACAAGGTACTCCATGGGAACTTCTAGGTTGTTTAAAGGTATTGTATGACCTTTACAGGCTGGTAAGGTGTAGGCTGCAGGATCATCCTCAGATGCAAGCCTGTGGGTCACGGAGTGATTTCTTGCAGAAAATGACATATTTTGTGGTCAACCAGCTTCATTGATGCCCCACCACTACTAGTACGGAGGGATTTCAATCCCTTGGTCACTAATGAAGCCTCATCCTTTGGTCAGCAGATCGTCCACCTGATGTCATCACTGGGTCTTATGCAGGCAGTTGTCTCTGTTACCCACCTGCATGGTCACATCTGAGATCTGATCTTCTAATTGGGTCTTGACATTTGTAAGATCATGTCTGATCCAGTCATTTGGTCAGATCATTTGACCACATTGTTCCTCTGCACCCACTAGTGGAGAAGGTGTGGTACCACCCTAAATATAATGTAGAGGCTCACAAACTCCATGCAGTACTGGACATCACAAACATGATACATCTTGTTCCCAGGGAGTGAAGAAGACTGTGCAGCACTATAATATGGTTCTCATGGCAGCTTTCAATTCTCTGACACCTTACTGTATCCAACCCATAACATCCCACCACAGCTCACCATAATATTGTGATCAACTGAGGCAATTGAAGACTAAGGAACAGAAGTTGGAGCATTCTTGGTAAGGTCTTACTCTGTGAAGGATAATTTGCCTCTGAGGGCTCATTATGCTGAGTATCAGCAAGCAACCGCCTTGAAAAAGACAGCTACTCAATGATAATTGCTGCAGGAAAGATTCAACTAGATCTGTGGTTTTACACCATGGACAGGTTGATAAATCCCCACTCTCTGCAATCTGACTGAGCACTTTCTGCAGGAAAGTGCAAATAATTTAACCAATTTTTTCACGACAAGTTACCCACTATTTGAACAGGGATCTCCTCATGCTGCCTACTATGAGCCAGAAGTACCCAGTCGACGTGGGCTCAGACAATCTGCCTATCTTGGCTGAGTTTCAGCCAGTTGTAGAAAAGGGGGTGCTCTGGCAGATCTTAGGGTTGCACCTCACCTGCAGTGGTTTGGACACTGGACCTATGTGGCTGTGACTTGTCTGCTTGGAATCCCTGAGGTCCATTAACACTGAGATTGTCAGCTGTTCCTTGAAGGAGGGTATTTTATTGGCATTTCTGAAAAGTGCTGTGATTAAATCCCTACAGAAGAAACTATCTCTGGACTAAATATGTTGTGAAGTTTTACTTCACAAATTGCTCACTTTGCAACTCTGCCACTTTTCAATGAGATAGCCTGCAAAAGTAACACTTTTTTCAGGTGAAGTCAGGTGATGTCATGATAAATTTGTGACATCACTGGCAAATTTCCATGACTTCATTTGAAAAGTGCCACTTCACCTGCTGAAAATTTTGCGAAGCCATCACGTCGCACTGTGTGAATTTGTCAAACTTTACAAAATTATCCCTGAAGCAAAGTTTGCCAGCTTCACACATCCCTACTCTAGGCACTGAAAACTTGATGAATTACAGACCTGACTCAATCCTTACCTTTCCAGAGAAGGTAATTGAGAAAGTGGTGGCTGAGCAACCTAATGTTCAACTGGAACAACATGACATCTATGAGCCTCTACAATCAGAACTGTGGCCCTAACACAGCACTGAGACTGCTTTCATTATGTTCCATAATCAAACTACTAAAAGGGATCAGTAGCTTTGATCCGTCTAGGTCCTCTTAGAGTGTTCATTCGTATTTGACATGGTGGAGGATGGTGTGCTGTTGGATCACCTGAGCAACCATGTGATGCCTGCCAGTACTGTTTCTGCTGGTTTCAGTCCTACATTGCTGGCAGAATACAGAAGGTGGGTCTGAGTAATTCCATCTCTGCAGCCACTAGGCTCAACTGTAGTGTTTCTCAAGTCTAGATCCTTGCATTCATTCTCCTCACCATATATATTTTGCCACTGGGTGAGATCATAAAATAGTATGGCGATGAGTTTCACCCTTATGCAGAGGATACACAACTATACTTTTATAACTGATGGGAGGAATGTGGCATCCATATTAGGGCAGTGTCTTTGGGAGATCAACACTTGGATGGCCTCTAACTGGCTGAGCCTCAACCTTGGCAAACCAGAGGAGAAGGGAAGTAGTGTTGCCACTGTATCACTCACTGGTGAGACACCACCTGGAGTACTGTGTCCAGTTTTGGAGCTCACCCTAAAAAAAAATAAGGTGTAAGCATTCCAGAGGAGGGCAACTAAAATGGTGTATGGTTTGCATAAGAAATCCTATGATGGGAGATTGTGAGATCTCAGCTGCACACACTGAAAGAAAAGAGCATGAGCAGTGACATTACCGAGGCCTACAAGTACCTCACAGGGGTGAACCGGGTGCGGGGGATTTTCTTTCAAATGATAAAGAGCACCAAGACAAGGGAGCATGCAATGAAGCTGGGGGGGTGGAGTTCTCGAGAGATGTGAGGAAATATTTCCTTACTGAAATGGGGTAGATGCTTGTAACAGACAGCCAGAAGAAGTGGAGGAGGCTGAAACAGTGGGACTCCTCAAGTATGTATGGGACAGTGAGACAGGGTTGAATAGGACCCTGTCACAGTTGTTATGGATAGTTTGAATGCAGGGATCTGTTCTGTTCTTTCCTTTCTTGTCTCTCTTCCGTCTGGTTGCAGAACCAAATTTTCCTGTGAGACCTAGGATTTGATCACCCCGACCGTCTCGCAATTTTTTGCCTGTCACTTTCTCTCAGCCTTCCCTTGCTGTTTCTGTCTTTTCCTCCCTTGCATATCTGCTGGTATAAAAATATATGCAAATCATTATGTGGAAATGTAACTGATATTGGGATCCAATTGTTTAGAAATCATATAGTGTTACTGTTGAAATGTATATAATTATAGTATGAGATGATTGCAAAAAGCCATACGGAACTCAAGGGGTTAACCTGACAGCAGTTTTAAGCCATTTTTCAGAAGCTGTGGAGAGGGGGCCTCAGTTCTGGGACATTGTGTTCTTGCTGCACCTGCCTGAAACTTACAAGAACATTTTAGAAAAAAACAGGATGCTTATTAAGGAGTGGGGCTGCAGATACTTATAAAAGAGAGCTGCAATGTTTTGAGACACACAGAGATTGAAGCAAAACTCAGATGGATCTTCTCTGTTTATTCTGCCTTTGTAAATAGTTATACTGAACAAGTTTATATTTTTATGTTACTGCTAGTACTAACAAACACTTTTTGTGAATTCTACAACTGCCCCTGTTTTTTTCTATGCTTCCTGACTTGCGCCTCAATGACAGACAGATACAGGTGTATGTAATTAAAGAGGCAAGGAGAAGTGAGGGTCACCAGAGACCAGATAGGGTCTGAGGAGGTAGATTAGGCAGGGAACATCTGGGCAGACTGGATGGGCCAAGCTGTCCTTTTCAGCCAGAAAATTCTTTTTTTTTTAATTTACAGTTTCTAGGTTTTTTTTTTCCATTTTTCACCCGTCCCTGCCCATGCATGTCTGGGGCGCTGATGTACACATGTGGAGGCATGCACATGCAAGGCCCTGCAGAGTGCCACACTCTACTAGATGCTCCCTTCCCTGTCTGTACCACCACCGGACCTCTACCTGGTGGTGATGGGACTACAGGAGGGACAGTGTCCACCCCAGGAGAGGATAGGAGAGGAGAGGATAGCTGCCAATAGGTGGCTCATTCCTGTTCCCTGACAACCCGCAGTCATTCCCTAACCCAGGTTGCCAGCATGACGTGAGGTAAGGCTAGATGCCTCAACCCTCTGTGCCACTGGGCTGGTTAAAATTCTATGTTTCTATGTTATTATGTTGATGGTTCCCCCATCTTGTCTTAAGCAGTTAAGGGACAGGGCGTTTGGGGTGGCCACACTGTTTCTATGGAATTCCTTGCCCCTAGCATCCAGGGTAGAGGCCTTTAAAGCCTCTTTGAAAACATATCTGTTTAACCAGGCATACTCTTTTAGTGGTGACCCACTGAAAAGCGAAACTAATACAGTGAAAGCTATCACAACGACAAATTTGTCAGTTCGCTGTAATGATCATGTGGTACACCAACACGGGTTCTCTGTGTCTTGTCCCCTCCCTGAAACAACTCTGACCTGGAGATGATTATATTAAAAAGTGGGAAAAACACATTGTTTTCTGACGGCACAGTGCCGATTGTTGACATTGTGCCATCGCTGTAATGGATTTTGACAAATTTACTGTTGATAAGATTTGGTGGAACCGTCTTTTAGGTTACATACTTCTGCACTGATTTATTTAACTACTAAGACTGTTTAATTTATTTATTTGAAATATTTATTTTCTTTTACTGTAAAGTGCCTGAGCTTGTTTGATAGGGTGCCTTGTAAACTTTGCCTTGCCTTGCCTATCATTTCCTTCTTTCCCCTCCTGTCCTCTAGAGTGTACATATCGGACTATCCTGCCTCTTCTCCTAGGACCTACAGTACTCTTCTACCCATGGGTCATTTTCTTAGTCTCCATTCTGTTCTTTTTCTTATGAGGGCTCCAAAATTGTACACAATATTCTTGGTGTGGTTGAACTAATGACAATGTATTTTATGATTTTAACTTAACTGATTTTTTTTAACAATTTATTTACATAGGATAATGCAACTGAGCAACAACTAATTTTCAGCAGAGTTCTATTTCTAACTAATGATAGATAGATAGATAGATAGATAGATAGATAGATAGATAGATAGATAAAATCTTTATTTTTATACAGGTATAAATCATGTCATTAAGGTTACATAACCTTATTTTCAAGACAGTCCTGCCAGTGCTTATGTTTCTAAGACAAAACAAAAGAATTACATTATACTAACCACATTTATACTTGTGACATTTAGTTACATCAAGTTGCAAATACTAGTAATTACAAGGCTACCCACGATAACAATTTGAATGGGGGGGGAGTTATTTGTACAATCACATTCTTACTCAAAATATTAAATATAAAGTACCATGTACTTTATACGAACATATGAAACTGCCAGCAGAAAAAGGCCATTTGGTTTATCAAGTCTGCTCGATTTTACAGCTAGCACCCCCTACACTGCAGCTGCCCCTCCAACCCTACCCCCCTCTCATGACCTTCCTTTGTGCCCTATCCCAGCCCCTCTTGAAACATCCTGTTTTATAGGCCACTGCCTCTGCCGGTAGTGCGTTCCACTCTGCTACCACCTTTCCATAAAGAAATGCTTCTTCATCCCCTTCCTAAACCTTCCACCCTCCAATCTCATGTCATGACCCTGAGTGTCTCTCCCCACCCTCCCTTTGAACAGTCCCTCCATGCCTGTCCTGTTTATTCCCCTCATGTACCTAAAAGTCTCAATCAAATCCTCCCATCCCTTCTCTCCTCCAGAGAGCACATGTTCAACTCCCTCAGTCTAACCTCATATGGTAACTCCCCCAGACACATGATCATCTTTGTTGCTTCGCGTTGCACCCCTTCTAGCAATCTAATGTCCCTCTTTAAGTAAGGGTACCAAAACTAAACTCAGTACTCCTGATGGGGTCTGACCAGCCATCTGTATAATGGTAGAATCACCTCCCTCCTCCTAGAGGTTATACCCCTTGCAATACAACCCAGCATCTTGTTGGCTGCTGCTACTGCTTTCCTACACTGTGCTGAGTTGTTCATTGCTCCCGTAATGAACACTTCCAGATTGTTCTCCTCCTCAGTCACAGCTAGCTGCACCTCCCCAGATGGTAGCTCCTGTTTGGAGTCTTTGCCCCAGAATGCAGCACCTTGCAATTTTTGGCATTGAAACCAAGTTGTCAGGTGTCAGACCATGTCTCCAGCCTTGTTAGATCTTCCTGCAATCCCTCCTATCCCCCTTGGTCATCCACCACTGCTCCCATCTTGGTGTTGTCCTCAGATAGACTGATCTTGCTATTTACACCTACCGAGATGTCTGCAATAAATACCCCCAAATAACACCAGCCCCAGCACTGACCACTGTGGGACCCCGCTCATCACTGCCCTTGGGGATGATAACTCACCTCCCACCACCACACTCTGCTGCCTTCCCTGCAGCCAGTTCTTCACCCATCCCACCAATTTTACCCCTGCCGTGAGCATCTAAGCTTACATGCTAGTCTCCCATGTGGCACCAAGTCAAATGCCTCACTGAAGTCCAGGTACAGGACACCCACTGCATGCCCTTTGTCCATTTCCCTAGTCACCCAGTCATAGTGGTCCACTAGGTTGGTCTGGCAGGATCTGCCCTTGACAAAGCCATGCTGCCGACTGTCCTGCACCCCACTGACCTCCAACAGGGTCACCAGCCTCTCCTTCAGGATTGTTTCCATCAGTTTCCCTACTATGGACATGAGACTTACTGGTCTACAGTTCCCTGGTTCATCTTTGGGACCACTCTTATGGAGTGGAGCCACACGAGCCATCCTCTAATCCTGAGGGACACACCTTGAATCTAGAGAGTGTCAGTGGCTCAGTAGGTAGCACACTCACCTCTGAGGCCAGGAGATCAGAGGGCTGTGGGTTCAATTCCCACATCTGGCACTTGGGTTAATATCCCAGTACTGACACTCTAGTGCAGCATGAGAGGGGTGCTGCACTTCTGAGGTGCCATCTTTCGGAAGAGATGTTAAACCAAGGTCCCATCCACCTGGATTGGCGGTAGTTCGGGTGGATGTTAAAGAGCCCATAGCACTTATCGAAAAGAGTATGGGAATTTCCCCCAGTGTCCTGGCCAAATTTCCCTCATTCACTAAAAATACCACCAACAGTTTCATCTGGTTCAAGGTCAGTGGGCATTCATCTGTATCCCCCTCCCCTGGGTCGTGCCTGAAAATAGGTAGGATTTGTCTAGTGCACTTACCCGGTCAACAAAAACTAAATAAATAAATAAAATAAATAGGTCTGCCATTGGTCCTGCCATGACCTCTGCCAACTTCTTCAGTACCCTGGGGTGCATGCCATCCAGTCTCAGTGCCTTGTCCACCCTCAGTGCCCTTAACCCCTCTAGCACTCTACCTTCTGTGATTTCCCCATCTGTGACCCCTCCTTCTCTGATCCTGTCCTCCCCTAAACCTTAGGTATTTCCCCCCTTTCTTTTTAGTAAAAACCAAGCAGAAGTAGTCATTAAGTGCATCTGCCTTTTTGTCTCCTTTTTCCACCCATTCCCCCTCCTTCTTAATCCTTACTATTTGGTCCTTACAACCCCTTTTCTCCCTAATGTACCTGAAGAAGTCTTGTTCCCCCTCTTTACTTCCCTTCACCAGCCTGAGCTACCTTGACGCGTTTGCTGCCCTTACTTCCCTGGTCACCGCCATTGCTTCCTTCAGGTACTCCTCCCTGTCCTCCACCTTTCTGTTCTCCTGTATCTCCTATAGGTGTCTCTTTTGCTCCTCACCCTGTCTATAACACACTTGCTCATCCAGTTAGGTTTATTTTGCCCTAGCCTTTTTACTTTGGGCCTTGCTGCAGGAATTTGTTGCCTCCACTATCCCTAGCTTATTGAGTTCTTACCTCTGATTCGTGTCCATATTAGGCTGAATTCTGCCCAGGAACCCTTGCACAACTTCACCCATCTTTTTTGAAGTCAGCCTTTGTAAAGTCTAGCACCTTTGTGCCAGATGCCCCCCTTTCCCTGCCCAGCTGCAATTGGAACCATACTGTATGGTGATCACTCCCCACCAGTGGTTCCTCTACCCTCAGATGCCTCACTCACTCCCCATTAGACAGTACAAGGTCAGTACAAGGTCAAGGGGAGTTATGACTATGTACAAGAACATTGGAACTTGTAGATGACATTTGAGCTGTAAAAGGCAATACATTCCAGGCTTTTGCTGCCTGTGAGTGCAAAGTTTTTATGCCAAATTTATTTTTTGTCTTAAGCAATGTTATTTTATTTACGTGAACAGATCTCTTAGAATCTTTAAAAAAATTTCTGTCGCTCTTAAATATTGCTTTAGTGATATAATGTTCAGGATAAAAATTCTGGTATTTATATAATGTTTTCTACCAGTTTTTGTATGGTTTAAGTACAGGGTTTGCCAATCTAGTGTGGTCAACATAGTACGATGGTGTGTATTCATTTTACATTTTAAGATATACCTGGCTATTCTATATTGAGTTCTGCCTAATCTAGCCAACCAGTTTTTATTTGTTGTCTGATACACCAGTTCACCATAGGTCAAAGTTGGAATAATTGTACATCCAATTTTTTTCGATCGTCCCTATTTAAAAAGTTTGTTGTATGGTGTAAAGTGGTAAGCTTTTTTTACAGTTAAACTTTTTACTGAGTATGAAATTATACAGAAACACGGTACAGATATGATATATCAGACATGGTACTTAGTACAGACAGTTGAATTACTATAGATGGGCATAAAACAGGCAAGCATTGAACACCACAGACAGTGTAACTTATACTCAGTATCCTTTATACTTTATGGTGCACAGGGATGTGGGTGGAGATGCATTATTCCTTTAATAACTGGGCCTCACAGGCTGGCAGGCAGTGCATATACACACTTAAGATCCAGGTCTTGACCTTCAGTTTCTTTCCCTTGAGGGTGGCTTTAGCAGGGTTTTTTCCAGAGTGCCATATCGTTTTGGCTTCTAGAGATTATATATTGCAAATATGAGCTCCAGACCAAATAATATCTTTGTTAGGTCTGTTGCAAAAGATACAGCAGCCTGGAATTGGTCGCCACAGCCTCCACTGCTTTATACCATTCGGCTTCCCCTGGAACGTTTAGTGCTCTCCATCTCATCAGACTCAATCTCTTGGCTTCCACTGAGGCCTGCACCAGCCATTGCAGCTGTGGGTTTTTCAGGCACTCATTTGGGGCCTGGAGTCCCAACAGAAGGATGGCTGGTTGGCATGAAATATTAGATCCCATGATTGCTATGCATTCTCTGGCCACTGCAACCCAGAATGGCTGTATGTCTGGGCATTCCCAGAGTATGTGAAGGAGGTTTACATTCTCCCCACTGCACCTCCAGCACTGGTCTGTGTGGAGTGGAACCATTTCTTTCAGCAGTGTGGGGGTACAGTACCACACGTGTAGGATTTTCTTCCATATTAACAGTCTGTTTGGGTCTTTGCAGGCCTTCTGAGCCACTCTCCAACACCCTACCCACTCCTCTTTGGATATAATTCTGCCCAGCATTGTCTGCCACCTTATTCTGGCCCTCAAGGATTGATTGGTTGTAGCATGGCCTGTATCCATCCAGCTAAGCCCTTGGGACTTTGCAGCCATTTTACTATGGGGATGGGTTGGAGGGCATGCACCTTGCCTTTGCTGTATGTTTGACCGTTACATCTAATTCTTTGCCAGGTTGTATACACACTCCGTATTTGGAGAAGTTTCCAATGGTCAGGAGTGGGAATGCCATTTTTTTCCCTCAAGTCTTGGAATGTGAGTAACCCACCATTATTTGGGTCCACCAGGTCCACTATCTTAGTGATATTCCTAGCTTTCCAGGAACTCCAAAATGTATTCTTTTTGTCTATCTGAAGGGTTGAGCCATAGAGGTGTATAATTACCAGGATGCGTACAAATGTTTGCTAACTTCCCCATCCTCTGAGCTGCTGAATATGCAGTTTTAATAGTAAGCCAGGATGTGAATGATTTAGGTAGGGATGGTGAAAAATACTGTGGAGTGTACTCCTTCCAAGACAGAGGTTTCCATTTGTACCCAGGCCAGGCGGTCCTGGCTAGCTTCCCTAATCATTCTGATCAAAGTGGCCAAGTTGCAAGCAATAGCAAAGTGCTGGAAGTCCGGCATATTCCAGCCTCCCCTATCTCTGTGGGCAGATAATTTTTCCCAGCTAAACCTAGCCCTACTTGTGCCCCATAAGAACGTCTTTATAATTTTATTTATTTTATCAAACCAGGCTTTAGGAATCTCAATTGGGAGGTGTGCCGGTAAATAATATATCCTAGGGGCCTCCATCATCTTGATGGCTTCCGTTTTGCCCATTAGGGAGAGGGTAAGCAGTGCTCATCTGGCTGTCTCCCTTCGAAGGGTGTTAATGTATGGGTGAGGTTGTCTGTTATTAAGCTACTAACTTTGTTTGATATTCTAATTCCCAAGTATTTTATGCCACCTTTTGCTATTGCTAATCCTGCCGATAACACACTTGAGGGGAGTGCAGTATCATTGATAGGTAAAATCTTGGATTTATCTATATTTATATGCAGTCCTGATAGTGCTGCAAAATTCCTTAGGGTCCCCAGTATTGCTGGCTGGCTGGCTGGCTCCTATGTCTTCTGTATTAGGCAATCATCCGTGTATAGTTTGGTGATGCACTCCTCCTCCCCAGTCCTTATTCCCTTTATTCCAGGGTGCATTCTAAGAGCCTGTGCCAACAGCTCTATAGCCAGTGCAAATAATAGGGGGGAGAGAGGACAACCTTGCCTCGTACCTCTATATAGTTAAAAGGGGCCCAAGAGGGTGTCATTCGTCAGTAGCCTGGCCACTGGGGCTTCATACAGGGTGCAGATCAAACCACAAAAACCACTCACAAAGTTCCTTTCCACCATCACGTGGTGCAGGTACCCCCATCCATGGAGTCAAAGTCCTTCTCAAAGTCCACTGTGAGGGCCACCGCTGGTGTCGTAAGACTGCTAGCCTTCTGAATGAGGGTAACTAAGACCCTCATGTGGTCAGAGCTTGCCCTTCTTTTTATAAGCCCACCTGTATCATGCCCAGTAGGAGGTGTTCCAACCTAGAGGCCAGCACTTTTGCCAGTATTTTGGTATCTGAATTGAATAGAGAAATGGGGCAATTAGGGTTCTTGCCCTCCATAATAATGGCCTCTCTTAGGGTTGGTGGCAGAGAGTGTTTGTTGTGTGCCTCCTCCAGCATCCGCAGCAGGGGGGACACCACTGAGGTGGCCACCACTTTATAATAGTTGACGGGGTACCCATTGCTCCCTGGGGCATTATGGGGGGCCATGGCCTTGATGGCCATAGTTTTTTCATGGAGTGTAAGTCTAATGTTTCTCTTTGTTCTTGTGTGGGCTTAGGCATTCTAAGTGTACTCATTAACTCCTTAAAGGCCTGACCCTCCCATGTGGTGTGCAAGGCATACAATTCCTTGTAGAATACCTTCATGATTTCATTAATTGATTTCAGGGCAGTTTGTGTTTCGCAGGTCTTCCCAGTGAGTTGGGCTGTGTGTTTTTCGGTATGCTACTTATGCAGGCAGAAGACCAATAGTCTACAGTTCTTTTACCCCTGAGCCCAGTATTTAAATTTTGTGTGCTGGATTTGGAGCTCCGCTTTCCTGGTAGCTAGGGTATTAAGTTTTACCCTGAGGGTTGTAAGACAAGTTCATATATTAACTGAGGGTTTACCAATTGTCTGGGATCCTCTTTGTATTGTTTTTCTTTTTGTGCTAGCTCAGCTTCCAATTCTGTCATCTCCTTCACCCTCTGCTTCTGCCGGTAAGATGCCTTACTTATAATTTTGCCACTCATGGTTGCATTGTACCCTTCCCATGTTCCTGCTGAGGATGCCGAGCACTGGGAAGTACCATGGGAGGTCGACAGTGAAAATGCCAATCTCCCGTACAGCGATGGCACAATACCTACTCAGGTATTGTGCTACTCAATGCCTGAGTGTTTTCTGTGGGGGGCTATGCCCCCCATGGCCCCTGGACTTTAGGATTATCAACTACAGATCAGAGTTGGTCCAGGGAGGGGGCAGAACACTGGGGGAAAGAGAACCATGGAAAAGGACCATTACAGTGACTGTCACTGTAATGGTCTTTTTTCATGGTTTGCTGTCAGGGTGTCAAGCTGATGGGGGGGCACCACAAGCCCTGTGTATTATACTCAAAATATTTCTGTGTTTCCTGTATTGGCCTGGTTTCGAAGTCCTTCTCCTTGAGTAGGAGAGGATCCATTTTCCATTGCACAGATTTGGTCTGAGATGGGTCTAGAGGATATCTGAGAGTTATCAGGGCATGGTCAGAGAGATAAATCACGGAAATATTCATAACTGGGGCAGCCCTGGTTATACCTGGGGACATCAGCCAAAAGTCCAGGTGACTGGCCATGGCCTTTGATGCAGATAAAAATGTGTAGTCCCTATCTGCAGGATGTAGGGCTCCCTACACATCTGTTAATTGGTGCAGGGTCATTAGGTTCTTGAGGGCTGCCGAAGCATGAATGTGAGGTTCTAGCCTTGAGTTAGAGCAGTCTAAAATACAGTCCAGGGTGAGGATGAAATCACCGCACAGCATTTTATCCAGGTTACCTTGGGACCAGTCCAGTAAGGCTTGGGACAAAGTGTCCATGAATTCTGGATTATCTTCATTTGGGGCTTATTGTTAACTAACACCAAAAGCCCTTAAGAGTATCCAGTTTCATTGTTACCCATCTACCCTGTATGTCCGATTTTGATGCCTATAGCTTTCATCTGAAATTTTTGTGGCCCAAAATTGAGACCTCACACTTTGCTGAAGCTGCCACACATTGAGCCTCCCATCCCACCCATTCACTTTTAAGTTTCTGCACCTCTTTATCACTGAGCTTTGTTTCCTGCAGAAAGTGCTTCTCCCACACCATATATTCATACAAAACATATTGGCAGCTGCTTTTGTACCCTCCCTTGGCCCATTTGTCTTAGAGACTCTTAACCAAACCCCAGTATCTACAGATTTCCTAATCCTACCCTCACCTGCATTAACCCTTAAAAACTCTTGTATAAATGCATTTAACTTAACTGTAATAGCACACAACCTGAGCGTCAACTGGGTGCAATTATAACTGAAACCATAGTGTCACATTGAAAACTGTCATTTCAAGCTTGTAAGTCTATTTAAACATAATTAGAAGTACAAGAAAATGAGTTGGACTAACTAATCTGCTGGATAATTTGTGAGGGGGTGGCAGCACTCCCCTTGGTAAACTGACTACTCTGCAATACAGCCAGCCTTTATGGGAGCCATCCCTGAGCACGGTGTGCCACTATCCACACCAGGTAGCAGCCACTTTAGTGCTGTGTATAGTATGAGCCATTTAGTCCCCAGGAGTGATCCAGCACCTCTATGGCTATTCCCCTTTATTTATTCCATCCTTAACAGGGCTCATTATGCCAGTTGTTAAGTGCACCATAGGTTTTATCCACCGTGGTGCTCTCCCTGTCGCTTGCTTTGGCACTTGTCAGTTTCACTGCATAGTGGCTGCTACACAAGCATATGAGAGGGGGACGACACGTGGTACTTTAGTCAATTTTGGGATATTTACAAAAGGGGCCTGGCTCTTCATAATCCTACCCCCTTACCTCACTATATTGGCCACTAAGCTTTTCTCCTGTGCTCCGGTTCATTCGGGCTCTGGTTTTCCCTCATCAGGAGGGCCGGTAAGCTGGGTTGACGATGGAGACAGCCTGCCCTCAGATTCTGCCACAGCCGCCCAGGTCTGGCAAAGTGGGTCCCAATCAGCTATTTCTGTCGGTTCCACCTCTGTTTGTCTCTGGGCTTTCTTCTACCCTGCCATGTCTAGGGCCTCCGGGAGATGCTCACATAGCAGCTCACAGCTGTTGCTGATTTTGATCGGTGAGTTGGCTGGGGATGCACTGCTTGCTTCTGAAAGGTGATGGAGGCTCTGCTAGCTTCTGGATCTGCATCGAGGTTGGGATCGGGATTACTTGCCTGTAGCTGGGTCATTGCTCCGTTTCTGTTATCGGCCTCTCCGTGCTGGTTGCCACTCATCAGTTGGAACTTGGCTGGCCTGCTGAGAAGGATCAATTTCTTGGACTTCCATCTCCTGAGGTAAGGGCAGATACCATGCTGATTTTGTGATGGGTGGTAGCTGTTGTGCATGACCAGGGCCGTCCTGCACAATGTCCTCTAGAGAAAGCTCCACTTGGGCAGGATTATCAAATGTAAGCTGCTCTCCCTTGTATAAAACCCTGAGCATGGAGGCGTACCGCAGTGAGGCACATAATCCCCTTCAGTAGAGCACGTGTTTCACCCCTCCATAAGCTTTCCTTTTCTTCAAGAGCTCCTGGGAGTAGTCTTGAAACAGCTGGATGTGATGCCCTTCCCAGTTCAGTGTTCCTCTTTCCCTGGCAGTGTGAAGATATAGATCTTTGTCAAGGTACCTCAGGAAGCGGCATAATATAGAACGTGGTCTGTCCCCCACTTTTGGTTTGGGAGTCAGGGACCTGTATGCCTTCCCTAACTCTGGCCGGTGGAGGTTGTTTAATTGAAACAGGCTTGAAGGGAAAATTGTGAGGAAGGTCAGCATGTCAGCTCCCTCTGACCCCTCTAATAACCCCACTATTCGCAGGTTATTCCATCTAGATCTGTTCTCCATGTTCCCCACCTTTGACAGAAGATATTGAATTTGGCCATGGTGTTCATGAAGATGGCACTGGGGGTGTGTAAGATTTCTTCATGGGTATTTACTGTCCTTTCAGCCCCAGCTATCCTTAGGTTCATAGGTTTATCAGAGCAAAGAAGACCAGAGTCCATAAAGCTCGCTTTACTTTATACACTATACCCCTGAATCTGTTTTAACATCAGATGTTTATCTAATTTAGTCTTGAACTCAGTCATGGTTTTACTAACCACTACCTCTACTGGGAGGTTATTCCATATCTTTGCCACTCTATTACTGAACCAGTGTTTCCTTTTATCTGTGTGGAATCTCCCCACTTTTATCTGCAATGGGTGTCTTCTGGTGCAGTACCCAACTCCTTTGTGTCTTGTTCAAGCTGTTCCCACAGACCCTCATCCTGTAGTGCCCTATAAACTAGGTACACATCCCCCTAAGTCTTTGAAATTCCAGTGAATACAACCCCAGCTCACTCAGTCTCTCCTCATAATACATACCCCCCAGTTCAGGGATCTGTCATGTAACCTTCCTTTGTATCTTCTCTAATTCTTGAATCTGAGTCTTGTATCCTGGAGACCAGAACTGCACACAGTACTCCATGTGTGGCCTAACCAGTGAGGTATACAATGGTTTCATTACCTTTCTGTCCCTGCTCTTTATGTGTCTAATAATACAATGTAGTATTCTACCCACCTTCTTTGTTATCATGCTGCTATGCTGTTTGAAATTCAGGTCATTTGTAACTCTGAATCCCAAATCTCTCATCAGAGACCACTTTCAAAATATTGCCATTTAGCATGCAGGGTGTCCTGTTATTGTTTTTCCAAAAGTACATTATGGTGCACTTTTCCATGTTGAATGACAGGCTGTATTTCCTAGACCAATCCTCCACCTAACTTAAAGCCCTCAGTAGAGAAACAGCATCCTCTGAATACTTTATTGTTTTACCTAATCTGGTGTCATCCACAAATTTTCATAACCAGACATCCTTGCTGCATGACAAACTAGAGATATATATGTTAAACAAACACAGCCCCAACACTGATCCCTGGGGTACTCTGCTGGGCACTTTTGACCATTCTGAATAGGATCCCTTTATACAGACCCTTTATTTTCTGTCAGAAAGCCGCGATTCTATCCAGTAGGTTACATTCCCCTTTATTTTGTGCTCTATAAGGGCATCCACCAGTCCCCCATGCGGGACCTTGTCAAACGCTTTGGAGAAAATGAGAAAAATGACATCCACCAAGTCCCCGTTGGCAAGTGCCTTGCGAATCTTTCCACAAAACTCAAGGAGGTTCATCTGGCAGAAACGGCTCTTCATGAAACCATGTTGTGTGACATCAATATCACCTGCCTGATACATATACTCCATTATGTGGTCCTTGATGACCCCCTCCAAGACTTTAACCAAGACACTAGTCAGGCTGACGTGCCTATAATTTCCCACATCCTGCCTTGAACCCTTTTTATAAACTGGCACCATGTTAGCCTGATGCCAGACCTCCATCACCTCCCTTTGATCGAGAGATGCTTGAAACAGCTTGGTCAATGGTCCAGCCAATTTAACTGCCAATTCCCTAATAAGTCTAGGGTGTAGGCCGTTGGGTCCCTGAGCTTTGTTTTGATCAAACTTAGTCTTTCCCTGACATCATCAATGCTAATAAGTAGCCTGTCTTCATCTGTATGGAATAAATGCATTTTTTGCCACAGTTTTGCTATTATATACTGACATAAAGTAATCATTATAGCTCTCTGCCATCTTGCTGTTGTCAATGACTAATTTGCCTTCTGGGTTTCTGAGTGGTCCAGTAGTCTTGGATACTCTTCTTTTGTTATTATCATAGGTATAGAATGCTTTGTAATTATCCCTTACTGTACCTGCCAACCTGCGTTCATAAGATTTTCTAGCTAGGTTCATGAATCTTTGGGATTCCTTAAGGCCTTTTTTATAATAGTCCCAATTGGCCTGACTACCACTGGATTTTGCCCCTACATATGATCTTTTTTTTTAAAACATTTCTTGATGCTTTTTGACATCCATTGTGGATTTATGCTAGTCCCATTGTACTTCTTTTTAGTTGGTACATATATTTTGACTAGTTTATTAATTTGAATTTATATTATGTTCCACATATTCTTCAGTGTTTGTTGTTTAAACAAATCCTCCTATTCCCATGCTGTTAACTCCTTCCTCATGCTCCCAAAATCTGCCTTATCATAATTATTTATGTAAGCAATAATACCCGACAGGGTGGGTGGTGTTGGGCAATACCAGACCGCCCAGGGGTGTAATGAGGCCCGATGCCACAGGCGGAGGGCCTTTAGCCCCTGGAAGGTCCGGTTTTGCCCATACCACCCACATTGGAGGGTATTACTATGCTTAGAAAATGGGCACTGTATTTTATAATGCGTGAATAAACAAGTTTGCATGGTAAAACTTTTAATATTTTAAGTATTTTATTTGTATTGTTAAAAAAATTGTTCCTCCGCCTGCTTTCTTTTAACATTTTTGAACTAAGGAATTGCCATGGCTACCTCCCGATACAGAAAAAAAAAATTTTTTCTTCAATTTTTTATTTACTTTTACAGCCTGCTTTTTTTTATTTTGTTATTGTTTAGTAAAGTGGTTGACTTGGGGCGATGAGCTGTAACCTATGATGTTCATTTGCTGCCTCCCCTCCCATACAGGGCTTGCATTTGAAAGTATATTTTTTTTTCTCTGTTTATTTTTTTTTTTAATGTTTGCAGCCTGTTTCTTTCCATTTTTTTCTTGTTTAGTGTAGCGTTGGAGCCATTACGTCTGGGAGATCCGCCGTTACCTTGGGTAATAGCTTGAGGCAAGGGCATAAGAAATGAATGAGAATATGGATTGGGCAGAAAGATGGAGGTGACAAGTATTGCGATGATCAATAGACTTTTTTTTTTAGCACACCCTACCTCCTATTAGTCTGTCCCCTGCTTTGTTTTGTTTCTGTACCCCATTGTTCCAGTTTCTTTTTTTATTGTCCTGCCAGTGCAACAAGATGGGAATGCAGAGATAAGGAAAGAAGGAAAGACGTTGCTGTAGAGAAAGGTGAAAATTAACTGCCGCTATTGCTGGAGTGCCTGATCCCCGACTGAGATAAGCTGTGCACCGCATTAATGTTTGGCTCTATTGAAAGGCTTTTGGGATGTATAAGTCAGGCACAGCAAGGCATTTTGCATAGGCTTTGTTGCTCATTTTATTTTTTTGTGGGAGGTAGGCACTATATGTGAAGCAGCTCAAGCAAGCAGCACTAGAGACATTAGCTGCTGTGAAGAGTCACGAGCTGCACTTTGAAATCCGCAGTGAGAACAGATGGTTCTGTAAGGCTGATCTACCAGACTCGCTCAACAAACAATGAATAGGCTACAGAGAAAATGTCTATTTGCTTTTTTGGGAGGTGGCATGGTGTGTTTTTAGCCCTCAACATCATTGATGGGACAGTTGGAAGTGGGAAGTATGTGTGTGTACGGAGCTGGCTTTCTTTTTAAACCACTCTCATCTCGGGGGGAGGTGTCACGGTAAGTGCAGAAGACTGAATTCACGTCTGGGATATTTGTGGTTGGTGTATAAATCAGTCTGTTTTTTGTGGGTACACTGAATTTAGTGTGGAGGATGTTGCATTTTCTTTAGACTACATTTAATTACTTCTTACTTTGTGCTGGGTCGGCCGCTCAGTTTGCCAACCGCTAAGCGACAGAAACAAATGGTGGACATTTGGAATGCAATGGAGGGGTTTTATCCAATTGGAGAGCAGTCTGGGCACCAACATCCTGGTGATGGGGCAGACTAGGCTGGCTCTTTTAATAGATGGGTATCTATTGTCTGATAGACGCCCAGCTAGGGAGGTGTCTGAGCCAATCAGATGCCTCAAATAGGTTTCACCATTTTCTAATACAGAATTACTGGTGGTTTTGCCTATATATCCTGCTAATCAAAAACCCTCCATATTGTGGTCACTGGATCCCAAAGGAGCAAGCACCCTACACTCCTGTATTCTTTCTGGCATGTTACTCAATACCAAGTCCAGCATATTTGCCCCCCTGGCATTTTCCACCACCATTTGCTCTAGTCCTGCTAGGATGAATGCCTCCATGAATTTTTGTTTGGCTGAGGTTTTTGTCCCCAGATTCAGCCAGTCAATACCCGGTAAATTAGAGTCACCTAGTAACAAGATATTTCCACTATGTGACATGGTGTTAATGTAGTCCAGGATAACCTTATCCTCTTGATTGAAGTATGACGGAGGTCTGTATACTACTTCTATGTCAATGCTGGCAGTTTGCAATGAAGAGAGCTTGACCCATACTGTTTCTAGTCCATCCCTGGCTGATGCATCCACCTGCTCTAACATAATGTTTTCAGACACATAGAGTGCTTCCCCTCTCCCTCTACCATGTGGCCTGTCCCTATGGTATACTGTATATCCCAGAATTTGCCTATCCCAGGAGCCGTATTTGTTCCACTATGCATCTGTGATGGCGCAATTTGTATGTTTTCCTCCCTTAGAGTCAACGTGAGTTCAAAAACCTTTTTTATGAGGCTATGACCATTTAACAAGAGACATCTTCAGCTCAGATGATCCCTATTTTTCCTAATATCCCCATCTTCCTTATGAGTGGTTCCCTCATAGCTAGTACCTCCCACATTCCCCCTAGTTAGGAGTTTAAATGGTTCTCTGTCTCCTGATTTAGTTTATGAGCTAAGATTTTTTTTCCTTTCCTGTTAATATGAAGGCCATCTAAAGTGAATAGGTCCGAATTATTAAACTGATCCCAGTGCTGGATGTAAGTGTGCCCCACTTTATAGCACCATCTTTTAAGCCACCCATTTAATTGTAAGATATCTCTATTTCTGGCTGCACTTGCTCTAGGAACTGGGAGGATTTCAGAAATGAATATGTGGCATCCCTCAACCTTCAAAGCTTTTCCCACACCCTCGAAGTCCTTCTGGATGTCCATGTTTTTCTCTCTGCTGATATCATTAACTCCTACATGTAATAGTGTAACAGGGCTGGCCATGTTTTGTAGTAGACAGGTAGAAGCGTCCTAATGTCCCCTATCCCTGCACCTGGAAGCACACTTCCAGTAGTGTGCTGGTTCCGATTTTTGCACAGGATGTGGTCTGTGTATCTTAGCATGGAATCTCCCACCTCTAGAACATCCCATGGAGTATTCTGTACTTTGGGCCTGGATACATATGGGATCCCCAACTCTTATCTTTATAAGTGGGGCCTTGACTGGTAGTATCCTCATTGTCAACTAGGGCACTGAACCGGTTTTGTGTGTGAGTGTTACCAGATCCCTCAGTGTTTCTTCTACCCTTATTAGTTGTTTTTTTGTACCATACGCCATTCCTCTGTGTATAAATCTGGAGCTACACTATCTGCCTGTATTACCATATTAATATTTGTCCCCACCTTCCTCAGCCTAATGAATATTGCTTCTAGCCTGCTCAGTATGTCACTAAAGTGTTTAATGCCTCTCTAAGGTCAGGAATTTTCCCTGACAGATGGAAGGAAGCCCTGGTTACACCTATCCTCAAGAATGGAGATACTACCAACCTGTCTAACTACAGGCCAATCTCTATCTTCTCTCCGCTGTCGAAAGCACTTGAATGTGTAGTTTCTGACTAGCTAACTGAATATCTACCCAAGTACAGCCTACTCAATGCCCAGCAACATGGTTTCAGATGGGACCACTCTACTGTCTCCGTCCTGTTCGACCTTACCTCCTATAGCTATGATGCCTTCGAGAAGGGTCTGGTGGTGGGGTTTATCTTTATAGACCTTATGAAAGCTTTCAACACTGTCAACCTTCAACTCCTGCTTCATAACCTTCTCTCCCTGGGACTGTCTAATGATGTGGTGACATGGTTCAACAGCTACCTCACACACAGGACCCAGCATGTCAAAATAAATGGGACCCTCTCAAAACCTAAGGACGTCTGCCTCGGAGTCCCCCAAGGGTCCATATTAAGGTCACTTATATAGAAACATAGAAACACAGAATTTGATGGCAGATAAGGACCGTTTGGCCCACCTAGTCTGCCCATTTCCCTACCTAATGCATAGGCTGCAGATCCTAGTTAACCAACAGCCTATTTCCTCCTACCCCCCCACTAGAACTGCCTTATGTCTGTCCCATGCATTCTTGAATTCCTCCACTGTTTTTGAGTCCACTATCTCCTCAGAAAGGCTGTTCCATGTATCCACAACCCTCTCCATGAAAAAATACTTCCTCACATTACCTTTTAGCCATCCCCCCTCTATCTTCAAATTATGCCCCCTTGTTCTTGTACATCTCTTTTTCTGAAAGATGCTACCATCTTGGACTGTTAGATTTCCTTGATGTACTTGAAAGTTTCTATCTTGTCCCCCCTTTCCCTCCTCTCCTCAAGTGTATACATATTAAGCTTCTTTAATCTCTCCTTGTATGTCTTCTGGTGCAGACCCTGCACCATTTCAGTTGCCCTCCTCTGGACAGCCTCCATCCTGTCTATGTCTTTGTGGAGATGGGGTCTCCAGAACTGGATGCAGAACTCCAGATGGGGTCTCACCAACTGTCTGTACAAAGGGATAACAATTCCCTGCTTTCTACTGGTGATGCCTCTGTCTATGCATCCCAGTATACAACAAGCTCTTCTTACTGCCATCTCACATTGCTTGCCCACCTTAAGGTCATCTGATATGACTACCCCCAGGTCCCTTTCCATTTCTGTAGTTATTATTATCTTACCCCCAATGTGTACTCTTCCCTTGGATTTTTGTTTCCCAGGTGCATTACTCTGCACTTCTTTACACTGAATCTAAGCTGCCATACATTTGACCATTCCTCCAACATTGCCAAGTCCCTTTGCATCCTCTCCACCCCACCTTCTGTATCAACCCTGTTGCAGATCTTTGTGTCATCTGCAAAGAGACATACTTTTCCTTCCACTTCTATTCAGTCTCTTTATTAACTCACTACTGTCCACTTGCCCTCTAAAATTGTACTCTGCACAGGTGATGCAGTAATTTCTGTCTCTGAGAAAAACTCAGCATCCATCTCTTCTGAACTTCAGCCAATTTCCAAGGACTCGCAAAATGATTCACTGACAACAAACATTTGCTCAACCACAAAAAAAATGAAGTGCATACTCTTCTATGTTCCTCAGACCAGGAAGAAATACAGGCCCCTGCTAGTACACAGTCTTGAAGGAGACACATTGGAGCAGGTGTACACCTTTAAATACCTGGGGGTTATCCTGGACAATACACTCTCCTTTGGAGCACATGTTGACCACGTTGTTAAATCTACCAACACTAAACTGGGGAGTCTTCTACCAACACCGGCACTCTATGACACCAGCAGCACTGAAATTGGTCACTAGCTGCTTCATCCTATCCACCATAGACTATGGTCTTGTTTTATTTGGTACCAACACCGTCCTCAAAATGAAACTCTTCTTAATAAAGCCTGTCAGCTGGTCCTGTGGGCAGATCATTGGACTCCTGTGCCCTTTACCAGGAGACAGGATGGTTCCCCCTACAAACCAGTCCTGTCTTCAAGCAAAGAAGTCCCTGCTAGGGATTACCCCGGGTTAACGTCCAGCCTTTTCATAACCACACAATCACACTTAAAGACCCAGAATGCAGTCATAGGTGGGTTGGTGATACCTTTCAAGAGAACCTCTCATGCGCAGCGATCTCTCTCTTTCCATGGCCTGAGGTGGTTTAACAATCTCCCTAAGGTCCTGACTGAAGGCAACAAAATTGGGCACTTCACTTCTGGACTACGGGCACACCTGGTCCTGGAGAATGTTTGTAACTGCTCCTGAATTCCTTAACCCACTCCTGCTACTCCTTCCCTGGCTCCTTACTTCTCCTCATGTCCACCCCTTCTCCCCCTTCCCTCACTCGCCTACTGTCCCCGCACCCTCCTCTTTGCCCTCCATCCACTCCCCCTTCCTCTCTAAACTATACCACTTGCCTAGCACCCCCCACACCTCACTCTTCTGTCCCCCTTTTCTAAACTATACTAGGCCTCCAGGTTTCTCCCTGCCCCCAAATGTGCTGACAAAGCCATACGCTGGCTGCTCCTCCTCTACACCCTTTTAGTCTGCCAATAGTTAATACTTCAGAACTCTGCTTTTCCCTACTCTCACTCTAAGCACCTCTACACCCTGGTCTCACTCTCCCTGTACCTACATCTCAACATCCTAACACACTGATGTATACTCAGGTACTGTTGGTTTTCCTGAATGCCTAGTTTCAATGGTTTCTCTTCAATACAGTCTGTAACTATGTAACTAGTTTTGCAAATGATCTGTATTGACTCTGTATCTATGTGCTGTTTGTCTGTCTTCGTACTTCAGTTGACTTGGAACCTTTGTAAATGAGTCTCTGACTCAAAGGTGTTAATCCTAATCTGACATAAATAAATATGTCCTGCAGCCTGATCTATGTACTGCTCTAAAATGTTAATATCCTTATGTACAGTATTTGCAATCTCTAACGCAGTTCTTCTACTTCGCTCTGCAGGGCTGATACCAACATACATTTATCACAGGTGAAGTCATCAACCTGATCTCCCTCAACATACATCTAACAGACCTTAATTGTTTTAGAGTGTCCTTATTCATCACAGTGGCTGTAATGTAACCCCTGCCTTTGCGCTTGTCCTCCCAGTAAATTGTCTTTAATTACCTTATTGGAGAATTTATGGCTCAGGACCCCAGCTGTCCCCAACTGACACAGCCAACACACGCTGATGCGCTTGTCTCTGCTTGCGTCTCCACACGCTGCACCACACGTGCCCGGCTGAGCTCGCCCCACTCACCGAGTGGTGAATTTTAGCACGGTAGGTGACCCAGAACTGTTGCTGGGGTCACACCCAATTTCAGCCATGCAAAAAGCAAGTAAATAAACTTAAATTCCTAAATTATGGGTGAAGACTCCTCATACCTAGCCCTGAGTTGCAAATAAATTGCACTATGGTAGCCAACTAAAGTAATGCTGCTTCCCTGCCAACTGGTAGTTTGTATGGGAGAAGCCCAAAAAACTCTTCCTGCTTCCTGTCACAACAGGAGGCAGGGCTCCGGTACATAAAATCACTCAGTTTAATAAAAAGCACTCTGGAGCAGCTCTACAAGGATCTGCCTGCCCAGTAGAGAGTTACCCTTGATGTTAAGGCTTGCTTCCTGTTACAGTTTTTTAGTGGTGTCCTTTAGTTGGGCAGTATCAGTAAGTATTTTAATCAGTCTCTCTGAGATACTTGCCAGTTCACTGGAGATTGGTTTCCCCCCTGTTAGTACTATAGCTGAAGACCAGTGGTGTTCCAGCATGCAGATGAGGTTTCCAGAGACTGTGCTCCAACTGCTAGTCTGGTGATGTAGCTCTGCCACCAGGCCAGGCTTCAAGGCAAGTGCCTTGGTATTCCTTTTTGATAGTTTCTGATGTCAAATCCAAGCTCTTCCCCAAAAGAGTGGTACCAAAATGTCGATCTCAGTTTGATGAATACTGCTGTTCTGTCTCTGTTTGGTTTAGTAATGAAGTGGACCTAGGATGCCAAATGGCATAGATTGTAGGTCCTGGGAATTCCCTAGTGGATTCGAGCTGTCGCCATCTTGCCTGGCAAGCTCCGGCCCCCAAGCACTGAGCTTTTCATTTACTTTACCAAGTACTGAACTTATAGGTACATGGTTTTCAAAGGTCATGTGAGTATAAAAAATTACCCCCAAACAGCAATAGCTGTTTAATAATTCTAAGCACTCATTTTGATTTATTTGTATCCTGATTTGGTCGGCATTCATCTTAGGAGCGAAATGCATCAGCTTTGTTTTTGGTTTTTTTTACTGTTTATTAAGAACCTTGACCTGGTGAAACACTCCCTCAAACTGTTAAAATCAGATTGTAACTTTATTTGGAGGTCCCGAACGCTATTACCAGAAGCAATCAGGATGGTGTCAACTACATATAGCCTTACCTGGGAGTACCACACCGAATTAGGTAGTTCACTACTAAACAGCAAGAATAATGGGGGTCCTAAAATTGACCCCTGAGGCACTCCTCCTCTTTCCGTCTGTTTAGAAGTTGACAAACTTCCTGAAATAAATACCTTTTGAGTGCGGTAAGACTGAAACCAACTCCAAGACCCATCCACAATCCCCAGGGCCTCCATTCGATTCCGCAGGAGGGAGTGGTCTATCAGGTCAAAGGCCTTCAACAAATCCATGTAAATTGCAGCAGTCTCCAGTCTGGAATCCAGGGATGTACAAATTAGGTTATCAAATTCTAGCAATACTGATGTAGTAGAAAGCTCTTTTCTGAATCCAGACTGGTGAGGTGTCAATATACTGTGTTTGTCTAAATATTCCATTAATTGAATATGAACGTCTTTCTAGACATTTAGACAAAATAGGCAATAAAGCTATTAGTCTGTAATTGTTTAATTCAAAAGCATCTCCACCCTTAAATATTGGAATTATCTTGCTATTTTTCCAAATCTGAGGAAAATAACCTATTTTCAAACTCCAATTAAACAGGTAAGTAACTATAGGTGCTATATGGTATGCTGCCATCCTAAGAAATTTTTCATCTAGATCATCCGAACCTGTTGATTTATGAACATTTATATTATTTAAACCTTTATAAACCTCAGGCATTTTAAGTTTTGTAAATCTAAATGGTGGCAAAGTAATTGGTTGGTTTTGAGTTATTTCCTTTTTCCCATGAGTCTTTGTATCATCTATTATATTACAACCTGGTAAGTCAATAAAACATTGATTAAGGCATCAGCAACTTCTTTTGGTTCATTTTGTCTCCAACTTTCACATTCAGTTTCCTTGTTGTATCCTTTCCACCTGGATTTAACAAGTAGTTTATAGTTTGGCAGAATTTTCATGGATCTTTGTTATACTCCTTTTTTTTTATAATACAAAGCTTTAACTTTCTTGATCAACTTTCTACACTCATTTCTGTTATTTTTAAAAAGCTCTCAGTCACAATTTTGCTTTGTCTTTTTAGCCTTCTTTCCAGATTCTGTTTGTAACTCTAATTTGTTTTAAAATGTTTTCATTTATCCAGCATAACCTAGCAATTTTACTTTTTTGTTTACATCGTGAGGCATGCATATCACAGATATTTCTAAAGGTCTCTACAAAATAATTTAGTGAATGGTCTACAGTAAGTCAGGTATTAATTTACATCTCTCCCATCTTTCCATACTAACACTTTGTAGGAATCTGTCCTCAGAAAATATTCTCATGTCTCTAACACAAGTGTAATTTGAGTAATCAGATAATTTCTGGATTTGTGTCATAGATATACTTATCCATCTCGGTTTGTGGTCACCCAGATAAGGAGGGAGGATTCCTAGATTTTCAACTTTGATTTGGAAAGATACAAATAACAAAACCAGCACAGAACCCTGTTTTGATGTCTTAGTAAATCTTGTGGGCTCTTTGATGTGCTGGATTACCTCAAGTATCGAGACAACTTCTCTTAGTTCTCCCCTCTTTGGTCCAAACCAATCACAATTTAGATCTCCCATTAGGCCCCCAATTTATCATTGATACAATCATGCGTTTTATTTATGATCTTACTATTGACTCCAAACTATTCTTAGGGGGGTGAATACATTACCACAATGACCATTTTGAACTTTTCTAATCTAACAGTCAGATATTCAATATTGTATTCACTCCCTTTAAGCATCACTATTACTTGGCCTAAGCTATGTTTTACATATAACATTACCCCCCCCCTCATTTTTTTCTGTCAGATCTCAATAGTTGGTATCCTGGGAGGCTAAACTCACTGTCTCCCATTTTCTCAGTTAACCATGACTCAGTTAAACCAAGTATGTCTGGATTTTGTTCAGTTACCATTAACGTTAATAAATTCTCTTAGGATCCCATGCTTCATGCATTCAAAGTCCTCAAAACCCTCTCTGTATTGCCCCCCCCTTACCATAGCCAATGCACAGGGCCTTCTTCTTGAACAGGTCTCTACCTTCAAATACCTGGACATCACCCTGGACACATCCCTCACCTACTCAACACCTTTCCTCCACTTTAAACACTAGACTGGGGACACTATATAGACATAAGCACTGCCTACGACTGGTCACTGACTGCAATAGATTAACCCACACATGCAAGCTCTACAAGCTTGCAGACTGGCTGACCTTCAAAGGGAGGCTTAAGTACCACACATGCCTCCAAGCCGAAAAAATCAGGCCCTACATCTCACTGTATCCTGCTTGGTCCTCTCTTTGGTGGACTACGGCATTGTAATTTATGGCACCACAGACCAAACTCCCTACATTGCATCAACCTAGCTCTCAACAGAGCCTGCCAACTGGTCACTGGCTGTGATAGATTAACCCACACATGCCAGCTCTACAAGCTTGCGGACTAGCTGACCTTTGAAGTGAGGCTTAAGTATCACATATGTCTACAAGCCCAAAAATACTTATGAAGTTAACACCCATAGACCGCCACTCCCTCATTCAGCCAGTATCACATAAAAGGGCCACTAGGCGCCATACTACCACCTCCCACCAACTTTCACATTGCAGGACCTCGCTAGGGCAAAGGTCTTTCTGTTACCTTCTGGCTCAACGACCTACCACCCTCCATCTCCCTGGCCCCTAGTCTTGGACAATTCAAAGCTGGTATCATGAACCTTCTCCTTGACTCTGATGCCTGTGGCTGTAGCTAATCCTCCTCCCCCCTTGTCAGTATACCAAAGATACTGTAGCATAGTCATGGATAAAGACCTAGCTTATCTATGACTACATCCTTACTTCCCACTATCCAGCTGTAATTTCACTGTGACTCAGGGTTCTGTTTATGTCCCTCCGAATGTCTGTAACCAGACTTGTCTCACAACTGTGACTCAGGGTCTTCCCAGGCCTTTGAGACGGTAACTAATATGTAATATAAATACACTGTGCTGAGTGACCTATGTATTACTGTTATTAAATGTAATGTTTGTGCTTTCTTGTACTAACATGGAGCCTTTGCAAAAGAGTCTATGACTCAAAGGATTGTAATTCCGAGACTCTCAATAAATAAATAAATAAACAAATTATCATGCATTATTTTAATGTTAGGTAGTGTTGGGCCAGGGTTCAACTCTACATCCCCCCATTATAAGTAAGGACAAATATCAGATTCCATTTGATTCCTGTATAGTTTTATGTAACACATTGGGATTTTGTATTCTTGTTTTGCCCTGCAGCCTATATTCCTTCCAGATATTTGTAAACCCAATTCTACTTCTAATACAAATTTCAGCCCCCTCTCTTTTTAAAGTGTTTGGTGGCCAAAATACTGTCACCTGTTTTACCCTTTCTGTTTTTATAACGTTTAAGGTCACCAGGACAAACAAGATCACAAATAACATCACTTTGAATAAATACATTTTAACCACTTATAGTTTATCATTTCTAAGTTTTGGTAAGTCCTGTATACCAAAAACAGTTTTAAAGAAAACATAGTATAGGTCTAAATTTAAAACAAGTTTACTGAAAATTAAAAATGCCAAGCATTCAGTTTTGTACTTGAAAACTTTTGCAAGCACACTAATGTTTCAGGGCCTTATTTATCTAGTAACCTACATCTATTTTTTACAACTTACAAATACAATAAGAACTACCCTTAGCACTTTTAAAACTAGGTTCATTTAATATCAGTACTAACTTTATATTTGTGTAAAGAGCTTTTCTCCACCATGTTCACACTGTGGCACGCCGTGTGGGGTTTTGTAGCATGTAGCCCTGCCTCCTGGGTGGTCCAAATACAGGTTGCTGACTCGCCACTTAGTCCCCTCAACTCCCGGTGCAACCAGAGATGTTTAACAAGCAGGACAGGCAGAAATAACAGCAGTACACTTGTAGGAGCAGCCACTACAGGTACAGTCACTTTACAAGAAGGAATTAAATGGGTAAAGTGGATTTGCTGACCATAGAAGTCCCGGTTTTGCTTTTTGACCTCAGCAGCTGGGAGAAGCACAGGGAGAAACATAGAAACATAGAAGTTGGTGGCAAATAAGGCCCACAAGGCCCATCCAGTCTGCCCATTTCTTTTTCTACCTTATGAATGTGCCATCGGCCTTCATTCTGTCAATCTATTCATACTCATCTGTATTGCTCCCTTATGCCTATCCCATGCCTGTTTAAAGCCCTGCACTGTTTTCATATCCACCACTTCCTGAGATAGGCCGTTCCATGCATCCACCACCCTTTCTGTGAAAAAGAACTTCCTCACATTACCCCTTAATCGGTCTCCCTCTAATCTCCTGCTATGTCCTCTTGTCCTGCTATTTTTCTTATATTGAAACATGTTAGACTCTTTACCTTGTTAATGCCCTTAAGGTGTTTAAATGTTTTGATCATAACACCTCTCTCCCTCCTTTGCTCTAGGTTATACATATTGAGCTCCATTAATCTGTCCTCATATGTTTTATGATGCAGTCCCTGCACCATTTTGGTTGCCCTTCTCTGGACTGCCTCAATTCGGTTAATGTCCTTCTGATGGTGTGGCCTCCAGTACTGCATGCAGTACTCCAGATGGGGCCTAACCAGTGTCTTGTAAAGAGGGATTATTACCTCCCTCTTACGACTTGTGATACCCCTACTAATACACCCCAACATCCTCCTAGCCTTACCTACTGCTTTAGTGGTCTGCTTGGATGATTTCAGGTCATCAGTGATGATGATGCCCAAGTCTCTTTCTTCCCTTGTGACTGCCAGCCATGTAATGTCGCATGTAATAGCTACACGGCATTATGTCAAAACCGGACCTGTCGCTCTCCGTGTTGGACCCCCAGAGTTAGAATCCTTAGTGGGGGGTCGGTGATAACCCCTGTAGTGGTGTGGAGGTGAAGCCCCCACCGAAAAAGTTAACATTGAATCGCGCAGTGCGATTATGTCACACGACATTCTGCTGTGAGCGGTATTGACCCCATGCCACAGCCAGCAACTCCCTTCCCAGCCTATAGGTGGCTTCAGGGTTTCTCTTACGTATGTGCATGATCTTGCACTTCTTTGCATTAAACCCCAGTTGTCACTCTTTCAACCATTTTGCTACTTTATCCAGATCTCTTCTCATTCTGCCCACCCCATGTGGATCATCTACTCTGTTGCAGATCTTGGTGTCATCTGTAAACAGACAAACCTTACCCTCCAGTCCATCTGCAATGTCACTGATGAAGATATTGAAGAGGACTGGCCCAGACTGACCCCGAGGTACCCCACTTGTGACTTGCATCTCTTCTGACTGTATACCGTTTACCACCACTCTCTGTTTTCTGCCCGTCAACCAGTTTGCCACCAGTTGACCAACTTCTGACCCACCCGGAGCCTACCCAGCTTATTAATCAATCTTTTATGTGGAACAGTATCGAAAGCTTTGCTGAAGTCATGGTAGGTGACATCAACTACTCCCACTTGGGCCACCACTCTGGTTGCCCAGTCAAAGAAATCTATGAGATTAGTTTGACAGGACCTTTCCTTTCAGGGAGGATAAGGGGCTTGCTCAAAGTCTCGCAGCATGCCAGTGGATGTAGTGGGATTCAAGCATGGATTTTTCTGTTACATTTTCTATGTTTTCTAGTTTTTTGTCATTCTGTTACACAGCCAGTTACTTCTTCTGCTTATTTGGAAGCTTAGGCCTAACACTATTGGAGTGTGGATGGATTTTCTCCTTCTATGGTGCCCTCCAAAGCCCAGTGCACTTTACAATAAATGAATTAAAGAGAAGCTAGTACCTGCAGGAAAACTTTGGAAAACATAATGTTTAGACACAATTCAGCTTGTATATTCACATATGTTCTACATGTTGCTACCTCATTATTTATTTCTGAGCTCAAAAACAAGATATTCAGCCCTTAGAATTCACTTGCGCTTGTGGCTTATTCCTCACTTAATGTTAACATTCTCTGTTATGACATCACAGTCTGCTGCTATGGAAATGACTGATATCACAAGCAGAGTATTATGACATCAACTGAGGAATAAGCAATAGGATCAGATAAACTCTCAAAGAACAAAGAGCCTGTTTTCATGCATATGACCTCAGTAATAAATAACAAGGAGAAAAAAATGCAGAGCTAATGTGAAATATTAGCAAGCTAATTAGTGTCCAGAAAGGAGGTTTTCAAAGTTCTCCTGCAGGTTTCAGCAGTTCTAGAAAAATGCATACAATTTAAACTAATTAACAAAAAAACCTACATGTTTGCCCAAACTATAGTAAGGTTAAGAATGTTCCTGTTTTAAGCAAAGGCTTTGATAAAAAAAAAAAAAAAAGTGTTTTTTCAGCAGCTTCTTAATATTGTTAATGAAGAGACAAGCCGTAACTTACTAGGCAGGGAGTTGGACTAGGAAACCACTCTTAGCTTATAAACTGCCCTCAGGTACCCCTAGTCTGCAGTCCCTTGTTCCTTCAATATTTACCCTTGTAGCTGGGTCCAGCTAGCAGGGAGGAACTGGATAGAGCATTCCAGTTTGGTGGGGAGGGGGAATGAGGACATAAAGGGTTGAGTATCGCAGTTAGATGAGGGAGAGGGTGGTGGCATCATCTACCTGTACTCCATTGCCTCTTTTCCAATTTTCTTATAAACCCTCTCCCTTGTGACATGGTCTGAACACAGGATCTTTGCATTAATATCTATTGAAATGTGAAACATCTCCATGTTGGCTACCAGATCACATATTCCTGTCTATATGCTCCACCACCACCCCTCTTAGGCCAATATAGGGTAGAGTAGCACTGTAAGGTACTAACCATTCTCATTAAGACAGGTGGCATCCAAATGGATGCTTGACATGTCTGTGCCAGTTTATAGTTGAAGTCATGGGCTTGAGGTACTAATCCTGCTTTGTTCTGGGTCTGATTCCCACATGATGTTTGAACAAAAGTGTGCTTGGTTGTGTAACAGCATAAGGATTTTGTTTCTGCTTTCATAAGCAGTGCATTAGGGAGAGCAGAGGGGTACAGCCAGCTAAAGCTGATGAGGTTTAGCAGGGAGCAAGTTAGTTACAGGGACTGTGGGGTGATTTTTCCCAGGGCCACTGCCCCTTCTGAAGGATCTTTGCAGAGCTTACTGCTCAGCTGGCAGCAGTGAAGAAGAGATATCTCTCCTGTGGTACCAGATCAGCTGGAGCCCACATCCCCATGCCCCCAGAGGCCCACTGGTCAGGGGGTAGACAGTGATGGGGAGGGGGAAGAGTAACAGGGGCTACCACAAGGAGGTCAATCAGCCTCACATCATCCTAACAGCAAATCACCTTTGCACCACTGGAGGAGTCTCAGGTACCTGACTCTGCCAAGGGGGATTCTGGGTCAGTTGGAGGAAATGGGAGTGATGATTGGGGCAAGACTAAAAAGAAGGCAGCTAGGAGAGTCTTAGTGGTCGGTGATTCTATGATCAGGGGAGTAGAGAGGATAGTGGATGGCAGAGAGGGGATGGTCAGGTGCCTTCCTGGGATATCATACATCAGAGACATAGAATAGAAAGGATAGTGGAAAGGGAGCTGAAGTTTCTTGTACAATTAGGCATCGACGATCTGGTGAACCAGCCTGTGGAGCAAGTAAAGATGAACTTTCAGTGTCAGGAGGATAGACTGCAGGCACATTTGACCTCCCTGGCCTTTTCCAAGGTCCTTCCTGTATGGAGTTGGGGAAAGGAGGGAAAGATAGAGTAAGGATAGAGGAGATAGAGGAATGAAATATTTGGTTAAATGGACAGTGTCAGGAGAAAGGGTACCACTTTGTAGGGGACTGGGGGCTTCTGGGACAGGAGGGTCTTCAAAGGTGATGACCTTCACTTGACTAGATAGTAGACCAGTACACTTTGGCAGATGTTTGACATCTGTATTATACAGTTAAACTGACTGCATGGGACACTGAGGCTATGGGAAGAATGGTAAGGGGGTGAGGGAAGGGAACATAGCTAGTGCTTCCTATACTAGGGACTGGTAGCAGTAAGGTGGGTAAAAATAAGATTGATGTTCAAAAAGGAGTAATGGAAGAGGCAAAGAGGGAAGGCTCTCAGGGCTTGCAAGCAATAGGAAAAATAAGAAAGTAAGGAGAATGGGAAGGAAGGCAGGTGTAGGATCACAAAACAGCAAAAGAGGATCTGGAGCTAGTTTTAAGGGGATTTGTCTTAGTGCCAGGAATCTGGGCAAAAAAAAATCAGTGATTTCTAGGCATTGGTAGGAGACACAAACGTGTACCTCGTAGCCATGACAGAACTTGAGTCACAGAGAATAGTTACTGGGACTTGTCCATCCCAGTTTACACAATGTTTAGACAGGCTAGAGTGAAAGGCAAAGGAGGAGTAGCCCTATATGTCAGGCAGGGCATAGAGGCTGCAGAGGCGGGACACATAAGGGGAAGCAAGGGGAAACAGAGTCACTGTGGGTTCATCTCATGATGCCTACAAGCAAGAAAATACAGGTGGAAGTGATCTATAGATGACCAGGACAAGAGGAAGAGAGAGATGGGGAGCTCAGAGATGTGCTGGCAAGAGGAGTGAAGAAAGGGGACGAGGTGGTGGGTGATCTGAACCAGCTGGGTATTGACTGGGACATTCCAGTGGCCAGGTACACCAGAAGTCAGGTCTGCTGGTGCAGGTGGTTAAGGAATCCACTAGACAGGCAAACATTTTCAATTTGGTACTCCCCAACTTGGAGAAAGAGAGTGAAGTGAGGGTAGGAGAGCCACTGGGTTCCAACAACTATAACTCCATTTGGTTTAGGCTGGTCCCAGAATTCCCTTACTAAAAACTAAAGTCCTAGATTTCAGAAGGACAGACTTCAGCCAGAGGAGGGAGCTGGTCAGAGACAAATTGACCAGAGTGGACAGCATCAGAGGTGTAGAGTTAAAATGGGGGGGGGGGGCAATCTAGAGGGCCATTCCTAAGGCACCAAAATCAGGCACAAGAATTGTTACAAAATGAAACAGGTACAAGAAACCAATATGGTTCTTGGAAAGGGCCAGAGAAGCAGTGAGGGCCAAGAAAAATGTATTCACCAGGTCAAACAAAGAACAGGGGAGGAGGAATGGGGAGAGTACCAAATAAAAACTATGGAAGCAAAGAGGACTTGAAGGAGGAAAAGGCAGACATAGAGATGCATATTGTGGGGGAGGGGTCAAGAGTGGGGAACAAAAATTCTTCAGATTTATTTAAAAAAGGAAGCAAGCAGGAAGTGGGTATTGTCTGGCTACAAGGGGGAAGGGTACTAGGGGAACATAAAAAGCAGCAGTCCTTAATGATTACTTCTGCTCTGTCTTCACAAAGGAAGACAGTGGGTCTCTGCCTGAAAGTGGCATCAAGGCTGCTGTTAGGTGTATTCTTGAAATGAAGCATACAATATTTACCAGAGCAAGAGTCCAGAATGGGCTTAAAGCCCTAATGGTAGATAAAGCCCCAGGGTTGGATGGTATGCACCCAAGTGTAAGCCCCTCCCACACCCCTCCTTGTGAGGCGTACCTAGGCTACGGCTCATTGTTGTCCTGCTGCCCCTGATGTCCCAGTCTTCACGGCAGCTGCTGCCTGACATTCCTGTTCCTCAGCCCCATAAGAGAAGTGGGGCTGAGGTCCTGAAGAGTTGTGTGCCTCTGGGCACTGGGGGAGGAAGAGAAATGTTGCCCATAGTTCAGGGCTTTTTTGGGCTGGCTGTATGCTGGTAAACAGTCATGGCCACATATGCATTAGCAGCGCATGCACAGCTAGCATAAAAGGAGCAGTGACTCCCGTATATATGTTTGGCCTTGTGGCAGTATGTTAAAACCTTTACTGGTTCCAGGGCAGGCATCAGAGTCGGGAATCAGTGGTAACACACCTCCGGGCTCAGTGGGATTGGTCTACCAGTCCCCAAAATAGGCAGCAGGACCAGGAGCCATCTTAGTGAGGTGCCCATGTGCACCCACAGCATGTAAAGGCGTGAAACTGGTGCCTCTTGGTTCTGGAGCCCTGTCAGCCAAATGGGGCTCCTAGCAAATAAAATGAGGGTTTCCCTGGCTCCATCAGGGTAAGCGGGGCCAGGGCATGTGGTTGACAACCCCTGAATGGGCTTTTAAATAAATCTGTGGGGTGCAGAAATAAGACAGAGAAAATGCAAATAAATATGGCAGCCCCCAGTGATTCCCCCTGCTGCTGAGGCTGCTAGGAAGGGTAAAAGAGTACCAGCAGTAGCCTGGAAAAGACTGGCCAATGCAATGAGGAGGAAAGGGCTGCTATATAATGGGCTGTGTGCTGCAAGGAGATTAGCCGAGAACTGGAGGGAGAGAGACTGTGTTAGAGGACTACATGAGTCCGTAGGCTAGCCTGAGTTCAGATAGGTCCCACTGATCCCATGACTCTTTAGGCAGATCATCTACAAGCCTTTTGTATCCTAGTAGGGAAGTACTAACCTAAGTCCTAAGCAGTAGGGACTGCTAACCTGTTTTCCAAGAGGGGAATTTATTTGAATGGCTGTTTTACAGTGTTTCCAGTTTTGAAAAGTTATTTCAACTGTGTTACTTTGCCTTTTAGCTGAGAAGTTCACCTGGACTGCTGAACTGTTTTTCCCCAGCCATGAAGCTACTAAACAGGGCTGGGACTGAGACTGTTAAAAGCCTAACGTGTTTAATTTCAGGTGGAAGCTGTGCTCCCTGGATGTTCTGGGTGACCACAAGCCTGGGTGGTCCCCTTCGAAGATGACGAAAGTTCTGAGAGTCAAAGACAGCAAAAGGCCTGAGAGGTGAAGATGACAAGAGGCCCGAGAGAAAAAGACGATGAAAGACCTGTGGGGCAAAGATGACAAAAGGCCCGAGTGGTGAAGATGATGAAAGGCCTGTCATCAGTGAAGAATCCAGCACCTGCTTAGAATCTTCAGCCTGAAGCTGTTGTTTTCTGAGAGACTATTTGCTGCATCCAGAGTGGTACTGCCAAAATATATTCTTTTACAGCACCCATGAAGCCTTCAGAAACTGTGAGTACCTCTGGACTGTGGTCCTGAGGAGTTGTTTTCCACAGGTTAGTCAGTTTAGCTAGCTCTTGAAAGGGGGTGAAGTCCTGGGCAATATTTGATGAGCTACAGGAAAAGCCCAGGCAGAAGATTACAACAAACATTTGTTTACCCTTATTTTGGACCCAGATTGGGTCCCCTTATCAAGTTCTTCCAGTTCAAGTTCAAAAGACTGTTGTTCCCACTGTATCCCCAAATTGTCTTCAACCTTACAACATCTGATTGGCCACCAGAAACCCGGTGAGGTACCCACCACAATGGACAGTAACAACTCTTACGGCTGTGGGGGAAAAATGGGTGTACCCGCTGTGGTAGTATGGAGACTGTGTAGGGGGCAGCTGTTAAAACTTTGTTGGTGCTATGCTGTTTTGCTTCACCTATATCCCTTACCTATAATAAATCTGAGGTTAGTTTACTTTATAACACTGGTTCATGGTTATTGATTTGTGTGTATTTCTATTGTGTGGGGGCAATCTAACTGTGTGTGTAGGAATGAAAGTTTTATTTGTTCCTGGGGGGAGGTTAGGGCCACATTGGGTAGTCTTTCTATAGCCCTGCCCCAGGTGCAGGCATCAAGCCTGTTTCTGATATTCTATTTGTGTAGTGCATCTAAAACAACCCAGGCCAACCTTAGGATAGGTCAGTGTGTGAGGGGGCACCGGGTGTGCATGACAGAGAGAACCCCCTTACATGTGGAGGTACAGCTGGGATTCTCCCTCACCCCAAACAGAGTTCAAAGAAGGAAAAAATTTGTCCTGCAGAATTGTCCCTGAATATTTGGAAAAGGTAAAATGGCCCTCTAAGACTTAGAAGATTGGTGCAGAGGGGAGCAGTTGAACTGTCATAAAGCCCTCTTAGTGACTGGTATTTCAGAAAGGTTCAAAATATCCAAAATTGTTGATGAACTGCTGTCATTGGAATGTTTTGACAATTTAAAGGTTCAAGGACTAAGATACAACTGTAATAGCAGAAGTGTGAGTGCTTTGACCAAGAGTGATACCAAAACTGATGTTGCTAAGTTGTCTACTACCTTCTCCCCATGGGGGGATGGGTCCATCTAGAACACAGTTACTCATAACAGTGCCTAGGAAATGCCCAAGGGTTCCTCAGATGCAGATGACTTTAAAGTAAAATTTGAAATGTGGTCGAAGTCAGAAGGAAAGACCCCCTCCAAGATGCACAAGAATTGCACAAACCTGACAGTATCACCCCACCTGATCAACCCCTGGGTTGGTTTGCTGCTTGGGCACCAGAGAGAGGAACAGGATCCTACCTGAGGCTAAAACCTTTCTCTGGGAGAAAGCAAGTGCCACCAGGGGAAGATGACTGAAACATTGATCGGACAAGTCACTCCTATGGTACAAGATCCCCAGTGTCCCGAAGCCGACAAGAGATGTCGGCTGTGAGAGAGTTTGAGAGGACCTGCATATATATGGCATTGGAGCTTTGCAAGCTACCCAACCTCATGCTACTGGCCAGATGTACCTCAACATCCTGGAGGAAATGGTCAGGAGCACTGACAGTGATGCACGCTTCCTGAGAAAGCTGCAAGGGACAGCACAATGAGAAAGTGAAAAGCTGTCAGAATACTTGATTCATTTTGAGCAATTGATATGGAGAACCTACTGCAAAGGAGCAGTGACTGCCCAAGACATGAATAGGTTGTAGTTGGAAGTTGGAACAAGTCTTAGAGGAAGCTGGACACTAAGAAATACTTCTGATGAAGTTGTGATTGGAGGAATGACTGAGTAACCCCCCCTTCCTATGGTGAATTAATGTACAAGGTCTGAGAGAAAGAGGGCCAAGCTGCCCTGCAAGGTCCAGCGGCAGCACCTTTGAGAAAAATAGAGACCCCCTCTAGCCAACAACTCACCCGTGTGAGACAACAGTGAAACAGAGGATGTGAAGAGACAAGTAAAAGAATATCCTGAACAAGTGGCCATACTAAGGGCTTACAGAAAAGTGATGCAGTGAGAGACAATTCCATTCTCAGGGGGTCAGAAATCCTACAATGGCCGAAATTCTGCCCCACCAGATTCTGAGAAAGTAACCACTGCAAGTGGTGATGGGCTTTTCTACTATTGGTGTACTGAAGATGGGTACCAAAAGAAATACTGTAAAAAGGCTGAGAATTCTGATTTGGTAGTGCAAAAGTTGAAAGAGAAATATGCGTCAGAGAAATACCAGTGGGACCCAGTGAAGGAGCGATCTGGGGTCCCAGATCAAACCTGATCCATGAAATGGATGCAATCTGTTAACGTTACTGGCCACAGTATCCCTCAGATACTATTAGGACCATCTGCAAGGGTCCCAGACAAGACTTAAGGGGTTGATTGCACCATGTTACTTGACAGTGGTGCCCAAGTGACTGTTGTAGTTGAAGCCTGGTACCAGAAACATTTGAGTCACGTGCCTCTGAGACCTTTGGAAGGACTAGCTGTCTGGGGAATAAGCAACCAGCCTTATCCATCTCAGGGGTAAATTGTTATTCAAGTAGAATTTCCACAAAGTGTTGCGCGGGTCCAGGCCCCTATGGAAAGTCTTGCCTTGGTGTGCCCCAATACTGGAATGAAAGGTGAGACATCAGTATTGGCTGGCACCAATATCAACATGTCTCAGTGATTGGCTCAAATATGCCAAGAGATGGAGGGTCCACAGTCTATAGACAGCCTTGAGATACACCCCTGGATATGAAATGTCTATATGAATGGGCCCATGTCCGCTAAGACAGAGACAGACAAAGAGTGAGTAGGACTGATTCGCCAAAGAGATGCCTGACCTTTGGTTTTACCTCCATGTGCTAAGTGTCAGGTGATGGGGGAGCTGGCATTTGAGTCACCCACCAGAAGCCCTGCTTGCATTGTGGACACGCCTTCCGATGTAGAGCAACCAAATAGCCTGCTAGTACACAGAGGGGTGGTGCCAGCCCCCTGTGCAGCTACCAGAGTTCAAAAGATTGATGTCTGTGGAGGAATGAGACTGACAAAAAAGTGACTATTTGAAAAAGACAGACCTTAGCACCTGTCTGCTGAACAGAGGCAGTACGGCTTGTGGTTCTGAACCAAGCCACCACTAAAAGGCTTGATCATAACTTGTTCAGTTTTGTAAACTCGCCACTACCCAAATCTTATAAGCAGCAATTGTGACAGAAGTTGGCCAAGAGGACTAATGTCTTTTCCCAAGGTGAGTTTGATGTGGGATGCACGCATGGTAAAGAGCATCACATACGTCTGAGTGACAACCAGCCCTTTCAAGAAAGGTCCCAACATCTAGCTCCAGAGGATGTGGAAGATGTTCACAAACACTTACATGAGTTATTAGCCGCTGGTATCACATCCGAATCCAGTAGCCCTTATTCATCCCCCATTGTGGTAACCTATGATAAGAATGGGGCTGTCTGCTTGTGCACTGACTACCGTACTTCAACCAAGCACACTATTATAGACCAGTATTCAGTACTATGTGTGGAGGATGCCCTGGCCTGCCTAAATGGCAGTAAATGGTTTTCAGTACTGGACATTCAAAGCAGGTATTACCAGATTCCCATGGCTGAATATGATAAGGAAAAATCAGCTTTCATTTTCCCCTTGGGATTTTAACAATCTGAACGTATGCCACAAGGTATCTCAGGGGTACCGGCCACTTTCCAGTGCTTGATGGAAAAAGCCATGGGAGGCATGAATCTGTTACAAGTAATATTCTTTTTGGAGGACCTGATTATTTTCGGACGCACCCTAGAGGAACATGAAGAATACCTGATGAAGGTTCTGGACAGACTGTTATTGTTTCTAACCATTTCTGACCACTTTTACTGCCACATCTATTCCTTCTCCAGGTACCCCGACGCATGCCCTTCCCCATAATAAAGCTGTGTTTTGTTGTTTGAAATTGCTGTGTGAAGGGTGCTTTGTGAAACTAACTGTAAAGTGCATGTGGTATATGGTACTGGTAAACTGTTTGGCATTCAGTGTGTGGAGTGGTTGGAAGGGGAGGTGGGTAGGTACAGAATCCCAGGGGGTTGTACCAGTCATACACCTGGCCCACTGCAATTTACACTGGGTGGAGGTACCACACTATTTTATTCATTTCTTTGGGTTAGAACCCACGAATACCACCGTAGCAGGACCCAGGCCCCTTAACCTGTGGGAAGGTCAACAGGCAGGGGTAGTAGCCCACTGGCTTACAGTGCCTGGGCTACATAACATTTTCCTATCTGGATATTTTTTTGTTCTACTAGCTCTTTAAGTACCAATAAGAGGTGCATGTAAAGATAAAGTGAAAGCACAAAAATGGTCCTCAGGATTGGCAAGAAGATGCAGCAGTGCCCAGCAAAGTCTGTCTTTTCAGTCATAAATGCAGGTCTTTTTCATCTTCAGATAGCAGGTAATGTAATGTATAGGACTTTATTAGATCACACATTTGAGGGAAAGAGAATAAATGAGCTTAGAGGCACCTCTAGTGGCTGCCTTGTGTATTTTCTCAAATTTCTGCAGGTAGCAGTGTACTGTGCTATGCCGACATGACTGCGCCAGTTATTGTCACTGGCCAGAACATCAGCATCTTGAGATCACAGCAGTACTAAAGGTAGTAGGAGACTTGAACCTGCAAAGGTGCTAGGAAGAAATCCTGAGAAAGATGTGTTTTTTGTTGTTGTTGTTGATAATGAGAAAGAGGAAAGCCTGTCCTTTTCCTCATTTGAATGTGAGGGAAACTTTTCAAATTCTGTTTCCTAAGCTCTGGTCTTCCCTTCCCCTTGCTATCCACTCTGCCTCATCCCTCTTTTCCCACAAATCCCTCCTCTGTCACTACACTACTCACTCATGTAATTGCCCTTGACCACATTATGACCTAGCTTTCGGACCCTCCCAATAATCACCCACCTTGGACCACCGTGCACACCTGGGTTTTGCACACTCTTCTAGTGCAGCATCTTTTTTTATATTTTTTATTTCTGCCCCCTTCCTGCTCTCTGCTGCTGGACTCTCTCTCCAGTTACCTTATGGTGTCCCTGGATGCTGTTCCTGTTCCACAACATCATCCTCCATTCTGCCATGGTTTCTCCCCTCAGGTGGGGTGTATGGAGGGGATACACCCCCGAATGAGCTGCTCAGCTTTCATCAGAAGTTGTGATGGCTTGGGCCAGGTGCAGCAAGGTTTGCCATCCTCAGAAGAAAGGCCATTTTGCCTGTTACTCCCATCCCACCAGCGCAGGCTCACAAATGAGACCTAGACACGTTGGCATGCAACGCCTGCTGCTGTGTCAGTGCCCAGCCTGCTTTGACCCACCCACAGTGCCCTCAACTACACTGCCACCTTACAGTGAGGACTGTGACCCTCCCTCATCAGAGAAGGACAGAACCCTCTATGATGCTCAATCCTCTTCCCCCCGCCAGCTTCTGACAACCCAGGCTTGTTGCCGAATCCAGGTCACTGGCATTGTGAGCAGTAGCCCTACCACTGCGCTGATGTGTCAGCCATTCTAGTGCTGAATCTGTTTTGTTATTCAATGTATCTGTTCCATTGGTCATGGTCACTGTATGTTTATTCTGTATTTATATTGGCCTCTTAGCACAGCAACAATAATTCAATTTTATTTCACCTTATTGTCAAGTTGTACTGTTCTCCCCTTCCCCTTCACCCCAGGACACATTTGTAAATGAGCTGTTACAGGCTCAGTATGTCTTTTCTGGTGAAACTTTTAAAATAAATAAATAACATTCCTAAAGAAGTCGAGAGATGATAATGTAATGTAGGATTTTAGTAAAACACTTTTGAGGGAAAGAGAATCAATGAGCTTAGACTCCCCCTAGTGGCTGCCATGTGTACATTCATAAATTTCTGCAAGTAGCAGTGTGCTGTGCTTTGCTGAAATGACTGGGCCAGTTGTCATTGCTGGCCTGTACAACAGCATCTCCAGATCACAGCAGTGCTAAAGGTAGTAAGATACTTGAAACTGCAGAGGTGCCAGGAAGAAATCCCAAGAAAGAGTTTTTTGTTTGTTTGTTTGTTTGTTTTGTGAGAAAGACAAAACCTGCCATTTTTCTCATTTGAACTCATGGAAATGTTCCCATTCACAAATTGAGGCGAGTCAAATCTAGGCATATTGGAGGTTAAAACGATGGCGTCTTAACATATGTTTACTTGGTTTTGAATCCCACCTCATGCTGCATGTGAAGCAAGTCTTTTAATGCTCAGCAGTGCTCAGCACTGACATTTCTCATCACATACAGTTTTACACATATACCTGTACACTGTGGGTTACATTATTTTTTTATTCAAATTGTGTTTGTCTACATGGGGCACACTTAGCTGTGCACAGCTCATTTTCATGGGGGTCCTGAGGAAAGGGAAAGGAGTATATGAGAACAAAGCATAAAAGGGAGTACGAAAAGAACAACAAATGAACTAAATAAAAAAGCCCAAAGTCACAGTCACAACTAGATTACAACATAAAAATACAAGGTGAATTACAGCATATACTATATTTGATATGTACTCCCCCCCCCCCCCTTACTTTCATGGGGTTTACTACTGGTTGTTTAAAGCAGCAGTGCAATGAAACTGGGCAAAAAATTTGACCCTACCTTTTTTTACTATAAAAGATTCTAGGTATCTTCCAGTTTAATTTGGTGATACACTTTTCAAATTCCACCTAAATTTGAATATTTTATAAATGTTTTAATTGACTTTTTTCTCAAGAAAAAAGATGGCCACCATATTTTGCATAGAAATAGCATTGCAGACCTGGCAAGGATTAGAACCGAGAAAATAAAAAAAACAGACTCAGGTGTACAGCATAGAAGGTCCTAGACAAGTACATTTGATAGGTATGATTCTTAATTGCAACTGAAACTAGCTTTTTTGGAAAAACATTTTTCATTGCACTGCTGTTTTCAATGCTTGTAACTTTCAGCTACAATATTTGGGAGTTGTGTCTCATTCTTTCATCTGCAGGCTGACAATCTGACTTATCTTATAAGGGACCAGAGTGTATACCTGTGGGCTGCAGTGCAGTCAGCGGGGACAGGGACCCTCTCAAAGCAGCAGTGATAATTGCAAGGCAAGGCAAAGTTTATTTCTAAGGCACCCAATTCCGAAAGCTCTGGGCACCATATATAAAACATACAACAGGCAGAGCATCAAGTAAAATAGTGTGCCCCCCCCCCACTCCGCAACGTCTAGGAGCAACAAAAACGATCTTCCTGGGGAGGGGGTGGGCAGCCCAAACTCACAGAAATCTCTCCAGACATATTCCCATGGGTTCAGAAACTTAGAAAACATTGGGCCTACCTGAAGACGTCTTCAGAACAGCTGGGAAAACTTCAAGGGTAGGGGCCATAAAAACACCAGAGATCCCAGCTCCACACAGAGGTCCTTGGCTTCCAGGCTCCATTCTTCTCCAGCCGCAGGGCCCCCTTTTGACCCCAAAACCACAGAGGTGCAGGATCTTAAATGAGGCCCCCTGAAATTAAACTCATTTGGAAGGCTAAAAATCTTTAAAGATTTACAATACATGTCATTAAAATCCTCCTTCACAAACTGAGACCAACTCCCGATGCTTTACTTAAACAAAATCCCTTTATTTCTCCTGAGCCCCAAAAGATTTAGGAGGGCTGCAGGGGTACACGTATGACTTGAAATCAAACTTCAGCTACATGGGGCTAAACTTTTATACAAACAGAGATAGCAGACATTAAGGCAGAGCAAGATCTTTTACAGCTCACACATATAGCAGATTCGACTAACAACCTATTTAACCTGGACGATGAAGCTCCAAAGATCCCTATGGCACTGGGAAGTACCTGACGCTTCACTGATCAAGCTAACTGGGGCTTTATCCTTTTTTCCTTTTCTTCTTTGGAAAGTGTACAGCTTCTTCCTAACCTGTTCCCTGGCCCTTTATTCCAGCCTTACAAGGGACCCGGTTGGTGCAGTACCAGCATAACTCACCACACCATACCCCAATGCTCTCTCACCCAGGTCTCTCTCCTGGTATGTCCGGCTCCCAACATCACTTACCTCCCTACCAGCATCCCAGCTCTTCTGTGGGCCTGGCCCAGTGATGACAACTGCCCAATCATCCCTTCCTCAACATCCACTTGCTGCCCGATATGTGCAAACCAGCACCCAAGGGATATCTCCAGGGCACTCCTCGGCCAACTTGGCTAAAGACCGGCAGCCCCCAGGCCTGTCCCTCCAAACAGGCCCTAAAGGGGTTAGAGGTTCCCCCTTGGACCCCTCACCAGTGTCCCTGGGCTGCCTTGCCACCCGAGCTGCAGCGGTCCTGCCATAACCAACCGCAGCCCTGACAACCCAAGACCACTTCCAATCTGCCGGGGCATAAACCGGACCCTGGGACCTACCTATCATGTACCTCCATTACTCTCCCTACTGCCTCCCAGAGCCCAGGGACCCACAATAAATGGTCACAGCTACCTGACACTTGGAGCACTCCCACAGATCCTCTCTCATGGGACTCGCTGCATCGCCGCTGTAGAAGCCAGCCAGCCTACAGTGGGGGGGGGGGGGGCAGCTCTCTACTCCCAGGAAGACCAGGGAGAATATATGGGTTTTAGACTGCTCTTGAACCCCTCAACAGACAGGGCCTCCCTGACATCAGCTGGTAAGGAGTTCCAATGGACCAGTCCAGCAACACTAAAGGCCTGGTCACCGGAAGTTTTAATCTGGTCCTAGAAACTTCAAGGAGGCCTCTGGTCAAGGAGCGGAGGGAGTGGACTGAGATGGCAGGTGTCAGAGGATCAGCCAGGTAGTCAGGGCCGACTCAGTGTAGGGCCTTATAAGTGAGTAAACTCAAGGAATATACTTAATGTAAATAAAGCCCTTGGACAAAGGCATATTTAACCCATAATGCTCAATAGAAGGTCGGAGGGCATATCTGGCAGGCAATCATCTGAGAAGGTACTGGAACTGCCAGGACTGAAGTGAAATGGTGAATCCCGGGAGATACTGGCATTGAAACTGGTATGAGTGACTCAGCAAAACAGTAAAGAGATATTGTATAGTGAGACAGCTCCACTCTTTTTTTGTGATTTAATCAGTTGTGAGACTCTTGCAAGCCCCAGCATTTTGAGAGAATTGTCCATTGCTTTGTTTGAGAAAAGGTGTAAGGAAATGCAGAGGGAGGTGGATAGGGAGGTGTATCAGGGAAAACAGAGGGAAGCAGGGAAAGCAGTAAGGAGCACAAAGGTGAAAACTGAAGAGAGAATAGCCCAGGACATAATGAAAGGGGACAAGACATTTCTCAGATATGTAAGTGTAACCTTTAGGTGGTGCTATCCCAAGGGCTACTACCCCTGCCTGCTTGGCTAGTAGCAGGTTAAGGGGCCTGAGTTCTGAAACAGGTGCCTCTACCCGGAGGTCAGGGTTGGTAGTGGTCAAGCTAACCTGGGTACAGCCCTCTGGGACACTGTAACCCTCCTCTTTCCCCTCTAGTGGCCTGAACACTGTACAATAATCACTTTCACAATACCCCTGGTACACCACACAAGTACCCACACTGTTTGCACTTACCACCAGGGCTGGTTCCTCTGGCTTGACCCTGGAGACCCTCTGTAAAACAAGGTTATGCATAGCAAATAGCAACAGTACAGTACTTTGAACACAAACTGCACCACAGTCAGATTACATGCAGAAAAAGTTAAATCTGATTTATTCAGAGGACTTGAACAAGGGAGGTGCAAAATCAGGTTAATTAGCTTAAAGGTTATATCAATCAAGCAGTTATGCATGCACTTTGAGTCCCCCCGCACAGTCACACCTCTGGGTACGCAGGTGGAGAAGAGATGGGCTAGCCAGGACTGTTGCCCGGGGTTGCAGCTGGTTGGGGCCCTGTGATGGAAAACACAACATGCACAGTACACAATATTTGCAAACCGGAGCCAGAAGGCTCAGTTCGTAAAGGAAATGAAACAACATGACAATCAGATGACACACTCAGATTAAGCTGTTGTTGCAGGGAGCTACCTTGGTATTTACTCACGATACCCAAGACTGGACACAGGCTGGATGAAAATCGAGACTGCAGGTGGTTGCTCTGGAATGCCAGGAGAAGCAGGGCCCACACGAGTCACAGAGGCATCATTTCTTTTCAAGCATGGAGCAGGGAGCTGATCCCCAGGCAGGTCTCTCGTCAATGGCTTCTCTGTGCAGCAGGAAGTCTGGCTGGGCCAGTCTGGCAAGGCCCAGACCTCATGGAGACAAATTCGGATGCAGTCTGTTTTAGGCCGGATACAGCTTCCAGCAAGCAGAACACAGTTCACACAGTGGGGAGCTAACTCATGACACACTAGCAGCAAGTAACACATTTACATGTAAGGGAATTCTTCTGTACCAGGCAAAGCACTCCCCGGTCACAATCACAAAGTCTCTGCACACAGCTTAGGGGTAGCTGGAACTCCTGACAGGCCGATTGCATTCAGCAAAATCTTCGGTCTTCTTCAGGCTGAGCCTAGCCCACTTCAGTAGCTTACTTTAGTCACACAAACTTGGATTTAGTCCAAAATAATTCTCTTCTCTCCCTCTCAGGAGCAGCAGGCTGACATGCAGGCCAAAAACAGCCTTTTCACAGTTCTCCCATGCGAATCCACTCAGGATTGCTGCTCAGAATCACTTTGGCTCCTTCTTCTTCAGCTTCCAGCTTAGATCTGCCCTAAACAGCAGGCAGCTTGGGGAATTCCCTCAGATCCAAAAGGTTTGGTTGGCTGATTTGGCTGTCAGTCAAAGCAAGAGCTCCCCCTTCAGTTGCAAAAAAGGCACAAAAAGCCCCAAACTACAGTTCCTACAGATTTTGACTCCAGACAGCTCCTGTAGTCCGGCTACATTTTAGGTCCCACCAGAACTGATTGGTCCAATTTGCAGTCCAGGACCAAGACAGTGGAGTCAAACAAAACAGTCCTTGCTACAAAGAAGGCAGGTTAGACAAATTACATTATCATTATCACTCTAAATGATTTTCAGCAAATAGTTACATCTTTCAACAGAGCTCCCTCTCAGATTACTTATGCTGCAATCAAGCAGCTCTTAAAGAGACAGTACACATAGGCTATACAGGCTCTGGTAATCACATTTAAACTGCTAAAACACAGGACACCAGCCTGGCAGTGAGCATTTAGGCAAGCTAAAGGAAGACTTTTGGGAACCCCCATTTGTAGGGGGGGGTTACATAAGTGAAAAGAGGAAGAGCAGGGGTGGGATTATAATGTTAAAAATTGAAGGGGGGGTCTGTGCAGAGGGTGACCAAGAAAAGGTAGACATCCTGAACAAATACCTTTGTTCAGTGTTCACAGAGGAAGGAGAAGAGATGGAGACACAAAAAAGTAACAGAAGCTTTGGAAGCAGGGAGGTGGACACTAGTCCTTTTTGGAGGCGAGAGTCCTGAAGGGACTTCATAATCTGAAGGTGGACAAAGCAATGGGGCCAGGTGGGGTGCATCCAAGGGTGTTCAGGGAGCTCGGGGAAATACTGGCTGCACCTCTGATAGTTCTATTTAACAGCTTACTGGAAACAGGAGTGGTTCCGGAGGACTGGAGGAGTGTGGATGTAGTCCCATTACACAAAAGTGGAAGCAGAGAGGGGGCCAGTTGTTATAGGCCAGTCAGCCTGACATCAGTGGTGGGAAAGTTAATGGAATCACTGCTGAAGAAAAGGACTATGGAATATCTTGAATCCAGTGGGTTACAAGACCAAGCAGCATGGTTTCATGGTGGTGGGGGGGGGGTATGTCAAACGAATCTGATAGATTTCTTTGACTGGGTGACCAAGTAACTAGATCAGGGTGGAGTGGTGGATGTCATCTACTTAGATTTCAGTAAGGCATTCAACACCATTCTGCACAGGAGACTAGTAAACAAGCTGAGTAGCTTAGGAGTGGGTCAAAAGGTGGTTAACTGGATAAGAAATTGGTTAAGGGATAGGCGATAGAGGGTGGTGGTAAACAGAGTTCACTCCAAGGAAAGGAGGTTTCCCAGTGAGGTGCCTATGGTTCAGTGCTGGGACCGGTCCTCTTTAATGTCTTTATAAGTGACATTGCAGAGAAGCTGGTAGGAAAGTCTGCCTATTTGCCGGATGACACCAAAATCTGCAATAGGGTGAACACGGGGGGGTGGAAAGGATGAGCAGAGGCTTGAGCAAACTAGAGGAGTGGTCAAGGGTATGGAAGCTGGGTTGCAATGCAAAAAGTACAAAATAATGCATTTAGGGCACAGAAACCCAGGGGTGGATTACAGAACAGATGGAATGGTGTTGACGGCCACCAAGCAGGAAAGAGAGCTGGTGGTAATTATATCAGATGACCTAAAGGTGGTCAGACAGTGTGACAAGGCAATAGGGAGGGCAAGTGAGATGCTAGGGTGCACAGGGAGGGGCATCACCAGCAGAAAGAGGGAGGTAGCGTTGCCTCTGTATAGATCGCTAGTAAGACCCCACCTAGAGTATTGTGTCCAGTTCTGGTGACCTCATCCCCCAAAGGACATAGAGTGGAGGCAGTCCAGAAAAGGGCAACTAAAATGATGCAGGGTCTGCATCACAAGCCCTATAGGAGAGATTAGAGGACCTCACTATATACACCCTGGAACAGAGAAGGTACAAGAGGGGAATATTTTTCTGAAGAAATGGTGCTCAAGAACAAGGGGACGTGCTGTGAAGCTGGAGGGGGAAGGTAGATTCAGGACAGATGTGAGCAAGTACTTCTTCACAGGAAGAGTGGTGGATTCCTGGAACAGACTTCCAGTGGAGGTGGTGGGGTACAGTCGGCGGTGGGGTTCAAGAATGCATGGGATAAACACATAGGAATCATAGTTGAAAGGAAGGGGTGAAAGAAAGAGCTGTAGATTGAGTACAGTCTGATGTAACAATGTAGGTAGGGAGAGTTGGGTAGACTACAATGGCTGGGCCAAGCAGTCCTTATCTGCCATCAAATTCTATATTTCTAGGTTTCTAAAAATAAAAAAATAACAGTATAAAACTGATCTATAACTTGTATAGTCTTCTCTGACATTACAAATTGCTTTGGAGGAGGAGCAATATACCAAAACAAAACAAGCATTTGTCAATGCCGAATGTTTGCTTGCTGGCATTAGCTGTGGAAGTGCAAGAGTTAAACAGATGCAGAAAAGGAATGGCAGTGAACTATGGAACTAACGCCAATGCCACCTCCACCCTGCAGAGATGGACAGGCATTGGGGTGTGCCTTTGGGTCATCGCCCATAACGGTCATGCTATTTCACCTCACTCTACCCTGCAGACACCGACAAGTGTCAAGGTGTGCCTTGGGTGTTTGGGCTTTACACTCACCCCATTCCATAAGGAAATACACTGAAATGGGTGCAGTATAGGAGAATGGGGTGAACTTTGAAGAAGAGTGCAAGGTACACCTCGGCTCGTCACTGGCTGCAGGGTGGGGAAGGGGGTGAAATGGCACTAGCATTACTGTCGACATTCTCAAGTCACACCCCTGACGCCTGTCAATCCCTACAGGGTAGGGTGTTATGGTTGGAAAGCCTAACGCCCTAGGCATTTCTTGGTATTTTCATTCCACGTTTTCTACATGGGCTTTTTGTGACCCCACTGCATGAACAGCTACGCTATCAGTTCATTAGCTGAAACATGATTTTGCACAGCAAATGCGCCATTTGGCTCCACAGGTGTGAAAACACATTTTGAACAGGATGTGAAAAATGACAGCTTCACTGTTCATGAGGAGGTGTAAACAAAATGATAATTTTGAAAATCTGGAGTGAAAATTAAAAAAAATTGAAGTTACAAGCATGCGTAGAAACTGCACAATGCACACCCGAAATGCAATTATTTTGAAATTTTTTTACACCAGATTTTCAACATAGGCATTTTGGGACCTCCACTTATGAACAGTGGTACTGTGATTTTCTTAATATGTCCCAAATGTTGACTTTGCACAGTGACCGCGCCCATTGTGTGCCACTGGTGCGAAAATACGTCTCGGACAGGATGTGAGAAATGACAGCTGTACTGTTCATAAGGCAGTGTGCAAAGATGACAATGTTGAAAATCTGGAGTAAAAGTATAAAAAATTGGCGAAGTTATGAGCGTGCATAGGAACTGCGCAACGCACGCTGGTAACGTAGTCATGTTTTGGAATTTGTTCACCAAATTTGCAACATGGGCTTTTTGGTATCTCTCCTTATGAACACTATCACTGTGATTTTCCTAATCTGTCTCGATCATTGATTTCACACTGCGACTGCGCCATGGTGCGCCAGATGTGCAAAAACACATTTTGAGTAGGATTTGAAAAATTACAGCTGTACTATTCATAAGGAGGTGTAGAAAAATAGCAATGTTAAAAATCTGAAGTGAAAATATTAAAAATTCTCAAAGTTACGAGCTTGCGTGGGAACTGTGCAATCCACACAGTCATTTTTTTGGAATTTTTTCACCAGATTTGCAACATAGACTTCTTGAGGAGCCCACCTCATGAATAGTGACACTGTTGTTTTGTTAATCGGTTCTGGAAGGTGATTCCATGCAGTTACCGCAAAATCATCTTTCGGGACTGAATAATAACAAGACAGTGACTGAGTTCATGAGGTGGGGTCCCAAGAACCACATGTTGAAAATGTGGTGCCAAAAGTCACAAAATAGCTGAGATATCCATCTAAGCTGAAAATCTCCCATGAATGCCATTATACAGCTTACCAGCATTTCTTCAGTCTGGGTGAGCTTTAAAGAGTGCAGGCGTGTTCCCGCTCCACCAAGATCACAGCCGCTGGAGCAAGTAGGGGTAGGGGTGTGGGGAGGTCGGTGTACAGAGGGTGGGTGCTGGTTGGAGGAGGGGGCACCACAGACAATGAGGGGCCGTTTTCTTGTTTACAGGTTAAAATAAAAATAAAAAAACTTTGCGGGAAGGTTTTCTTTTTTACAGGCACATTTGGCACGCTGGGGTGGGCTCCTAATGTGCCACCTGGGTGTTTTTTGGGGGGACTGGAGCCAACAGGGATTGGGCACCTCATCGGCAAAGAAGACAGGTCTGTGTTTGGGGGGGCATGATGCTGATGTGAATTGGGCACCCCCTTGGCAGACAAATTAAACTTGCAGGGTCATCATGCTGATGGGGATTGGGCTCCCCATTGGCAAATGAACTGGGGAGGTGGCATGCCAACAGGGGGATTGGACACCCCAACGTCAATTTTCACAGGACCGTGAGAGGTGGACAGCGACAGCCACCACCATGTTTATTGAAATGTTACACCTGACAAGGCATGCTCTACAATGAGGGGGCTCTCCCTCATTGCAGCGGTGAATTTCTTTCAAGTTGGTGGCATGCTTCTGAGCTGCTGTCATTGACAGTGTGCTCATGCATTGCTGCCACAGAGACACGCCCCTAAAAGCAGTGGCATTGGCCACAACACGGCTGCACCTCCACAACCTGCTACTCCAGCAAGCTGTCACAACATGTTTCTTGTACATGTATGCAAGCAACCATAAAAAGCACTTCACAGTCTTTATTTTGGCTGGGAGGGAGGAAACAGGGTGCTAAATTGGCTGCAATAGGGAGTTTATCAAGAGTATTGACTGGTGGCTGGGCAGAAGTGAAGGAAGACAGTGGAATAGGGTACTGTAACAGTGGGAAGATGCAATTTTTCATTTTTAAGGGCAAATATGGCCAACATAAAGTGGTAAATTGGCAAAATTCCCAACTTTGTGAAACTACAGGTAGTATGAAGTTTGGTACCTTGCCAACAATTTGGTAATGAAGTAAAACGTTGCAAAACCCCTAATTGTAAACATTTATACAGCATCTGTCTCACACAAGAGTGTTAACCCTGGTACCTGGCGCATAGCATACCGAGCTACTGCATGGCTCCCTGGGTGTACTTTTACAAGTTGCAAAGGGGTTTCCCCAGTTACCATCATGCTCCACATCCAGTGTCTCTCTACATGTCTGCCTGGGCCATAAATAAGACTGTAGTTCCCCAGCAGCACCTTTCAATGGCACTTCCCCTGAAAGACAGAGCTGTGGCCCTGGCGTGAAAACACCAGACATTGGTCATTCGGGTTGAGTTATTTTTTAGTGTATCTTTCATGGGAAGATTAATCTGGGGTGCTTGTATTTGCCAAATCCAGGTGCTCCCAACTCCCCAGAACCAACTTGTTGAGTAGCCAGATTGAGCCTTACAATCACAGGAGAAGCTGGCCATCAGTACAATTGACAGATAAACAGGGGAAAGCTAATATAATGCATGACAGTTCTGTTTTGGGTCTCATGCAGACTGACTCCACCACCCTCCAGATAACCCCATCCTGTCCCTAGTAGCTATGAGCCTGTTGGTTTAGTGTGGCAGGGAGGTAGGCCTCCCTGAACACTGGCTTAAGTTTGAACAGTGTCTTCTTCACTCTTTACATTTCTGAATGATGGTTCATGTGCATGTTGTGTCTGTCTGAGCTGAGGGACTCACCCATGGACCACACCCACACAGGCTTGCAGCTCTCATATCAAAAACCTAACTTTGATGTCCTGCACTTAAATGGTAACCATCACAGCTGCAGTACCAAAATGTTAAGAAAGGGAAAGGTTGTAAATATGGGTGACATCAATCTGCCGACTCTGGACTGGAACATCCTGGATGCAGCTACAACTAGGAGCAAGGAGCAGGGTCTTCCTGGACTCCCTGCAAGGGACATTGCTTAGGAAGATGGCTACAGATTCCACTATAGATGAGGTAGTGCTGGATCTGGCACTTACAAACAGGGACAGCATAGTCGATATCACAGTGGGTTGCCCCCTAGTTTAAGCAATTATTGTACAGTGTGGTTTTGACATATGCATTGGGCAGGGGAAAAAACACACTGGGACATTTGCTTTGGATTTCAGAGGAGCAGGTTTTAAAGAAACGGGAGACTGCCTTCTGAAATACTTTTGTAACCCCCCATCAGACCCTAATTTAACTAGAAGGCGCGCCTCTCACCAAATGTCTAGGGGAATGAAGAAGGATGGGGGTTCACATTGTAAGAGCCACCATATACAAGATGGGATATGCCAGATGGAAAAGACTGTTATAACAAACAGACAACCAAGTGTGACAACTGCCTGGCACACACCTGGCAGGGACCAATTACCGTGGCCAACAACCCGGGTCCCTGGGAGAAAACATTTGCTAAGGACTATGCTAGATTTGCACTTCTGGATAGGGGCATCCAAGTAACTCCAGATAATATGAAGCAATAACATGACTGTCCAAACCAGGTTGAGATCCTAGAGTGTGGCTTTTATTCACGTAACAGAGTAGGAATAATCACAAAGCAAAGATGTACCCCCATAGAGCTACACATACTGTAATGCAGATTACTGAGGTACAGAAATTCCTAAATTCCCATTTAGCATAGGCTGAAGAAAACACACAGAACTTGTGAACACACTGGTTCCTACTGGAAAGTGGCACATCCAGCCAGGTACTGGTACTGTTCCCATATTACACAGGAAAGAGGTGGTACACATGACCACAGCGGAGCACATACAGGCTCAGAACTTACAGAACCCACTATACTGGGGTAAACTGGAAGAAAACAATCCACTTACAGGGTAAACACTTTCCTCAGGCATTGGCCATATGCACTGAATGAAAGGAAATAGATGCCATTCAGAACCCATAGAGGTAAACTGGTTACTCCAGATAGGGGGTCTCTCACCTTTTGTTTCCAAGCTTATGCTCGGCCATTCATTTGGTTAATAACACCACACAATTGCAGAAACTGTAGATGTTGCCTTAAATGTATATCACACTTAATATACTACAACACACCTTAGGGGTGTCAGAAGTTAAACGTTCTGTACATGGACAGTCACATTCTGGACTCCACTGTAGGCAGACACTTAAAAGAAAAGTCTCAGGTGAATAGGGTCTCTTTGTCAGACAATCCACCATAAAGAAATGCAGGTACTCATGGATTTACACTGAACACAACAGTACTCACTAAAAGATGTCCTAAGGCAGCTTCCAAAGTCTAAATGGAACACAGGATTGCCCTGACTCCTGGAGTTCAACCCCATCCCACCTGGGATTGGGCACAAGGAAACCCACTGACACAGGTCTCAACCACTTCCACAGACTGGAACAGATGCCATCCACCAGGGTGAGAACTAAAACTTTAAAAGAAAATAGGTAGCTCTATACCAGAGCTGATTGAGGAGCTGCACTGCTCCTCCTAGATCTCCACTTCAGACTCCCAGTTCAGACTGAACTCAACATTCTAAAACAGCTCCATTGCAGCTGCCAGCAAAAGGGAATTATACTGCTGTGACAGTTCTAAATGACATCATTCCTGCAGAGCTCAGCAGAGACTGAGAACAGAGTGAGACAGAGTGAAATCCATTTAACTGGCATTTCGCTAGCTGCCTTCCCTGCCTACCACTGATTCTAACTGGGATTCTAGTAACCCCTGGGATCAAGGGTGTTACACTTTGAAGTGATGGAGCCCAGGGGGAGTGGAGGCACAACAGAATAGAATAACGAAGGGAATTACTGAGGTAACAGCAAACTGTTTAAAGGAAATAAGTAAGAGTAAGAGGAGTTAGATGCCATTTTGGTTCTCAAAGAAGGTGGCTAAAGTGATAAAAGTGAAAAGATCATCTTTCATAAAGTACAAGGAGACCCAAACAATGTCGAACAAGGAGGTATATCTAGAGAAGGGAAAGGAGACAAAAAGGAGGATATGTACAGCAAAGGCTGAAACTGAAGATAAGATTGTCCCGTAGGTCAAGAATAAGGATAAGACTATTCAGACACATGAGTGAGAAAAAGAAAACAAGGGGTGGTATAGTGAAAACTAGGAGACCAGGAGTGGGTGACTGTGAAGAGGAAGACCAGGACAAAGCTAAAATTCTGACTGAATACTTCTGTTTAGTATTCACAGTGCGTTAACAAACACTGGGGAGGGGACACAAGTCCATTTATGGAACAGAGACAGAGAGAGAGTCTGCAGGGCATTGGAAGTCCTAAAGAAAACAAGGTAATGTGGAGAAACAAGATCCTCCCAAGGGTACTTAAACTGAGCATGGTGCTAGGTGCCCCTTTGGCATCACTATTTATCATCTAATTGGAGGTGGGGTTGGTACCAGAGGAATGGAGGCGTGATGATGTGGTTTCTCTGCACAAGAGAAGCAGCACGGAGGAGGCCAGCAGACCAGTCAGTCTCACATCGTTAGTGGGGAAGTTAATGGAGTCCCTACTAAAGGAGAGACTAATGTAGTACATGGAGACATATGGGCTGCAGGATTACTGTCAGCATGGCTTCATAGGGGGAGGGAATGTCAAACAAATCTTATAGATTTCTTTGACTAGGTAACTAGGGAGATGGCTCGGAGGAGGGCAGTGGGTGTGGCATATCTGGACTTCAGTAAGGCCTCTGACACTCTACAACACAGGAGATGGGTAAAGAAACTTAGCAGCCTTTGGGTGGGTGAGAAGGCAGTGTGCAGGGTAACAAAATTATTGAAAGATAGGAGGCAGGGAGTGGTGGTAAATGGTAGCTGCTCAGAGGATGGGAGAGCGACCAGTGGAGTACCACAGGGATTGGAATTGGGCCCTGACCTCTTCAGTGTCTTAAGTAATATTGCTAAGGAACTGGAGATGAAGGTGTGTCTCTTTTCAGATAACACAAAAATCTGCAACTGGGTAGACACCCAAGAATGGATGGAGAGACTGCAAAGGGGTCTGAAGGAACCAGAGCAGTGATCTAGGGAGTGGCAGCTGGGTTTTTAATGTCAAAAAAATGAAAAGTTATACACCTGTGGAGATGGTAACCTGGGGACCGTTTTAAGATAAGAGAAGTATTTATGGGTAACCAAGCAACAGATGGACCTTAATGTGATCATATCTGATGATTTCAACACAGCAGGGCAATGGGACAGGACAGTAGGCAAAGCAAGCCAGGTGCTGGGATGCATAGGGAGGGTGATCTCTAACAGGAGAATGGAGGTGGTCGGGGTGAGAGGAGATCCAAGATGCTGACAGGTTGGGAGCAACACTAAACAGCTTCTATTGGTCATTTTTTTCTTAAAGCCTGTACTTTACCCTATCATGAGAAAATTGGCAGTGCATATATCTAAATAAATGCATAAATGTCTAAAAGAGGAGCAGCAGAAGCAGAAAAAGGATTATTCCTCCTTAGATCTTGAAATGCCAACTCGCAAAGGACCATTGGACTGCTTTGTTACCGGTATACCTGGTCCTTGGGTAGCACAACTGCAGACTGGTGTGAGGAGCTTGCCTTAGCCTTGGGTGGGGGGCTCTACAGGCGCTGGCCTGGAGACAATGGAAGTACCTGCATTTTCACTCCCTGTCTCACAAGGACCATCAAAGTCAAAGTCAAAAGAAGCTCTCAAACAAACACAGTCAGTCCCTGTGATTGCCAAGTCACCGAAGATGAAAAAAATCACCCAATATTGGAAATCCGGAAACTCCTGTGAGTAAAAACACAGGTGCAACTTTGACATTTTTGGGCAAGGTAAATGTTGGGGAGATTTCAGCAATGAATTCACAACAAACTACTTTTTCTTTTTCAATGCGACTAACGTCCCGAAATTTACCGCCATTTCCTCTACCAGTTAAAGTCTAATTTAAAAGTCTAATAGAGCATCTTCTTCATTCTCAGATCTCTACCTGTTTGTTGTCACTCAGTCAGTCAGAAGCTGGATTTGCTAATTAAGAGATCCGATATGTTGGATACGAGCTCAAAGTTATTAGGTCTGAAGTGAAAATGGTCCAAGAAGTCCATAATAATATTCAAAATGAGGTGGCAATTGTAAAACAAAAAAACAATTACAAATGAAGCCCTTTTAACCACAAATCTAAAGGCAATTATGGCCCTGCAAAGGAATACCAAAGTAACAGAGAATTCGATGTGATACAAAAACTTAAGGTTAGTGGGGGTTCCACATTCCTGTGATAAGGGACTTGAGTCCCTAAGAGAACTTTTGAAAACCTCTTTGTTTTTGTTCTGAAGCTGCCCAAGACTAATTTAACTTTTGTGAGTAGAGCTTTTAGAGTTCCAATTAACTAAATCTTAAGGCCCTTTTACATGGTGCTGACTTGTGCCACTCAGTTTTGTCACAGTTCTGTAATGCTCCACCTGCTGCGCTCCCGTGCCACTTGTACATGGTAGTGGTATTTCAGTTGTTTGTCTCTTCCTGTGTTTTGGCTGTGTTTCTGGCCATCCAGTGTCCCTTGACATCGCGACAGATTAATAAAACTCTGGCCAGCATTCTGCCTTGATAACATAAAAAAATAAAAATAAACTTCTATGCAGAATTCGATTAGGGCCATTTTCCCCTAACAAATTCTGTTGAAAACGGGGGAAAATGTGTCCAAAGTTAAGTGGAGAAAGGTAACTCACAAAACCTTTAACTTATCAAAATGTATTAAGGAGCACAAATCAACAGGGATGATTTTTTAAACTGTTTTCAACAGAATTCGTTAGGGAAAATCCTCTCTAAACGACTTCTGCATTGAAGTGATAATTTTTTTAATGTTGGCAAATATGGGCATTTTGCTTTGCAGATCTAGCCATTCGCTGAAACGAATGGAAAGCTGCTTTTACATGCCAGGGCACAATGGAACAGAAGCCGGCGAACCCATTGAAACAGGGAATGCATTTTGAGGTGAGCGCTTATTTTTGTTTCACAATGGGTTCCTTGCTCACACAGTTTTTGTATCGGAACAGCGAGTCTGTAATGCCTGTTCCATTACAAGGCACTGCATGTAAAAGTGCCTTTACTCTAGTTCTCAACAGAAAGCTGAAAACCAAGTTGTGAGTTTTGAATTGCTTTCCCCCCCCCGATTCTGCAGTGGTATTTAATCAGGCTCAGAACTCTACCAGGGTTTTCAAATATATTTCAGATCCAAGAAATACTATTATTTTTTCACAGGTTTTTGACACTGATTGTGACCTGGCTCTTAACACAGGCAGAAAAATGGGAGCTTTACATTTCAAGGAAATAGTGTGGCATATTTTGAAGAGGAACTCCATGAAATTAGACCCAGTTTTAAAGTTCTTTTCCCAGCTATATGTTGGCTCAAATGTGGGAAAGACAAACGACTCTTTTTTGAACCAGAACAACTGAAGACATATATTATGGAGAAACAAAATACAGAAAAGGGACGAGAAACAGAGAAGAGAAGCTGAAAGGGAAGAGAAAATGCCTGTCTTAGAGGACAAAAAAGGAGGATGAGTTTTTCTTGGACATACCGATTAGGAAAGGGAAAGGAAACATTGTTTAACCAGGAGTAGCACACTAAGCCAAAGCTTGTTTCCAGATGCGACCTGGGAGCACAAGAAAGTTAAGTGACTTGCTCAGGATCATACAGTAAGCAAGCACCAGGGTGGCTGTGGGCTTCAAACCCAGGTCTCCAGATTTGCAGCTCAGAGCCCTTTCCCACTGCGCTATACTGCCTGATAATGAAGTGCATATAAATAATATATAAATTGAATTTGGATCTGTTGCAATATAAAAAGAAGTATATTTCGACATTGATGGCTTGTTTTAAGGGGTGAAGATTAATGTTTTTTTCTTCTTTCAGTTATTATATTCCGTAAGGTTGTGCCTAATACCTGGAGTAATACGAACTATTAATATTGTAAGAGATTTATAGTTGTTTTTTTTCTGAGCTAAGTAGCTCACATCTATTTTTATTTCCATTTGGTTTAACTTAAGAACAGCTTGGTTAAAGCCTAAACTAAATTGTCACTTGGTTTTCCTTCCCAAATTGTTGACTTTATCTTTAAGTTATATGCATATTTAAAATGTTAATTGTAATGGTTATTGCAATTAAGTTAATACAGTCATGTTAGGTATATAAGTGCTTTAAGATTGTAAAATTATTGAAATATACTAAACAAAAAGAAAAAAAGGAGAATGAAACTGGTGCTGCCTCTGTAGCGCTCACTGGAGAAACCCCATCTGGAGTACTACGACCAGTTCCGGGGGGAACATCTCTGCAAGAACCTCAACATGGTGGAAGTGGTCCAGAGGAGGGCTACTAAAATGGTGCCAGGTTTGCATGAGAAGTGACATGAGCAGAGAATGAGAGAGCTTGGCATGGACCCCGTGGAAGATAGGCGAGCAAGAAGGAACATGACTGAGACCTATAAGTACCTCTCAGGGTGAACACACTACAGGGGGAGTTTCCTTTAAAGGAGGAGGACGAGGAGCATGAGTACAAGGGGGGGAATGCTGAGAAACTGGTGGGTGGGAGTTTAAGGTGTGAGGAAATACTTCTTCACAAAAATAGTGGTGATGCCTCGAACAGGCAACCAGAAGAGGTGGTAGGAGTCAAGACAGGGTATACTGTTAGATTGGTGACTTCATTAGGGCAACATCATTAGGGTGCCACAACCAGTTCACCTGTCATGCTGGTGAACTGGATTTTGTGGCGCTTAGCAGGGACAGTGCCATAGAGCACCCTTTCCCAGTATACCTCCGATGTAGAGGTGATTATAATGAATTAAGGGATGTGTGGGGTGAGCCTCCACAAAGAATCCAAACATGCCCAGCGGCATTCAGCATGATGGGGTCAGGTGGCACAATGGCCGGGCACGATGTTTGCCATCGGCATTCTGCTGGCACCCTAATGATAGTCTCCCTTTTCCTTGTCACCGCGACATGGGTGAACCTGAAGACAGTGGGGTGCTTCAAAGATGCGGTATTATAATTAGAGGTAAGGGGGTGGGAGGGACTCCTGTGGCCAAGTAGGGTCCAGAGTATAGTATTTGGCAGAGATAGGGCAGTCAAGATGAACCTACTGGTCCTTGTCTGCCTAAACTTTTTATGTTTCTGTGTTTCATTGCCCATCGTGATACATGATATGCAAAGTGTGCCTATAGCACACATGTGTAACTTACACCATTTTCCTCAAGGGGTTCTTCAATGGCACATTTGGTACACATGTGTCCAGTGTTACTTACAGAATGCACATATTGCTACTGCTTGTGGTTCTGTGGTAGGAATGGGCATGACTTCCACATATGCACTAATCCCTTCTCATTAGGTATTGTACCAAGCTTTGTGTTGATGCCACCAAGCTGGAACTGGGTGCCCACATTAGCCACCATTGTACACATGACACAAATGTGACTACAGATACAGTGCAGTTCCTATAGTTTGGCTCCACCCCCTAAAGAAGGTGAGACTTTTCTAGTGAAACCTTGGGTGTTTGGCCTCTATTGCAGTTTTGCAATCTGTGTCTGTTTCACATTTTTTTCACTGGGTATTTACCATTGCTTACTTTCGGCTCATGTACATCATTCTTGTACATTTTCTGTTTGCAGTCCTTTGCCTGTTGTAACCTCTGACCAGCCTGCAGCTGCACCCCTGTGAAGGTTCTCAGTAGGCTTGGCCTACTGATGTCAGTGGTTTCGGCTATGTCTCATGACAGCCCCTCAAGGGGATCTGTACAACTATCTGGGTGACTCTATCTAGAGGCTTATGATGTCTCACCACTGCCTGGGGGCTGTGAGTGAGCCTGCCTGAATTTCTTAACAGAGCCACCCTCATTTTTTGTTCATTTTTGTTTATTTTGTTCTTTTTTTAATCAGTTTTTTAGCTAGTTTATAACTTAGTGATAGCTAGGGCATACATAGTGAGTAAGGTAGTGAGGTTGCATTTCCTTTTGCCGGGCTGTAGGCAGAGGTCAGTTTGGTGCTTACAGTACTATTGCTGGAGGATAGCCCTGGAATGCCAGACTGCTAGCTAATTCATTGCAGTAGTGCTAGCAGGCACATTTATTTAATTCATGCTGTTACTTGCTCCCGCTGTATACAATTTGAAAGCGGCAGCATTTGCTTGGTAATTTTTCATTTTGAGAGTCACGATGGACTGTCTGGCTGAAAGCCGTGACTCGCTCTCCTACCAGACTTGAGAGCTGTGGAAGTTTTGCTGTGAGCCACTGTATTATCGGCCCAAATCCCAAGCCCGACACTGACCACAGCTGTTGGTGTGGAGACGTGGAGGAGAGAAGTTGGAGGTGGGAGCAAGCATGACAGAGAGGTCTGCTGGAGTGGCTGGAGATTGTGCTGAAGTAAGAGGAATTCTGCTGACATGATGTGAGCATGACTAGCACTCAGACTACATGACAGACTGCTTGCCTGCTATTCTCTCCCCGGATATTCAGGTACCCGCTGTTTCTACCCTTGGGGGGGGCGCGAGAAGTGACTTGCTTCTTGGGGGGAAAGCGCTGGGAGTTTTTGGCTGGAAGGTCAACCCCCCATACTGTTTAGGGCAGAGGGACTTTGGCCATCTGTGGGCAGCCAGCTGTCCAGTTGCTTCCTATCCTAGGTGGCCTGTTGCTGGCCTATGGCTACCGGTTGTCACTCTGGGGATAAGGAGAGAGGCAGTACTTGCTGCTCTGAGCCTTCACACTATACCTGGAGGTTGCAGACTACTCTGGTCAGGAATCCAGAAGTGCTACCGGAGGGGCACAGACTGGTGGCGCAAGTGCATCCATAGGGTCCTAGGGTTTCGGTGTTAGAGACGTGGCTTTCCTAGGTGATCCATGAGTTGCTGTTCATAGGCAATGCCAGTTTGCTGCCCCAGGGGGTGCTATTTGTGGCTTTGAGGGGGTGAAAGGGGGGAGATGTAGGCAAAGTGTTATGTATGGTCGAGAAGTGCTGGCCTGTAACAAAGACCATGGTTTGACAGCTTGTTTGTGACTTGCAGTCTGACTGTGGACACTAATGGGGATGCAGTGCTTTCGCAGGACTGTGAGGCAGCCACTGTTGAAATGTTACACTAGGCAGGCATGCCCTGCAATGAGGGGCACCCCTCATTGCAGCGGCACATTTCTTTCATGTTGGTGACACGCCTGAGCTGCTGCCACAGAGACAAGTCCCAAAAAGCAGTGGCGGCATTGGCCACAACACGGCTGCACCTCCACAACCTGCTACTCCAGCATGCTGTCGCAACATGTTTCTTGCACATGCATGCAAGTAAACATAAAAAGCATGTCTTTGTTGTGTTTTTAAAAAACAGGTGTGGGATTGTAAGGCTAAAAAGGGAAGTGTGGACAGTGCAGAGGGGGAGCAGAAAAACGCAGACATCCTGAACAAATACTTTTGTCTAGTTTTCACAGAGGAAGTAAAAGGGGAGGGGCCACAAAAAGTAACAAAAGCTTTTGGGGGAGGGAGGTGAGTACTAGTCCTTTTTTGAAGGAGAGTCCTGAAGGGACTTGCTAATCTGAAGGTGGACAAAGCAATGGGGCCAGATGGGGTGCATCCAAGGGTATTCAGGGAGCTTAGTGACATACTGGCTGCACCTCTGACAGTTCTATTTAACAGTTCACTGGAAACAGGAGTGGTTCCAGAGGACTGGAAGAGGGTGGATGTAGTCTCACTACACAAAAGTGGTAGCAAGGAGGAGTCTGGCAATTATAGGCCAGTCAGCCTGACATTGGTGGTGGGAAAGTTAATGGAATCACTGCTGAAGGAAAGGATTGTGGAATATCTTAAATCCAATGGGTTACAAGACCCCAGGTAGCATGTTTTCACGGGGGTCATGTCAAATGAATCTGATAGATTTCTTTGACTGGGTGACCAAGAAACTAGATCAGCGTGGAGCAGTGGATGTGGCCTACCTAGAGTTCAGTAAAGCATTCTACACTGTTCCATATAGGAGACTAGTAAGCAATGTGGGTAGCTTAGGAGTTGGTCCAAAGGAAGTAAACTGGTAAGAAATTGGTTAGGAGATAGTCAACAGAGGATAGTGGTAAATGGAGTTCACTCCAAGGAAGGGAGGTTGACCAGTGGGGTGCCTCAGGGATCAGTGCGCGGACCGGTCCTTTTAATAATTTTATAAGTAACATTGCAGAGGAGCTGGAAGGAAGGTCTGCCTCTTTGCAGAGGACACCAAAATCTGCAATAGGTTGGATGCTCCATGGACGGTGGCAGGGATGTGCAGAGACCTGAGAAAACTAGAGAAGTGGTCAAGGGTATGGCAGCTGGGATTCAGTACGAAAAAGTGCAAAATAATGCACTTAGGGCACAATAACCCGGGGGCGGAGTACAAAATGGGTTGGGTGGTATTGATGACCACCAAGCAAGAAAAGGACCTAGGGATAATCATAGCAGATGCCCTAAAGGTGGCCAGGCAGTGCAACAAAGCAGTAGGGAGGGCATGTTGAATGCTGGGGTGTATAGGGAAGGGTATCACCAACGGAAAGAAGGAGGAGGTGTTACCTCTGTATAGATCACTGGTAAGACCCCACCTAGAGTATTGTGCCCAGTTCTGGAGACCACATCTCCGGAAAGAGAAAGACAGGGTAGAGGTGGTCCAGAGGAGAGCAACTAAAATGGTGCAGGATCTGCATCAAAAGCCCTATGAGGAGAGACTAAAGGATCTCAATATGTACACCCACCTTGGAACAGAGGATGGAATGGGAAATATGATAGAGACCTTTTAGTACCTCATGGGGGTAAATAAGGTACAGGAGGGGAGTATTTTTCAGAAGAAAAGGTGCTCAAGAACAAGGGGACATGGACATACTTTGAAGCTGGAGGGGGGTAGATTCAGGAAAGATATGAAGAAGTACTTTTTCACAGAAAGAGTCGTGGATTCCTGGAACAGCCTTCCAGCAGAGGTGGTGGGTGCAAAAACAGCGATGGGATTCGAGAATGCATGGGAAAAGCACAAAGGAATCATAGTGGGAAGGAAGGGGGCAGGGATAAAGAGCTGTAGCTCGAGCACAGTGTGATGTAATAGTGTAGGTAGGGAGAAATGGGCAGATTGGATGGGTCAAGAAGTCTTCATCTGCCATCAAATTCTATGTTTCTATGTAATTCAGAGTGGAAAATATTGAGTTACTACTAATCATCTTGAGGGCTATACTTTACACCTCACAGACTGACTGGTTTTAGAAACAAACACCTGTGACATCAGAACTTCTTTATAAGCTGGACACGTAGTCAAAAGAGTGAATGATTTGATGCAATCAGTTTTAAGACCACGTGAGCACAAAATACCCCAAAACTTGGCTACATTTAAGTAAAATTGGATGATCAGATAAGGATCCTAAAAACCGGATTGTCCAGATTAAAAGGACAGGTGGCAACCCTATACAAACACAAACATTATGCAAAGCATTTTTTTCCAACTAGGATACACTTTAAACCAATAAAGCAGGTAATTTGCAAAGAAGTTTGCTTGACAGCCAGAGTCAAGAACAAAGAAACTGCAAGCTTAGTGAGTAAACAAAGAATTTGTAGCACCAGTTATTATAAGGCAGAAATAAAATGTCAGAAGCATCCTCTAAAATATTCTATTCTCATTTAGAAATGAAACCACTGACAAGCATTTGTCAATGCCGAATGTTCACTACTTGCATTGCTGTTGTAACAGGTCTTGCTTGTACACATTTTTACTATATCTTTACCAAGAACAGACCAGATGAGATGCAGTATCTCATTTTCAGTGGTGTCCTCCTTTTACACATTTTGAGATTGCATTTGCACAGGATAGGCCAGCTGAGAGGCAATATCTAATTTTCAGTGTGCTCCTCATTTTTGACCCAAATTTCCAACAGTCTTTTTATAACCTGTCGTTATGATCAAGACAGGTGGATTTTTTAAAATCCCATCCCGAAGGTGATTAAGCAATGTGACTGTGAAAATTAGTTTCAGAGGGGATTTGAACAAGCATTTGTCAATGCCAAATGTTTGCTTGCTGATATTAGCATTGAAAATGCAGGAGTTAGACAGATGCAGAATAGGAATGGCAGTGAAGTACTGAACTTCACGTGAACCCCACCTCCATCCTGTAGAGACGGACAGGAATTGGGGTAAGTGTTTGGGTCATCAGCCATGACGGTCAAGCCATGTCACCTCACCCTGTTCTGCAGACATCCGCACGTGTTGAGGCGTGCCTTAGGGTGTTTGGCTTTACAGTCACCCCATTCCATAAGGACATACGGTGAAATGGGTGCAGCATGGGAGAGTGGGGTGAAGTCTTGGGCCGAAGAGTCCAAGGTACACCTCAATGCCTGTCAGTGGCTGGGGGGTGGGGGTGGGATGGCATGAGCAGTACAGTTGGCAATCCAAAGGCACACCCCGATGCCTGTCTAATTGTACAGGGTAGGACATTATGGTTAGAAACCCTAATGCTGTGGGCGTTTGCTGGTATTTACAGTTCAAATTTTCAACATGGCCTTTTTCTGACCCCACTTCAGGAAAGCATTTGGGACCTCATCTCATGAAGAGTGGCAGTGTGATTTTGTCAATGTGTCCCGAAAACTGACTTCCAACAGCGACAGTGCCATTCTGCGCCATATGTACGAAAACACTGATTGGGCAGGATGTGAAGAATGACAGCTGTACCATCCATAGGGAGGTATGAAGAGATGGCGATGTTGAAAATCTGTAGCGGGAATATTAAAAATGCTCGCACTATCGAGCTCACGTGGAAACTGCACAATGCATGCGCATAACACAATCACTTTATGGGGTTTTGTCACCAGATTTTCAACATAGGCATTTTATGAGCTGTGCTCATGAACAGTGTCACTGTGATTGTCTTAATGTGTCCCGAACACTGATTTCCCACAGCAACCACAGTATTCTGCACCAGAACTGCAAAAATACTTTTCGACCAGGATGTGAAAAATGACAGCTGTACTGTTGATAAGGAGGTGCGGAAAATGGCAATGTTGCAAATCTGGAGTTAAATATTACAAATGCGCAAAGTTATGAGCGTGCGTGGAAACTGCGCAATGCACGCTTGTAACACAGTCATTTTATGGGCTTTCATCAACAAATTTTCAACATATGCATTTTAAGACCTCTGCTAATGAACAGTGTCACTGTGATTTTTGTTCTGTGTCCCATACAGTGATTTCCCACAGCGACTGCGCTATTCTGCGCTGGAAGTGCAAGAACACATTTTGGCCAGGATGTGAAAAATGACAGCTGCACTGTTCATAAGGAGGTGCACAAAAATGGCAATGTTGAAAATATGGAGTGAAAATATTGCAAATGTGCGAGGTAAAGAGCGTGTGTGGAAACTGCGCAACGCACGCTCGTAACACATTCTTTTTATGGACTTTTGTCACCAAATTTTCAACATAGGCATTTTAGTACCTCTGCTAATGAACAGCATCACTGTGATTTTCCTAGTGTGTCCCAAACATGGATTTCCCACAGCGAGCACGCTGTTCTGCGCCGGAAGTGCAAAAACACATTTCAGCCAGGATGTGAAAAATGACAGCTGTACTGTTCATAAGGAAGTGCTGACAAATGGCAGTGTTGACAATCTGGAGTGAAAATATTGCAAATGTGCGAAGTTACGAGCGTGCATGGAAACTGCACAACATACGCTCATAACACAGTCATTTTATGGACTTTTCTCACCAAATTTTCAACATAGGCATTTTAGGACCTCTGTTAATGAATAGCATCACTGTAATTTTTATAATATGTCCCAAACATGGATTTCCTACAGTGACCGCACTATTCTGCGCCGGAGCCATGAAAACACATTTCAGCCAGGTTGTGAAAAATGACAGTCATACTGTTCATAAGGAGATGCATAAAAATACCAATGTTAAAAATCTGGAGTGAAAATACTGCAAATTCACAAAGTTATGAGCGTGCATAGTAACTGCACAATGCACGCTCGCAAAACAGTCAATTTTTGGATTTTTCCACCAAATTTGCAAAATAAACTTTTTAGAGCCCACCTCATGAAAACTGGCACTGTCGTTTCATTAATCAGTCCTGAAAGGTGATTCCACGCATGACCGCAAAATCACCTTTGGGGCCGATTAACGCCATGACAGTGAAAGAATTCATGAGGAGGGTCCCAAAACCCATGTGAAATGTGGTGCCAAAATACCAAAAATGCCTGAGATATGAATCAAAGTTGAAAAACCTATTTATTCCATTATACAGCTTACCAGCATTTCCTCAGTTTCTGACTTTGGAAGAGTGTAGAGAGTGTTCCGGTCCACTGAAAGATCGATCGCGCCGGACTCCGGGATGAAATATAGAGGTGAGGGGTGTCGGGAGGCAAGGTGCGCAGTGGGTGGGTGCGGGTTGTGGGGGTCAGGAGACCGCCGAGGGACCGTTTCCTTCTTTACTGGAAAAAAAAAAAACATATCGTGGGACGGTTTTTGTTTTGCAGGGTCTTTTAACTGGACATTTGGCATGCTGGGGTGGGCTCCCAGCATGCCAACCTACTGTTTTGTTGGGGGGGGTGACTGTAGCTGATGGGGGATTGGGAACCCCCGTCGGCATATAGGGGATGCAATAGCTGAAGGGGATTGAGCACCCCCTCGGCAGAAACATAGGTTTTGTGTGTGTGTGTGGGGGAGGGAATTATGCCGACTGGGAGTGGGCTCCCCCTTCGGCACATTCAGCAACTGGGATGGACTGAAGCCGGCGGTGCCTGGGGCCTCTGTCAGCAAATGAAGACTGTTTGGGGGGGGGCACATGCTGCCGACGGGGATTGGGCACCCCTTCAGCACGGAGCTGCATAATACTGTTTGTGAATGAGGCGGCAAGCCACCCGCCATGTTCACAAACAGTATTAGGCTAGCTAACGTTCCGCCCTGCAATGACGGGTCACTCCCTCATTGCAGCACAATGACTGACGCTGCAATGATTAGGTGGCCCCTGATTGCTGCGGTGAAAACGTTTGTACTCGGTGCACTTTTGGAGACCAGTGTCATCACCACACTGTGCCTCCATTGGTCCACCATTGCCAAGCCCCCAAGTGCAGTGCCTCCCTTGGCTGTAACAGTGCCGCGCCTCCACAACCCACTTCTCTCCTAAGCTGTCACATAATGTTTCTTGCGCATGAGTGCAAGCAAACATAAAAATGGCACCTGTCATGTTCAGGAGGTGGGTGTAACACAAGGCATATATTGAACATTAGGAGGCCAAAATCTGCAAAAATAAAGGTACGAGTAAATATTGGAACAAGTCAACTTTTCTTCATAACTTAGTTGTTTTTTTAACATTTTGACCACAAATTTTCAACATAATCTTTTTATGACCACTCCTTCTGAATATGACAGTTGTTATTCATAAATTAGTGGCAGAATGTCATGTTGCACCCTAGTGGTGTGGCAACTTAGGTTCAATGTGAAAAGTGCAAGATAATGCATCTGGGTAGGGGGAACCCTGGGGAAAGCTACAGGATGGGAGGGAAGTGTTGACCATTACCAAAGAGGAGAGGACCTACAGGTTATCATATCTGATGACCTTACGGTATCAAAGCAGTGTGCAAAGGCTGCAGGGAGGGCCAGTGGCATGCTGGGGTGCATAGGCAGAGGTATTACTAGTAGGAGGTGGGAAGTGGTGATGCCATTGTATAAAACACTGGTAAGGCATAACCTGGAGTGCTGCATGCAGTATTGGAGACCACTCATGCATAAGGACATAAATGAGGTGGAGGCTGTCCAGAGAAGAGCAACAAAGATGGTGCATGGTTTGCACCACAAAACATATGAGGAGAGGCTAAGAGACCTCAATATGTACTCACTGGAGGAGAGGAGAGAAAGGGGCGACATGATAGAAACATTTAAGTACCTCAAGGGCATAAACAAGGTGCAGGTGGGAGATCTTTTCCAATGTAGAAAAGATACCAGAATGAGGCGGCACAATATGAAATTGGAGGGGGGAGATTAAGAGGTAATGTGAGGAAGTTTTTCTACACAGAGAGGGTGGTGAACACTTGGAATAGTCTGCCACAACAGGTGGTGGAGCAAGCACAGTGATGGGGTTAAACATGCCTGAGACAAGCACAGGGAACTTTGGATGGGAAGGAGTAATGAAAATCAGTTGACCACACAGGGTGAGTGGATGCATACAAGACTGGATGGGCTAGCAAGCCTTATCTGCCGACTATTTCTATGTTTCTATGTTTAGTGTGAAAAACACATTTTGGTAGGATTTGAAAATGACAGCTGTCATGTTCATGAGGTAGTGTGAAAAATAGTTATGTTGAAAATTTGAGGTCAAAATACTGAAAATTATCAACATTATGAGAGTGCCAAAAATGTAAATGTATGCTCATAACGTTGTTTTTAATATTTTTACCCCAAAATTTTCAACATATCCTTTTATGACCCCGCCTCTTGAACAAAGGTGAAGATTTTCAAATCCTGCCCGAAAGGTGATATCGTGCCACAAGTGTGAAAAAGTACAGTTACGTAAGAACTTACTGTAACAGCAGATCTTTAACAGAAGCTCTTGCTGCAGGCCAACACCAGCAGGACTAAGTTGCCAGGCACCAGGACCACACAGAAAATTTTCTAGCTAGCAGTCTACCATGGGGGACTACCTACCGCTGATGTCAGCCTCTGACATCAGTGTATCCTATGAAGGCGGGCGGTCCACGACATCTCCTCAGTTCTCCCACTGGAGACCCCAAGCGGCAGTGAATGGAGAACTGAGGAGGCTCCCAGAGCCAAGGAAAGAAAACTAGAAGTAGTACGAGAGGAACAAGGAACAGCAGGGGAAGGAGGGAGGAGGAGGGAGGGAGGGAAAGCAGAGCCTGCTGCAAGAGCTTCTTCAAAGATCTACTGTTATGATAAGTTCTTACGTAATTGTACTATCTTACTTCAAGGAAGGCTTTTACAGCAGGCCAACACCAGTAGAAATGAGTCACAAGCAGTTCCAGGGATGACCAGGGGAACAGTACTGGAAGGAGGACAGATCAGCAGCCAAGAGCTCAAGAAAGAAGGCCCTGAAGCACTGCCAGGCCGAAATTAGCCCTGTGCCGAGGAGCGATGCCCAGACTGTAATGCTTGGTGAAGGTGTGGACAGAACTCCAGGTGGCAGCTGCACAGATGTCCACAGCAGACACATTTCTGAAACAAGCCATGGAGGCTGGCATATCCCTGTTGGAATGGCCCTTAACCACTCCTGAAGGTCCTTGTTGTACTTACAGTAACACTAAACAATGCAATTGGCTAACCATTTAGACAAACACTGTTTAGGAAAAGGAGCACCCTCTCTTGGGTGTGAATTAAACAAACAACTGTTTAGACTTCCTGGAAGCCTTAGTCCAGTGCGATAGTACCACAAGATTCTATGTACATCCAAAGTATGGAGCAAAGCCTCTCCCTGATTAGAGCACTCAGGATAATAAACCAGAATGTGGATGGATTGATTAAATGTAAATTCCAACACTACCTTGGGAAGAAACTTAGAATTAGTACACAAAGATACCCTGTCATTGTGGAAAAACAAATAGGGGCTCCTTACACATAAGAGCCTGAAACTTGGAAATCCTTCAAGCAGCAGTAATAGCAACTAAAAAGAGTGCTTTCCATGACAGAAAGCATAGCTTGCAACTCACAGTCAGTTCAAAGGGAGGAAAAGTGAGTTTCTCCAACATAAAATTGAAGTCCCATAGAGGGACCGGGTCCCGAATGAGAGGCTTCAGATGCAGGATGCCCCGCAGGAAGGCGTGGAACACCTCAAGCTGAACCACAGCCCTACCCTTGATAGGCGCATGGTACGCAGAGATGGCAGAAAGATGCACCTGGAGTGAGGAGTATCCCAAGCCCGAATCTGAGAGGGAGAGAAGGTACTGTGAAGCTCACCAGGATGAAACCCACTTTTACAACATTCTGCAGTATACTGCAGCAGAGTTATTGCAGTAAACAATGTAATTTTAATGGGAATTAGTCCCTTTCATCATGCAGGAAAATATGCCACTGCCAGAATGAAGTGAATGTCACAGTTTCCTGCATGACAAAAGGACTAATTGTCATTGAAATTACATTGTTTTCCACAGTAACTCTGCTGCAGCATGCTAAAGAGTGCTGTAAAGTGCTTCAGAATTGGGTTTCATCCCGGCGAGCTTTACTGTACTTCAACATCTCACTCACCGGGTAGGTGAAGGAGTCCAAATGGTGGGAAGCAGTCCAAAGGGTGAAACACTTCTATTTCAAGGCATAAGTGGCCCTGGTGGAGGGTATTCTAGCAGCCACCAGGACATCTGCGACCCTAGAGGACACCCCAAACCGGGCGACAGCTAGGTCTGCAGGAGCCACATATGGAGATGCAGGATTTTAGATCCACATGGACTATGGTGCCCTGGCCCTGGAAGAGCAAGGTGGTGCACAGGGGCAAGGGCGCTGAAGGTTCCAATGCCAGCTGTTGTAGCAAGGGGAACTAAATCTGATGTACAAGAAGGGAGCTATGCGAATCATCTCCGCCCCTTGAGCAGGACCCTCTGCCGGAGTGGGAAGGGATGAAAGGCATACTGAAACCTTCCCTTCCAGGAGAGAGATAATGTGTTTCACCAGAAAACTCCAGGCCCAGGATTGAGTGAGCAGAAAAGTGGCAGTTTTGTGTTGAGAGGGGACATAAAATGGTCCAACTCTGGATGACCACCACCTGTCAAAGAGATTTTAGACCACCTAGGTCAGAAGCTCCAACTCGTGAGCCCACAACCAGGAACGGCTGAGACTGTCTGCCAGGACGTTCTGGATACCTGGAACATGTATGGCCAAGAGCTCCAGACTGTGTTCAATGGTCCAATACCAGACTCTCCTGCGCATCCCGACATGGGGGTAAGAGTGAGTACCCCCGCTTGTTGATGTAATACACTATGCACGTGTTGTCCATCTGTACCAGCAGTGAATCGGGAAGGAGATGAATCTGAAATGCCTGCAGAGCATAAAGGACAGCCTGCATTTCCAGGACATTGATATGGAGACCCTGTTCCAATTCAGCCCAGGTGCCCTTGGTCTGGTGATCAGCCAGTTGAGCACCCCATCCCTGGCCAGAGGCCCATCGTGAGAATCTGACGGGGGAATGAGAGTTGAAAGAAGACCCCCATGAAGGAGGTTGGCAGACTCCAGCCACAATGACAGGACCATCTTGACTGGGTCAGAGACCATGACCAACTGGTCCAGGTCATCTGTACATTGGACCCACTGGACTCTTAGGGTCCATTGAGGAACTGCATGTGCAAATGGGTGAGGGGAACCATGGTAATGGTTGATGCCATGTGGCCCAGGAGGTGCAGGAACACCCTGATGGGGACCTGGTGACTGGAAGAAACCAAACAGGCCTTCCCCATCAGTCGTTCCGCCCTGTCCATGGCAAAAAGACCATATCCTTGTTGGTATCCTTCCAGGACCATCCCTATGTATTGAAGGTGCTGAGAAGGAGAGAGGCAGGACTTCACCAGACTGATGTTGATCCCCAGGCCCTGAAACAGACGGATGATGTATTACAGGGTCTGAACCAGATGGTCCCTGGAGGAGGCTGCTACAGCTAATCATCCAGGTAGGGGAACACATAGAAGCTCTGCCTTCTCAGGGTGGCCGCCACCACCACCAGGCACTTGGTAAAGACCCTGGAGGGCTGAAGAAAGGCAAAAACTATGGGCTCTAAATTGAAAATGGTCCCCCTGAAAGTGGAAGCAGAGGAAGCAACAATGGGTAGGGAAAATCTGGATATGCAAATAGGCATCCTGCATGTCCAGAGAGCAGAACCAATCCCCCCCCGTTGTAAGGTAGTAACAAACCTTGCAGGGTGACCATCCTGAAACATTTGTATTCTATGTAGAGGTTCAGATAATTCAGATCCAGGATGGGCCGAAGATCCCCTGTCTTTTTGGGGACAAGAAAGAAGTGAGAGTAAAACCGCCTTCCTCATTGAGCCAGAGGGATGGGCTCTATGGCTCTTTTTTGCAGAAGACTCTGAATTTCCTCCCAGACAAGAGACAGGTTGACTGGAGGGTACAAGGAGGTTACAGGAGGATTTTCTGGAGGCCACTCTAGAAATTCTAGAATGTGACCATGTTCTACGATCTGAAGCACCCAGTTGTCAGTGGTTATGTCCCACCACTCATTGAGGTGGAGGGAGAACTGACAGCCTCACCCAGAACCCTTTCTGGAGGAGAGGAGTCAGCTAAGGAGTCAGGAGGTGGGGGCTGGTGCCATGAGGGCAGCCATGGGTGCTCGAGGGGCTCTGGTGGCAGCGGCCACTGGGACCGACATTGCCTTGCACTTGCCCTGACCTTGGCAGGCTGGCAGGATTGTTTGCAGAAGGAGGGCGAAGGAAGGACGCTGGCCCACTCTAGGCTGAGTATGGTAGATTGAATGAACAGTCAAAGGGACATGATCTGACTCCTGGAGGATGGAGATTATGTCCTGAATGTCCCCACCAAAGGGATGGAACCCCAAAGAGTGTGTCCAAGATGCTAGACTGCACATCTGAGGCACGCCGGATACCCAGCGCCACAAATGGTGCTGGAGTCAGACACCAGCAGCCGCTCCCCTGCCTGAGGCATCCACGGCATCATAAGCAGCTCGGAGAACCTGGTTGCCAATGTTGTAGCCCAGCTTGAGAAGCCGGGTGAGTTGTATTTTAGTAAGGTCCTCAGGCAAGGCCTGCACTAGGTCCCTGGCCTGGCCTAGTCCCAGAGGACATTCTGATATTGGGCCATATGGGCCAGGTAATTAACGGCACAAATAGCCAAGATAGTAGACACAAAGTCACGTTTACCCAAGTGGTCTAGCTGTCTGAACTCCCTGTCCAGGGGAAAGGTACTTGGGCTTTTTGGTACAGTCATGCGCTGCATTGATGACCACCGAACCAGCCTTAGGGCGGCCTCCTAAGATAGGTCTACCAGCCAGAGCATAGTAAAGACAGTCCACCTTCTAGGTAAGGGAGGGGTAGATGAGGGTGATTCCAAGCAACCTGGTGACATCATCATAGGAGTCAATCAGGGATGGCACCACCACCACCTGGAGGGCATCCTACTACCTCAAATAAACAGCCAGGCGATGCCTCCAGGTCCTGCTCCTCCGTTTCCCAGCCCATAATGGACTGGATGTGGTGCATGATGTCCAGGAAAGATGGATCGTCAGGAGGGGACTTGGAAAGCACCTTGGAGGGTTCTTCATTCTCTGAAGATTCCCCTGGTGAGGAAGAAGACCCTGAACCATTCAAGTCATCCTCATTGGTCTTGTCCCAGTCACTCTCGGGTGGTGAGTGCTCATCCTGGTGAGAGCAAATGTTGATCAGAAACCAGAGGACCTTAACGTCCGGGGTTCGCGGGTCCCAGACTGGCCCGGATCCTGGGGTGACAGGTCCCTGTTAGGACGTGGGTAGACACCGAGTGCAGGCCCCAAGGGGTGGGGGTCTGCCTCTGAATGAAGGACTACCATGCAGAGAACAGGGCATTGTAATCCACTGGAGAGGGAAGTTATAGACTGGTGGATACAGGTAAGCCAGCACTGAGTAAGGATACGATAGTGGCATAGTTGGTATAGGCTATCCTGGCAAAGGACCACTGGACTCTGGCTGGGGGTCTGGCACTGGGCCTGCAGGAGTCAGCAAAGGTGCAGACTGTGGGAGAGGTGATGCTGGTGCTGGGCCTGAAGGCTAGGGCAACATCAGTACTAATGGCAGTCCAGCAGGCATTGGCAGAGAGTGCCCAGGAGAAGGGTCCACCAATGCCAGAAGGGCTGGAGAGGACAGTGCCTGGGGAGAAGGAGTTCTCCCCAGTGAAGGAAGAGGTGACGCCTGGCTAGCAGAGGTGATGATAGCCTGTTGCTGGTGCTGCCTGAAAGGACTGACGTTGAGTCCAACAGAGAGGACTGGCGTAGCCATGGCCGGTGGGTTCCCAGTCACAGAACTGATACCCGAGACACCAACACTGGCCGAGCCTCCTGGCTGACAGCTAATGGAAGAAATGGGCCTGAGTGTTAGAGGCTGAGGAACAGGAGACAAAGTGCCCCACCCCAAGGAGCCACTGCCCACAAATGCAATGAGGGTGGGTGGCTGTGCCACCAGGAGCCTGGTAGAACAAAGGGCTGGTGGGCTGAAGGAGATGACCCCTCATGAAAGAATGACCCTGATACAGTGAAAGATTTGTGAGGTGACTGTAGGCAGGAAGCAAACCAGTCCCAGTCCTCGTGTTGTCCCAGTGCTTATGCATCCCACCAGATTTTTGAGAAAAAGAGGAAGCCCTGGAGGACTGTGCCAGTGAGGCTGATGAGCTCCTTGCCTGCAGCTCCTTTTCCATCATGACCAACTTCTGCTTAATAAGGTAGCTCTCCAGAATCTTAGGACAACATCTCCAAGTGGCCTAGTTGAATTTCTGGCAAATCTGGCAGGCTTCGGTGTCGTGGCTGGGGCCTAGGCAAAGGATGCACACAGAGTGGCCCTCTTTTTCAGGAATTTGTTTGCCGCAGGCACACTTTGAGGAGCAGTTGGAAGATGAGGCTGGTGGAGAAGGCATAAACCACACAACTGAAAGACCAAAAATTTGATGTTATACTACTTAAGGAAAATAAAAAAGCACAGCAAGTGTGAGTAATGGTGGTCAACTATAGCTGCGGTGTCTGCTAAGGTCCAATGTGCATGGGTCGATGGCAGGAAACGAACTGGGGAGGGTGTAGGGGACTGCCCACCTTATTGATGTCAGAGGCTGACGTCTGTGGTGGGCAGTCCCCTGAGGTAGACTGCTAGTTACAGAGTTTTCCGTGGGGTCCTGGCGCCTAGTGGCCTAGTCCAGATGGCCTGCTGCAAGAGCCTTCCTTGAAGTAAGATCACATTTGGGCCAGGATTTGAAAAATGACAGCTCTCACATTCATGAGATAGTATGAAAAAATGGCTATGTTGAAAATTTGGGCTCAAAATTATTGAAAGTTACCAAAGTTACAAGCATGTGTTGAAAAATTTCAATGTATGCTCATAATTTAGCAGTTTTGTTTTTGTAGTTAAAATGTTATTTTTATACAGGATACGGATTGTTGGAGCTGATACCCCATTTTCAACAATGTCCTGTTGTATATAAATAACAAGATAAAAAATATGCAATGCAATATACAAAATTGAAACATTTTTTGTGATGTTTTTATCCCAAATTTTCAACATAGCCTTCTCTTGACCCCACCTCATGAACAACTGCAGAGAACATTTTCAAATCCTGTCTGAAAGGTGATTTTGTGTAGTGGCCGCAAAATCACCTTTCAGGATGGATTTGCCTAATTTTGCTGCCCTTGTTCATGAAGTGGGATTAAAAAAGTTGTGTTGAAAAGTTGGGGAAAAAATATTAAAAAATGATCAAGTTATGAGCACAAGTTCAACATCCATTGAAATACACTGAATTGCATACCTGATTTCCCCAGTTCCTGGTCCAGCATTGAAGAGTGAAGATATGTCTCCAGTGTAGACAGGATTACGGCACTGGATCCCCGGCAGGTAAGTAAGTGGCGGGGATGTAGTAGGTGCAGAGTGGGAGGGATGGGGTGTAATGGCAGCTGTGTGCTGTCAGTGGCAACAGACATCAATGGACAGCTTTCTTTTTTACAGGTTATATAAAAATAAAAAAGACTGTGAGGGACAGTTTTCCTTTTTGAGGTACCAACACTGGGGATTGGGTACCCCAGTGTTGGTGTTATATTGAGCAACACCAGGGTGGGTTCCCTGGTGTCAGACGGTGAAAACAGGCAGAGTGGAGGATACTATCTGGCACCAGGGATTGGGCACCCTGGTGTAAGAAAATTAAAAGTAAGGGTTGGGGGGGTGTGGGTGGTGGGTGTTGAGTGGGAGGGACAGATGGATGGAGGGTAACAGTGGCAGAGTGCCGGCAGCAGCAACAGACATCAATGGACATTTTTCTTTTTTACATGGTATACAAAAATAAAAAAATTAAAAAAGACTACGAGGACAATTTTCTTTATTTCAGGTATCGACACTGGGGTTTGGCAGCCTAGTGTCAGTGTTGTTTGGCGGCACCATGGGTGAGCTCCCCAGTGTTGCACTGTGAAAACAGGTGGGGGTACAATTTGGCACTAGGGATTGGGCACCTCAGTGTTGGAAATTTAAGAAGGGGGAAGCAATGGGAGGTGGGAAGGATACTTGGCAAAGGGTGGGAAGGATTGTTTTTATGTTGGGAGGAGGACCACAGCAGACTGATCATGATGCTGATCAACTCTGCTTGCTGGGTGACTTATGCAGATGAAAGGAAAGAGTCACCCTTTGATTCGGATGACTCTTCTTTGAACTGCATGAAGTTTCCACCCAGCAAGATGAGAACAGTTTTATGATCAGCCTAGTTGATGACTTGTCTGACAATGTCGAGCCCCTTTTGGAGCAACAGAGACACATCTCTTAAAACCCAGTATCTTACCAATATGTTCAGTATCTGGTCAAAAGCATGTGGGAATTACAGTGCAGTAAAAACTGTGCTGAGAAAATAGCATGAATGAAGAGAGATACTGGGCAATTATAGCGTGGGCATTACAGCGCTACACATGAAGCTCTCTTCAGCCAGGCTGAGCAGTCTAAGGTTTCCATTGTGCACTGGGTGACTATGCTGGCTTTGTGGCTTAGTGATTAGAGTGACAGGCTGTGAATGGTTGGTCGTCCAGCTGACCTGGGTTTGAATTTTCCTCCTTCATTTTACTTTCTGCATTTTTTTTCTGCAGGGCCCCATCCCCACCCCACGTTGCCCCTCCCCAGTCTGAGTTGCGACTTCTACTGAGTTTGTTCATTTTATCTGCCCACCCACCCAAATTTTTCCCCCTGTTGGAGCGCCATGCCCGAGGAGTTTCCTTACAAAATCTGCCCCTCCAGTCACATTCTTTGTTTCCTGCTTACTGTGCAACTCTGGGGTGGTTTTGGAGCTGTCTATAGAGCTCACTGTTTTCCCTGAGAACTATCTTGTCTGTCACTGTTTTCCCTGTGCAATTTTAGACCACGATATTTTGCAGACGCGCTTTTCACCTAGACCCAATATGTTCGGCCTTGCACAAGTGCAAGGGCAAACATGAAACCATGTCACTTGTTGAGAACATTTTATTTGTTAGCAGGAGACAAGCATAATGACATCAAAGGGATTGCAAGCTCAGTAAGCAGGCACACAAAGCTCTAAGCATATCCAATTGTTTCCATCTCAGACACACTTTCAACAGTAGAAAACAGTGGGAATTTACCTTGAAAAGTTTGACAGCCAGCACAAGACAAGAACACAGCTCAGAAGACATGCAACAGAAATGACAGAGTAGCACTTCTGCTGGTTTGTGTATTTACTCATCATCAACTACCATGATGCCATGCATGAGTCGGGCCATGACCTTTGCAATGGAGTCACACAGGTTTACACACCAGGGTAGAACAGAGTTAAGCATCTTCATTTTTATGTTTGCTTGCACGCATGTGCAAGAAACATAGTGCCTTCATCGGAGATTTCGGAGGTGTGTCACCTCCTCCTCCAATTCAGTCAGTGGGCTGGCAGGCGCGGCCCCTGTAAGCCAATGCATTTTGGAGCTGTCTATGACACGCTCCAAAATGCAGTGGCATATGAGAAGGAAGGGAGCTACACTTGAGTGAGCACCGATAAGATATCGGCTGCTCACGCGCAGCTCCCCCCCATGCACAGACAGACGTGCGCGCCTCAGAGATTGTATAGCCGATGGGGTGCCCAATCCCCATCGGCTGAGCTGCGTCCCCAGTTGCTGAGCTGCGCCCCCACCCCCAGTTGTAGGTGCCACGCTGGGAGCCCACCCCAGCGTGGCAAGCACTGTAGTCCTTTGGCGGCGGGGGTGCCCCCAATCCCACGTCGGCTGAAGCGCCCCCAAGTCCTTGTGCCACGCTGGGGCCCACCCCAGTGGCAAACATCCCACGGCGTTTTTTTTTAAACCTGTAAAATAAAACTGTCTCAGTGGGCGATCTCCCAACCCCCACAACCCGCACTCCACCCACTGCGCACCCAGCCTCCCCATACCCCTCACCCCATACTTACCTCCGAGCTTGGCGCGACGATCTTCGTGGACTGGAAACACGCCTGCACTCTTCAAAGCCGACCGCTTAACTGAGGAAATGCTGGTAAGCTGTATAATGGGTTACATAGGGGGTTTCAACTTTATTGCATATCTCGGCATTTTGGGAATTTTTGCACCAAATTTTCAACATGGGGTTTTTGGGACCCCTTCTCATGAATTATGTCACTGTCATGGCGTTATTCGGGCCCGAAGGGTGATTTCGCGCAGTGACTGCGCAGTGACTGTGAAATCACCCTTTAGGCCTGAATACTGCCATGACAGTGACATCATTCATGAGAAGGGGTCCCAAAAACCCCATGTTGAAAATTTGCTGCCAAAATTCCAAAAATGACTGTTTTATGAGGGTGCATTGCACAGTTCCTACGCAGGCTCGTAAGTTCGCGAAATTTCAATATTTCCACTCCAGATTTTCAGCATTGCCATTTTACTATACCTTCTTATGAGTAGTATAGTTGTCATTTTTTACATCTCACCCAAAATGTGTTTCCACCCATGTAGCGCAGAATGGCGCAGTCGATGTGCAAAATCAATGTATGGGACACATTAAGAAAATCACAGTGACACTGTTCATGAGCAGAGGTCTTAAAATGGCTATGTTGAAAATTTGGTGAAAAAATTCCTAAAAATGACTGTTTTACGAGGGTGCATTGCGCAGTTCCTACGCACACTCGTAAGTTCGCGAATTTTCAATATTTTCACTCCAGATTTTCAACATTGCCATTTTACCACACCTCCTTATGAGCAGTATAGCTGTCATTTTTCACATCTTGCCCAAAATGTGTTTCCACCCATGTAGTGCACAATGGCGCAGTATGTGCAAAATCAATGTATGGGACACATTAAGAAAATCACAGTGACACTGTTCATGAGCAGAGGTCTTAAAATGGCTATGTTGAAAATTTGGTGAAAAAATTCCTAAAAATGACTGTTTTACGAGCGTGCGTTGCGCAGTTCCTATGCATGCTCGTAAGTTTGCAAATTTAATATTTTCACTCCAGATTTTCAACATTGCCATTTTATTACACTTCCTTATGAACAGTACAGATGCCATTTTTCATATGTCGCCCAAAATGTGTTTTCACACATGTAGCGCACAATGGTGCTGTTGGTGTGCGAAAGCAATGTTTAGGACAGATTAAGAAAATCACAGTTACACTGTTCATGAGCAGAGGTCTTAAAATGGCTATGTTGAAAATTTGGTGACAAAAGTCCATAAATGACTGTGTTACGAGTGAGCAATGCGCAGTTTCCACGCACCTGTAAGTTCATGACTTTGTAATATTTTCAGTCCAGATTTTCACCAGTGGCATTTTTCACACTTCCTTATGAACAGTACAGCTGTCATTTTTCACAACATGGCTGAAGTGTGTTTTCACACTTTCAGCGCTGAGATGCATGGTCGCTGTGGGAAATCATTGTTCGCACAGATAAAGAAAATCACAGTGACACTGTTCATGATCGGAGGCACCAAAATGCCTGAGTTGACAATCTGCTGTAAAATATCCCCAACCTAATTATATGACTGGTGTGCTGCACAGTTTCTATGTACGCCATGACTTCACCATTTTTAAATATTTTTACTGAGATTTGCAACATTGCCATTTTTACACCTCCCCATGAACAATACAGCTGTAATTTTTACATCCTGTTCGAATGTTTTTGCACCTGTGGTGCTAAATGCCGAGTCGCCAGCATAAGCAGCTTCGCTAACAAACTGATATTCCCCTGTTCATGAGGTGGGGTCACAAAAAACATGTTGAAAATTTGGAGTGAAAATACCAACGAATGCCTGAGGTATTGGGTTTCCAACCATAACGCCTAACCCTGTAGAGAATGACAGGCATCAGGGGTGTGACTTGGGATTCTTGCCTGTAATGCTCATACCATTCCACACCCTGCAGCCAGTGAGAGGCATCGAGGTATGCCTTGGACTCTTCAGCCCCAAAGTTCACCCCATTCTCCTATGTCGCACCCATCTCACCGCATTTCCTAATGAAATGGGGTGCGCATAAGGGCCAAAGACCCCAAGGAACACCGTGACACTTGTCAGTGTCTGCAGGGTGGGGTGTGGTGAAATGGCGAGGCCGTTATGCCTGACGACCCAAATGCACACCCCAATGTCTGTCACTCTCTGCAGGGTGGTGGTGGGGTTGGCTTCAGTTCAGTACTTCACTGCCATTCCTATTACGCAGCTCTGTAACTTCTACATTACCACTGCCAATGCCAGCAAGCAAACATTCGGCATTGACAAATGCTTGTTAAATTTGAATTAGGATGAAAATAGGGTGGTGTAAGAGAGAGAATCTTTGTTCATGCCTACAAACTACACAAGTAAACAGAGAAAAGTTTGAGGAGACTTTCACTTTAAGAAGAGCTGCCTTTACTGCAAGCTAAGCTATCTCTACAGGTAGTTAATTGTTCCAGCTGTAGTTCATTAAATTGGTTCATTTGGGTATGGATTGCACCCTGGCTCTGTCAATTTCATCAATTTGCTTTTGCTGTAAGTTGCAATCTATGGTCTACTATATACTGTATTGTTATATGTGAAAATTAGAGAATATTGTACAGGACTGTCTTGTAAACTGGGCTTTACAGCCCAAATTACATGTTTGTTTCCTGTCTAAAAATATTTTTTTTACTACTACTACTACTATTGTGTTTTTTTTTTCTTTTTCTGGTTTGTCTGTGTAGCAGTCCAGTTCATACTGATATTGAAATGAGAAACTGTTTTGGAACTGTACCACTGTAATACATCGGAGGGAGATGGCAGTGTTTGTAGCTGACAATTAGTGAGCGGTTTGGTGTCCTATCTGTTGTTGTTGTTGTTGCTGCTGAGACCAATTGTCAGGATTGTATGGGTTGAAACAATGAATGTGTAAAGGATCCTCAAGAGTGAATGGTGAATCTTGAGAGTGTAGCAGTAAAGCTCTCTAATGAGCTGCCAGTTTAGCTCAGAGTTCTCACAAGTTCATTCCTTTTTTACATACAAGACACTGTACTGATATTGCACTCACAGTATGCAAGTAAAACATCAATGCATTGACTTGCATATGGAAACAGAATACACTCGCATGAGCTGGCCTTAATCCCATGAATAAAATTCAACTTGCTGCTATAAAAGTTACCTGCCTCTCGACATATGCCCTACACACACACACACACGTTTTAATTTTGTGGTCTTCACGTAGCACTACTTCAGAACCCATGCACTGCTGTCTCTTTGTGGATAAGATTTTGCTTCACTACAAAAATCAAACTGCAAAACCCATTTGTTGACTTGCCTGCTGCATGTTCTCATGATAGAAAAAAAATCTTACTGTAAGACTGCTACAAAAAATAAGCTGGAGACATCAAGGAATCTATAATCAGCCTTCACACATATCAACTCAGATGTAAGCAGTTTTGACAGGTGCCAAGGAAAGCATTTTTCAAAGATGGCATATATGATGCCTGTTCTGTCTGATGTGCAAGTATCTATTGTCTTACGTTCTTATTCCACCGCAACTAACTTCTTAAGGCGCCGACCCATCAAACACATTTATCTGGTTGATTGAAACTGCACTTATGGCTCAGAATTCCACCAGCGAAGTGAATACAACTACAGCCTTTCACCTACTGTTTCCCATACTTAGCAAATATGTACGAAGTAGTTATAAATTGGCACAGTGCAACTAGGAAGTTGACTGGCCACAAGCAGAGGTGGCCAGACAAACAGAAGAAGGGCTTTACAAAGTTAACAATAAAAGAAGAAACAGAGCAGAGACTATTTTGGTTATTATTCTTTTTAATTTTTTTATTTATTGAAGTCTAGGAATTACAACCCTTTGAGTCAGGGACTCTTTTTCAAAGGTTCCACATCTTATCTGTTTAATGTGATTTGTGGTGACCTGATTTCAAACTTCTTGTACTGCAATTCAGCAAAAAGTACTCTAAGACAAATTATATAAATTGTGATGAATAATAACTCCATATTGCCCCCATCCACACCCACACCCACATGCACAGATTCATTTCATTACAGTTTAGAAGATGCCTTTGCCTGGGGTAACAATGCATAATCTTGTTGACAAGTAAGTTTAAAATCCTTTCCACACTACAGTACCTGTTCTTATTATTACTCTGTGCAGTACCACAACAGTGTGGATGGCACCCTATGAGGTCTTCTGATCCAGATATGCTAAATACTAAAGACACAGTTTTAAAGGAAGGTGGGCTCAAATAGATGGGCTTTATGCCCCTATCTAATCTGTGGTGCCCTTTTGCTTAAACTAACTACCTGAACTATGATGCCCCAAAGTGAACTGCCTAACTGTATGGTGCCCAGACAACTGACTGCCCATCTACCTGTTTGTTTGGGGCCGACCAGAAAGTGAACTGCTAATTGTGTGGCATCCCTTTGCCTGAACAAATAACCTGACATTTGGTGACCTGAAAGTGAACTAACCTAACTGTGTGGTGCCCTACCAAGTGACTGACTCTCTGCTTGTTCATTCGGTGCCGTGAAAGTGAACTGCCTAACTATGTGGTGCCTTACCAACTGACTGCCTATTTGCCAGGTACCCTGTATAGACAGCAATGCTTGTGTTACGCTGCACTGAAACTATTGCCTAGGGCGCCCTTGTAAAGACTGACTTAAATCTCTGGGTGCCCACTGTCAACTACCTAAGTGCTTGGCAATCAAGTCCCTGCAGTAAAGTTAATTGATGCCTATTGTAAAACTACCCAAAGACTGCCTAAATGTCACACCTGATCTGCACTGCCTCTTTACATCTGGTTGGACACACAATGCCTAAATGGATTACAACTTGGGGCGTCGACCCAGCTAGCATTAGGACATTAGTCAGGGCAGGTCCCAGTGCCACATAGCCAAGCTACATTCCTATCCTGACAAGAAGTAAAGAAAGCATAGCAGTCACACCAGTTCACTAAAAAGGGCATCCATCATGCAGTGGAGTGGGGTTTTCTTTTAGAGGATCAGCATCTGAGGACCAGCAACTAGGATCAGCATCAAAAGACCAGCTTCCCATTGACTTCAAAGATGCAGCCCAGTGCTTTCCTTTTCCTGGTGTCCAGTAGGGGTACTGAGCTGACAAATCTGCTTGACAGTAGCGACCCAGTGCCTTCTTGTCCTGTTGGCTCAGGAGGGGGTTTAACTGACAAATCTGCTTCCAGATTGCAACCCAGTGTCTTTCTCAAGTCCCGGGGGTCTTACTGAGGTGCCTCTCTGAAATATCAGTTCCCTGTTGCAATAAGCATCCATTTTGTTCCAAGTGCCCTGTTCAGGTCATTATCCTCTGATAAAATCTAACAAAAGAATTAATTTCTTTACTATAAGGGCAGCAAAATACTGGAATGCATTACCGAGCCACTTAGTAAATTTAAAGTCATCAGATTGCTTTAAAAGTAATCTTGATAAATTTATACTACATTCAAGAACCAATAATTAATCCACCAGGTGGAGGAAGACAATCCTGATGGGCTTCGGCCTTCTTTTGTCTTTATAACCAAGAAAGCATCCTCATCTGGATGCAAAAATAGACAATCACCTGTCCCCAATTGTTGTATTCATACCTCTCAGCCTCCTACATCATAAGTCAGGGACAAGGCTTATGGAAATCAGTGACAAAGGTCCAAAAACAGGGGTATATCTTCAAAATTGGTGATATACACACTGGAAGCTGGTAGAATAAGGGGCTAGTGTAAAATGCATTTTCTAAAGAAGAACAAGTCTGTAACGTTAATGTTTGACATTACTTTGTGCTTGCAGTCCCCACTGTTTAGTTACAGAAACACAAATTTTAGAAGGGATAAAGTACAGTTCTGAGGCTTAATCAGGGACAGTTGAGAGGGAATGTATGGCTATATTTAAAGAGGTATATATATATATATATATATATATATATATATGCATCCATACAGCTTAGGCTAGAGCTGGTCGCCCAGGTAGTAACAGTACTGTAAAGTAACTGCAGCTACAGCAGCAGGGTAAAGTAAATAGATGCTTAGAAGTGCACCTTAGTCTTTGTTTATTCAGTTATTTATTTGCCTATTTATTATTACAGTTATTTATTGACAGTTTTACTGCTGTTACTGTTGATGAAAACCTACCTCCGTGACACTTGCCAACCTTTCTGCTGAATAAAATTCCTGTTTACATTTTGACATCTGAGTACGACTCCTGGGAACCTTTAATGCACCTCACCATAAGACCTGCTTGAGGTGGTACTCATGTCAATGAGGAAGAGCATGTTCCCGTTACATGACCCGATGCAACAGGGCAGGACATTTTGATTTGTATGTAAGTCGTAATGAGTCCTTCCTTTTGTTTGCTGTAAGGATTTTTTCTAAATTTCACTGCTTGTTTTATGGCTCCTGAAGATCACGATTGTATATTTTATTGCCCTTCTGTTTTCCTTTATGCCTACTGTCCCATTTGACAGTAATGCACTGCAGACCACTGATGAACTTTTGCCCTGTCTGCAGCTGCACTGTACTAAACTAAACAACTCTTTCTAATTCAATCTTTTTGTTTCCTAGGTGTATATCTACCATAGGTCTAGCTTGCAAATGTGAATGCTTTGTAAAGCAGTAACTTTCATCATATCAAACATAGTCACATGACAATATACAAATCACCCCAGGTCCTCAATGCTATAATTAGGAAACAATTTTTAGAGGAAAGAGTCCTGAAGGGACTTGACTGGGTGGGTGACCAGGGAAACTGATCTGGAGAGGGCAGTAAACATTGTTTATCTGGACATTAGCTAGGCCTTCGACGCTATGGACACACAGGAGACTGATTAAGAAATTGAGCTGCCTAGGGTTGGCTTCCCAAAGTGGTGAACTGGGTTAGAATCTGGTTAATGGATAGACATCAGAGGGTGGTGGTTAATGGCACTCAATCTAATAATGGGAGAGTGACCAGTGGGGTGCCGCAGGGCTCAGTGCTGGGACTGGTCCTCTTTAGTGTCTTTATAAGTGACATTGCAGAAGAACTGGAAGGGATGGTATGCCTTTTTGCAGATGATACCAAAATCTGTAATAGGACGGACATGCAGGAGGGGGTGGAGAGAATGCACAGAGATCTTGGGAAATTCGAGGAGTGGTCAAAATCATGGCAGTTGGGTTTCAATGCCAAAAAGTGCAAACTCATGCACGTAGGTCATAGGAACCCAGGACCTGAATACAGGATGGGGGGTACTGACAGACACTAAGCAGGAAAAGGACCTTTGAGTTATCGTAACTGATTACCTCAAAGTGGTGGGGCAGTGTGACAAAGCAGTGGGTACGGTTACTGGGCTGCTGAGCTGCATATGAAGGGGTACCTTCCGCAAAAGGAGGGAGGTCTTGTTTCCGCTGCATTGCTCGCTGGTGAGACCCCACCTATGGTATGGTATGGTATGGTATGGTAAGGTATGGTATGGTATGGTATGGTATGTTGTGCTGTTCTGGAGGCTGCATCTTTAAAGGACACAGGGTGGAGGCAGTTCAGAGGAGGGCAACTAAAATAGACAAAACACACAAGTTCATTAATTCCACATCTAGGCAGTTGTAGAATAACTCAAAATATTTTTGTTATAAAGACCAGGACTAAGATCCACAGAAAAGTGCTCCAAAGCTTGCTCCAGCTCTTCCACTCACAATGAGTCTTCCTCAGGCCCCTGAGGAAGACTCACTGCGAGTTGAATCGCTGGGGCAAGCTTTAGAGCACTTTTCTGTGCACCTTAGTCCAAGTCTTTATAATAAAAATATTTTTGGTTATTCTACAACTGCCTGGACAACTGCCTTTCCAGAAGGTATCTGTGTGCATTAACAAACTTTTGTGTTTTGTCTGATATTTGGCTTGCTGCCCTTCCTGTTTTTGCACCACCCAGTTTTGCCACTTGCAGCACCTCTCTTTTGGAACTGCTTGCAACTAAAATAGTGCAGGGGCTGCACCAAAAGTCCTACAAGGAGAGATTGAGGGATCTCAACATGTACACCCTGGAAGAGAGAAGTGAGAGAGGGAACTTACAAGTAACTCACAGTGGAGGACAAGGTACAGGAAGGGAGTCGCTTTCAAATGGGAAAGCACCAGGACTAGGAGGCATGCAATGAAGCTGGAAGGAGGGAAGTTTAAATCAAATCAAATCACAGTTTATTTATATTGCACTTTTCAGATACCAAAGCACAAATACATAACAAAAACATACATCAATAATACATAAAATTATGAAAATATAAAAACAGTTAAAAAGACAGCAAAATAAATTTATTCATAGGCCAATTCAAACAGAAAGCTCTTCAAAGAAGCCTTAAATGGCTTTGTGGACGGGCACTCTCTAATCCGACGAGGTAGAGAATTCCACAGGGTTGGGGCCACAAAAGAAAAAGCTCTGGCCCCGAAGATTGAAGACAAACCCTGGGAACCTCTAACAATCCCTCGTCGGTGGAACGGAGTGGGCAGAGGGGGTGGTAGGGCTGAAGGAGATCTTGCAAGTAGCCCGGTCCCAGTCCATGTAGGGCCTTATAGGTCAACAATGCAACCTTGAAGGTAATCCTCCAACACACCGGCAGCCAGTGCAGTTCGCGCAGAACAGGTGTGATGTGGCAAGTTCTTGGTAGCCCAGTCAACAATCTGGCTGCAGCATTTTGCACCAGCTGCAGGTGGTGGAGGTCTACCCCCAGCAACCCTAGATATAGAGCATTACAGTAATCTAGACACGAGGAAACAAAGACATGAACCAACACAGGAACGTCATCATGTGGAACAAGGTACTTTATCCGGACAATATTCCTCAGATGGTAAAAAGAGGACTTGACAACAGCTGACACCTGAGTCTTAAGCATCAACTCGTAATCAAGTATTATGCTCAGATTCCTCACCTGTTCAGAAGGTCTCAACTGGTTACCCCCAGGACAAGGCCAAAGGGAGACCCAGGAGTCAACTTCTCTGCAAGGTGACCAGGGTCCACCACCACCACCTCAGTCTTGTCCGGATTTAGCCTCAACCAATTAGCACTCATCCAGTCCTGAATCTCAGCGAGGCAGTTGTTAAAGACCGTGAGTGCGTCATTCTGTTCGGGTACAAAGAACATATAGAGCTGAGTGTCATCTGCATAGCAGTGAAAACTCAGCCCATAACACCTTATAATGTCTCCCAACAGCAGCATATACACTGTGAACAACATGGGAGAAAGCACAGAGCCCTGTGGCACCCCACAGGGCAGCACAAAGGGAGCAGAGGAAAAAATTCCTGATACTACCCTCTGAGTTCTGCCCATGAGGATAGAATGAAACCATTTGAGGACTGTCCCAGACAGTCCGCAGATCAGCCGCAGGTGCTCCAGCAGTATCCCATTGTCCACGGTATCAAACTCAGCAGAGAGATCGAGAATAACCAGAATCGAATGGCTCCTCCGATCTCTCACAATTAGATCATTAAGCACCCGAACCAATGCTGTCTCGATACTATGCCTCTTCCTGAAACTGGACTGGAGAGGATCATAGATTCCATGGGTGGTAAGAAAGTCATCAAGCTACAGCGCAACTACTTTCTCAATAACCTTTCCCAAAAAGGGAAGATTAGAGATCAGTCTGTAGTTAGCAAGACAGTCTGGGCCAAGGGAAGATTTCTTCAAAAGGGGTGTCACAACAGCCCCTTTCAGGGACTCTGGAAACACCCCTTTGTCCAATGAGCACCAGACTATCTCAGCAAGGACTGGTCTGATCACATCCACGCAACCCACAAGGAGACGAGTGGGGCCGGGATCCAAACTACAGCAAGTCTGCCACAAGCTCTGGACAATCTTCATGATATCCCTGATCGCTGGCTGGTTAAAGTCTGTTCAGGCAGACCGAGGGCCTGTAACCTCACATCGATCTCTGCCATGCTCATTTGAATGCATTCTGCGGATATCCGACCTGATCACTGACACCTTATCATCAAAAAGCCGAGCAAACTCATCACATTTCAATTGTGAAAAAGCTCTCCGGCCCTGCAGGCAGGCTGGATTGCACAGCCTATCCACAGTCTGGAAGAGCTGAGCTGGTCGATTCCTTGATGCAGCAATCTCCCTGGATAGGAACTCTGCCTTCATACGGGAGATTTCTGATTGATAGTCTGAATAATGGGCAATCAATCTAAGCCTGTCACTTTCTAGGCCGGATTTCCGCCAACAGTGTTCCAATCTTCTCCCCACTGTCCTCAACTCCCTCAGTGTCCCATCATGCCAGGGGAACCGGGGGCGGAGGGAGAGGGGGTGAAATCGGACAGGTGCTATGGACTCCAGAGCCTTCAGCACCATATTATTATAGTGCACTACTAAGGCATCTGGTTCCAAGCACTCCACAGGCCAACTCAATAGGTCCAGCACCACCATCAGACCCTCAGGGGTAACACCCCTCAAAGGGCAGTACTGGACCATCTCCAAAGGGGTTGATCTCATGGGGAGGCTGTAAAATGGAACCTTAAAGAGTAATGGTCAGACCACCCAACTGGTTCCACCACCAGTCCAGTGATCTCCATCCCCAGGGTGAACATCAGATCCAGTGAGTGACCCTGACTATGGGTAGCAGCAGTAACAACCTGTGTGAAGCCCAACGCATTCATAAGTTGGAGGAAGTTTTGACCAAAGTGCGAGAGTTCATCATCAATCCAAGTGTTAAAGTCCCCCAGGACCAACCACCTGGAGGGTTCCAACACCAGGTCGACAATGAAGTCTGCAACTTCCTGCAGAATAACTTTCTCAACACTGGGTGGATGGTAGATGAGTAGGATTCTGCTGCCCACATCTGCTCCCATGATGCACTCAAAGGATCTAGGAGTCACCACCGGAACCTCTACAAGGTCCATTCTGATCTAAAACAGATAGCGACCCCCCCCCAATCCAATCTTGGGCGGTGTGTCACTGAGTACCCAGCTGGAACAGCTGACTCCAATATGGGGCCAGCATTTTCATCCAGCCAGGTCTCGGTGATACAAGCCAGGTCAGATGACTCAACAAGATCAGCAATAATTGCTGTCTTGTTCTTTATAGACCTGGCATTGCATAACACTGCCCGAGTTGGATGAGAGGCCTTGGAGGAGCAGGCCACTTGCCCACCATCAGTGGAGCCCTTGGGTATGGGAACCAGGCATCATAAACCCCTATCCTGGACTCATTTCGTCCCAGGGCGTCTCCCTAACCTCATCACTTCTATCCACCCACTCCGCTCCTCCCCCCACTGGCTGCAGCTCCCGCCTCCCCCTCTGCCTCCTCTGTGCAATCTTCAAGGCCCGACAACGCTTATAAACCTCAGGCTGCAACGGGGGGCTATTGAAAGGGCGCAGGTCCCTCAGCCTGGAGGGGGAATAGCACCTGCCCACAGAGACTCGGCCCCAACACATGCTGTCAAAGATTAAAACCTATTAAACAGTCAACAAAATTTGCCCCAAAACAAAAACTAAACTAACAAAACAATAAAAATAAAACAACTAACTTCCCTCCCAGCTAAGCAAACCATCCAATAATTACAAAACGATAAGTTAAAATGATAAAATGTCAGTCCAAACTCCAAAGTCTATAGATAGATGATATGGATCCAGTAGAGGAAAATATCATGCAGAGTCCACTTCAAAGAGGGTCCAAATCCACCCCCCCCCCCAAAAAATAAATAAAAGACAGGTAGGATGGCTTAAGCGGAAAGAGTTAAAACAAAAAAATGAGAAAATTGATGCAGTCCTCTGAAAATGTTGAGGCCTGGCAACCAATGGTTGGTTGGCTGTTGAGAGGGAAACAGTTGACAATCAGTGAAAATTACAAAAAAGCAGTTAAAGTTAAAAAAGTGCTGTAGGCACAGACATAATGTGATATGGCAGTGTTAATGAAGCAAAGCAGCGGAATGAATGAAAACACAAAATACTGAGCTAAACAAAGTCTGGTGCGTTAGAAATAATGAGGCTTTTTTTTTTCATTAAGAAACAAAACTGAATGGCTATGAAATGGGTAAGGGGAGGCTTGTAGCACCAAGAAATATGGGTGGAAGAGAAACAAAAATTATTTTGAACTGTGAGGGAAGGAGGGACCTTGTTAACACCAAGAAACAAAAAAACAAGATAAAACTGTTAGGGGAGGAAGGATCTGTGTCCAAGAAAACAATAACACAAGAAAAATGGAGAGAAAGGATGGAGATCCCATGCATGCCTGGATAAAATTTTAAGAAAAAAGTAAACTCTGAAATGGGGTGGTAAGGAGAGGCCTGGTAATCAGTATCTAACCTCTGACCTCCAGTCTGTGCATAACTGACTGTCTCAAAACAAACTGCTTCTTACCGTGACCAAAATGCAATCGTTGTTGTTTGGAATGCCCTCCAGACTGAGGCAGTACCCTGACCCATTGTCTATTACCTACTATGATGGTACTCCAGTTCCCTCAATCACCTACTTCACCTACCCTGGAGTCACCCTTGACCCCTCCCATGATTATTCACTGCTTGTGATGGGCACCTGTAAATCTGTAAATTCCATTCTTGATGTCTCCTATAATGTTGACTGCAATCTGGTCTCCCAAGATCATCTTGCTACTGCCTGTGGAATGCTCCTTTCTGAAATCCTCTATGGAGCTCCAGTATTTTCTGCGGCTTCAAAATCCACTCTCTCTAGATCGGATGTTGGCTGTAATAAAACTTTGCCTGTTTGCACTGATGTACCATCAGCTCACCTATCACTGCTCCCTCAATGACAGGCTTGGTCGGCTTCCACTGCCCTGATCTGTAACCACACCCTTAGAGGTGTAATTTTTAGCATCCTCCATAATCGTCTGCCTCTATCCCTTGTTATGCTCCTCAAACCTGGGCACAGTGTCTACCCTTTGATGTCAGGTAAAAATGTCTTTTTGAATGTCCCCAAACCTAAAACTACTGTTGGGGAATTTTTCTTTGCCTATGCTGCTCCAAGAATTATGGAATTTCATTCCCTCCCAGATTCATCTCTGTCCTGCAGCAGCCTTATTTCATAGTAGGCATCGTGAATGTATTTTAGTGCGTCCAGGTGTTCCTGCCCTTGAATTGCATTGCTCTGTAAAGAATCTTTATTTGTATAATCATGTTTGCTTATATACCTTTGTTTTGTATGATCCATGTCCCTTGTGTTCCTTTTGTCAGTTGAATCTTTCACTGACCCTCCCAATGCAATCAGCGAAAATTGCAAAAAAAAAATTAAAGTTAAAAAAGTGCTGTAGGCACAGACATAATGTGATATGGCAGTGTTAATGAAGCAAAGCAGTGGAATGAATGGAAACACTAAATACTGAGCTAAACAAAATCTGGTGCATTAGAAATAATGAGGCATTTCTTTTTTTTTCCATTAAGAAACACAACTGAATGGCTATGAAATGGGTAAGGGGAGGCTTGTAGCACCAAGAAATATGGGTGGAAGAGAAACAAAAATTATTTTGAACTGTGAGGGAAGGAGGGACCTTGGTAACACCAAGAAACAAAAAAACAAGATAAAACTGAGAGGGGAGGAGGGACCTGTTTCCAAGAAAACAACATCTTCTTAACAGCACCACACATCACTCTGCTCCTGTCCCGATCACCAAGAGCAACAGATGAGAAGGCTGCTTTAAAAAAAATAAATAAAGCCAGGCTCAACTTGGTAACTTAACAAAGATATTGCCATCTGGGATGAAGTTCTGTTCGAGTCTTTTTCTTTTTTTTATATTAAAACAACTGTGCATCTTCCATTTCACACCAGGCATTGGCACTGTGATAAGAGCGCACAACAGCTCAACCAGAACTTAAGTGTCAGTGGGATAAAGTAAATGACGGCTCGAGCGGAACTGTATGTGTAGCAAAACAAAGTTTAACCACCAGTCCTGAAACTACTTTACATAATGGAGACCCTGTCCCTCACAAATTAGGAGCAATCACCAAACTACTCATTTCAGTCCCATTCCTTCATTCTTTTAATACTGAGAGAACATGAGTGGGGGGTGCAAAAAAACAAAAACAGCAAAAATGGTCAGAGAGCCGGGACACAGCCACTCAAGAAAGCAAAAGAGCAAACTAAGCATGAATGGGGAACAACAACTACAAGCAGCACCGCCTAATGAGACAATACCAACTGCAGACTTTTTTTTAATATGTATACCTCCTCAGACATCCTCCATGTACCAAAAATGAAATAACGAATTATCGAAACATAATTATTTTACTTTAAATTTATACCAGAAGGAGTCCAGATCATAATAGCAATAATGCACTCCAGGGTGTGGTATATCATGTGATACTGTCACTTCTCGGGTGTTGGACGCACTCAGCCTGCGGCCTCGTGCCCAACCACCCAAGGTGTGATGATATCCCATGATATACCACACCCTGTCATGCATTATTGCTTAATTAGGAATTAGGAATATTGGAACAATTAATGGTTTCTTCATAACTTAGTTGTTTTTTTCACATTTGATCCCCCAATTTTTCAACACAGACTTTTTATGACCACTCCTTCTGAACATGGCCAGTGTCATTTATAAAACAGTGGCGGAAATGTCATTTCACACCACAAGTGTGAAAACACATTTTGACTATGATCTGAAAATGGCAGCTGTCATGTTCATGAGATAGTGTGAAAAAATGGCTATGCTGAAAATGTGGGGTTAAAATATTGAAAATTACCAAAGTTACGAGCGTGTGTTGAAAAATGTCAATGTGCGCTCGTAACTTTGTTGTTTTTAAATATTTGTACCCCAAATTTTGAATATAGCTTCTTATGACCCCACCTCAGGAACAAGTGAGGAGAACATTTTCAAAACCTGCCTGAAATGTGATTTTGTGCCACATGTGCAAAAACACATTTTGGCTAGGATTTGAAAAATGACTGCTGTCATGTTCATGAGGTCATGTAAAAACATGGCTATGTTGAAAATGTGGGGTAAAATATTGAAATTTACCATAGTTAGGAGTATGCATTAAATGTTTTCAATGTACACTCGTAATTTTTTTTTTTTTAAATATGTTTTGCTGTATCTTCCTTTATGCTCCTCTGGCAGGCTGGGCAACTGCATCAGCCTGTCCCTTCCAGCACCGCTGTTGCACTGAGTCTCTGAATTCCTCCTTCTTCCAAGCCCAGGCAGACCTTTGGTACAGCTGGGGAAGGGGGCTTCACTAAGCCCCATCCCCCAGTTTTTCCACCAATTTTCTCCCTTTATTCCCTGGAGCCCTAGACAAGGTCATGAGCGAGCATGGAGGTGTGCATGCATGCCTTGACCTGAAACAACTCTGCTCCTCCCAGCCCTGGACTAATGCCTAGCTCTACTCTGTCACCCATACCACCACACCTACATATGGTGGCGGTCAAAGGCTGAGAGAGCTAACCTCCCCAATCCAGGAGAGGAGAGCTGCCTGGCAGCCACTCAATCATCAGCCAACCCTCGGCCCCCCTGGCAGACCTCCAGCAACCTGTGCTCATCACCAAACACGGATTGCTGGTGTGGCAGGAAGTAAGGCACCAGCGCCTCAGCCCTCCATGCCACTAGGCTGCTCTTTTTTTAATACATTTACCCCAAATTTTCAGCATAGTCTTCTTATGACCCTACCTCATGAGCAAGGGTGGAGAAAATGTTCAACTCCTGCCTGAAAAGTGATTTTGTGCTGCAAGTGTGAAAACACATTTTGGCCAGGATATGAAAAAGGACAGTTGCCATGTTCATGAGATGGTTTGAAAAAAAAGCTACACTGAAAATTTGGGGTCTTGATGTTAAAAATTACCAGAGTTACAAGTGTGTGCTGAGAAACTTCAATGTACACCCATAACTTTGTTGTTTTTTTTAAATTTTACTTCAAATTTTCAACATAGCTTTTTATGACCCCATCTCATGAACAAGGGTGGAGAAAATGTTCAAATCCTGCACAAAAGGTGATTTCACACAGCAACTGTGTATCACCTTTTGGGATGAGCTTGCATAGTTTCATCACCCTTGGTCATGAGGTGGGGTCCCAAAAAGACCATGTTGAAAATCCAGGGGAAAATATTAAAAAATGACCATGTTATGAGGACAGTTTCAAAACCCGTTGAAATACACTGAACTGCATACCTGATTTCCTCAGTTCCCACTCCAGCATTGAAGAGTGAAACGGGTCTTCTGTCAGGAGAGGATTATGGTGTTGGACCCCCGGTGGGTTAAGTAAGAGGTGGTGGGTGCTGGGTGGGATGGTCAAGTGAGGGGAGGGTAACAGCAACAGTGGACCAGCAGCAGCAACAGACATTGATGGATATTTTTCTTTTTTATAGGGTATATAAAAAAAAAAGACTACAAGGGACAGTTTTCTTTATTTCAGGTACTGACTCTGGGGACTGGGCACCATAGTGATGACTTAACCTCTAAAGGCACAGGAAGCAATGGGAGGTGGGAGGGATACTTGGCAGAGGGTAGAATTACAAGAACAAATAATAAAAAAACAGTATGAGGAACACTTTTCTTTTTTTTTTCAGGTACCAACACTGGGGATTGTGCACCCCAGTGTCAGTGTTTTGGTTGGTGGCATCGGGGACGGGCTCCCCAGTTTCGCACAGTAAAAATGGTGCCAGGTTGGGGGTACTAGCCAGCACCAGGGACTAGGCACTCCAGTGTCAAAAAATTAAGAAGGAAGGTGGAAGTAATGAGAGGTGGGAAGGATTTTTTTTCACTGTGGGGAGGACCACAGCAGGCTGATCACAATGCTGATCAGCTCTGCTTCCTTGGTGGCATTATACAGATCAAACGAAAGAAATATCCTATGATCTGGGTGACTCTTTTCTTTGAACTACACACAGTTTACACCCAACAAGACTTGAAAAGTGTCATGATCAGCCTGGCTGATTATTCGTCTGACACTGTAAAGCTCCTTGTAGACTGGTCTGCATTGGACCAATGGTGATACATGTAACCCCTTGTTACCCGGGGTTACTAGAATCCCAGTAAGACCTAATGGTAGACAGGGAAGGCAGCTTCTGAAACTCCAGTTAAATGGGTTTCACACTGTCTCACTCTGTTCTCAGTCTCAGCTGAGACTGAGGGATGACATCACCAATAGAACTTTCGCAGCTGCATAAGCCATATTGGAATCTGCAGCATAGGGAGTTAGATAGAACGTTGGGAGTTTTCAAAAGGTTAGTAGTGAGTCTGCAGTTTGGTTTGAAGAGTGAAGGTGTGCTCAAGTGGTGGAGACTGCTGTTCGGGTCTCAGTGCCCCCTCCCTCTGGGGGATGTAAAGATCCCCATGCAGATTCCTGGGGCAATCCCCTTAATTCTGCCAGGAGGAAGAAAAAGCTGCCTATTCAGTTCAGCCTTAGTTTTGGAAAGTTGGAAGATTTGTGATTCGCCTGTGGGGCACCTGCAACTAAAGGGTGAGTGTTTGCTCTAACATGAGAGGGCAAAAATGTTTTCTTCAACCTGGGACATGTGAGGAAATCTAGGAATTGAGCTACAATTTGGGACGCCTATAGGACTAGGCCAAACAAGTGGAGTAGTGTCAAATGCTAGAGTGTTGTGTGATTTCAAGTCAATTGTAGAGGGGATGCGACAATTCATCTACCATTTAATCTACATTCAGAAGTTTCAGTTTTCCCGAGAAATGGCCGGGTATGGGCTGTGGAAGCTGGAGGTGGGCAAACCCCCCATCTTTAGTAACCAGGTCCACCTCTACGGATTTCTGCTGTGGTTGCTACTTTGCCTCATGCACTTGGCCAGTGAAGGGGGAAGTACCCAGACGTGGGGTTGCAAAAGGGAAAATCTCTCCAGGAGTCACAGACTCTAAGTGGTGTGGGGAGCCACAACAAGTGTAAAGAAGAATTCTCTTTGTGAGATGGGGAGTCATAAGAAGTAAGGAGGAAATCTCTCTAGGAGTCGCAGACTCTAAGTGGTGTGGGGAGCCACGACAGGATAATTGGTTCAATCTTCCAATGGACCATGGATGAATTGGCTGGCAGAGGAGCTGGGCCAGTCAGGCTGTGTACCCAAAGCGCGTGCAAGTCCGGGCTGTGTGCCTGGTGGGTCCAGAGCCTGAAAACAGTATAATTGGTTCATTCTTCCAGTGGACCGTGTTGTAGTCTCTAATCTGCATTACCAGTAAATGTAGCCCCATGGGGGTCCGTCTATGCTTTGTTGTGTTCAGCTAGTTTGTGAATAGAAGCCACACTGTAGAATCCATTCCTGGTTCTGGACATTACAGTTATTGCTTCCTGTGTTCGGATTTACTTTGGTGCCCCTGCAGAGTAGCCAGTCCTAGGTCCCCTGCAGTTGAGTAACCTCATCCTCCCTCAACCCAGGTCCCCACCAGGTACTGCTGTCAGCTTCAACAGCATGCCACCTGTCGTTTTGGCAAAAAGGCAGGGGTGAGGGGTTAAAAAAATGGAGGCACTGCTTTGGATTTTGTTCAGGAAGGAAGGTGCTTGGGCAAGGGGGTTAGCGTTTTGGCTATCTGGCAGTGGGTAGCCCAAAAAGCTGAAGCAATTTCCCTAGTGTGTGTTGCTGTGTGCTGTGAATCTTGTGCTGCTGTTTAAAATTGGCAACTGTTTACCAAGGAGCATTAAAGCCAAAGAGTGTGCCCTTGTCCTCCATCAAAATTGTTTACAGCGTTTTTGCCTGCTTTAAAAATGAACTGTGGTAAATAAAAGTGTGGAAGACTAGGGGTAGCAACAGGAAAATTGTGCCCTGGACATTTGAAATGCTTTTAAAATGAACTGTTGTGAAGAAAAGTGTGGAAGACTAGGGGTAGCAACAGGAAAATTGTGCCCTGGACATTTGAAATGCTTTTAAAATGAACTATTGTGAAGGAAAGTGTGGAAGACTAGGGGTAGCAAAAGGAAAATTATGCCCTGGATGTTGGAAATGCTTTCTGAGTGAATTGAGAGACTGCAGAGTAAATGGCTATGTTATATGGCTGAAATGGGCTCCCGCCGTGGAGTCAGTTGGAAAAGAAAAAAAGTTGCATTCTGCAGTTTAAATTTGCCTGCTCGACAATCGCCGTGAGGAGAAGAGCCCTCTCGAGGAAGAAGAGGCTCATTTGCATGGCGTTGTGTGGTTGGTCAGGCTGCAATCAGTCCCGCCCCTCAGCCAGCTCTACAGAGACTGCCCCAGCATTCGAGAGGGAGTGAGAGTGCAGTGCGTGTACTGGCAGTGGAGGAGCGTCGCAGAGTGTTCAAAGTGTTGTAAACAGTTAAAAAATAGACTTTATAGTTTAAAATCGGGCTCAACCCGCTAATCGATCGTCCAAATTGCAAGTTTGGTGTTTAAAACAACGATCACTAGGACTGCCCGCCCGTTTGTGTACCGAGGCCTTCAAGAACTGGCTGCAGGCCGTTTTTCCCCATCGCAGCAAGCTGCTACTGATAACAGTAAGTAAACAACCAAGAAACTGCTCAAACAGTGATTTTCAGCCTATGCCATATAAAATGTGTGTGCAGCAGTGTAGTCACTTTGCAAGTAACGACTGTATGAAGTCCTGCCAGCAAGTGCAAATCTGTTAAGCCATTGTCTGTGTGCATAGTAATGAAATTAGCCTCAGTTTAAAGTTTGCAGCCAGAGAGAGACTGTGGGTTGTAGAAAAATGCAGCACTAGTAAAAGCAGGTAATCCTGTGCTAAAAACCTGAAGCTTTTAAGGGACTGTGAATAAAATAAATGTTACCAGCATGTGAAAAGTCCAAGAAAAATCCTGTAAATGTGTGTAAAGCCAGAACAGAGCAAGTTGTGCAGTTTGAGTTAAAGTTATCAGTAGCTTGTGTAAATCGGGCGCAGTGGCTTGACCCAGATTCCAAATGTTGATGGCTGGTGAGTGCGTCACCGCCAATTACAGGGTGGGTAGTAAAGCAAACACAGCAGCAGAGGAGCCATTTTACTGCTACAGAGTGTGTTCAATAAAGTGGGACTTTCAGTTACAGTGAACTTTTGTTTATTTTTCTGCAGTTATGGCCTCAGGACCAGCTCGTTACCCGGATCATGCCCGGGTTGCAGTAACAGCAGCAGTGAATAGACTGAGAGATATTGAAAAGTGGTGCTATGGAGGGCAACTGCCTCCTGATGTGGCGATTCTTAATTATCCAGTGTGTGTATGCCAAATATGCTTGAGTGATGGAAGGGACGTCTTCATGATTCCTCACTGTGCTGGATGCCTACAAAAATATGGCTTGTATAAAGCGCCTCCAATTCATTTGGCTCCCACATGGACAAAAATTCAGGAATCTGCAGTTGGCAGCACACAGCATCAGGCGGAGCCTGTGGAGGAAGGCCCCTCGGGGGAGTGTGGCACAAAGCTAGAGGGTGCAGAGTTAGAGACAGAACCAGAAGTTGAAGTTTTGGATTCTGGATCCCAGAAAGAAAGTTCGGATAAAGCATCAATAGACCCCTGGGTGGGGGGGCCTAACCTGAGTCTCTTAGGTGAAGATGAGATGCGGGAGGCCTTTGAATGGGAGGTGTCGACCTCCGCGCCTAGTGATGAGTGGATAGTCTCAGGGGTGAGAACGACTGCTCACTCCTGGGCTCAGATCCTCAGTGAAGAGGAAGATGAAGGGGAACCTATGTGGCCTTGTGAAGAAGGAACGGGTACACAGCCTCAAGATCTTGCCTCGGAGGAATGCATGGAATAGAGTGGTGATGCCACTGCCCTGGCTATGCAGGAGGAAGAAGTCAGGGATCCGTTTCTAATTTCCTTAAGGATGCAAAGCTGGCAGAACCAGGACTGGCCACCCCCAAGCCAGGCCAGTGGTCTCAGATTGACCAAAGCAAGTAAAGAGGAGAGACTGGTTCGTAGGAAGGCAAATGAGATCTATGGTATGACCTTTCCTACCTTTCCTTGGAAAGTCTGGGAGGAGATTGAGAACTGTAGGAAATCCTGGATCTGGGATGAAGCAATGAAAAGTGTGGATCCTGAGGCCAACCAGCATGTAAAGAAAAGACTGTTCCACGAAAAGTATACCCAGTGAAAGAGAGGCAGGACACTGTTTATGGACAGAGTGAGAGTGGTGGACGGAGAGGGACGTGAAATCTCCCACTGTGTGAATTATGTGCGCCCAGACGGGGTAATAATTCAAGCCCCTGACCCCCGGTACCATTGGCCTCAGTGCAAGGACCTCTCAGCAAATAAGCCCGTGCCTACAAAATGGAGAGCCGAGCAGTGGTAGTCAATACTGCCACACCAGACTGTGAAGTGCCTTATTGATCCACCGATATGAATATCCAGGACTCAGGTGCCCCACCTTCATCAGTCTACAGTGTACTGTCCTTCCCAGAATCCATTGACTGGCCCACCAGATGACTTCAGATCCAGAGAGGACACCAGCCCAGCTGTTTCCTGTTCATCGCCTGGTAATCGGATGACGTCGGACCTGTGCCCTCCTGTGGTTCCCGGAAGATGTCCGCCCAGCTGTATTGGAAGAAATGCTGCCAGGGAGAGTCTTCGTCAGAGGTGCAGGTTGGTGCCGAGTCTCGTACTACAAGTAGCTGGTAAGTCCGAACTTTTCTATCTTTATGACATTGCAGTACACACCTACACTAACAGACTTCGAAATGTGTGAACTGTCCTCAAAGACTCTCCCCTTCAGGACTTTGACCTGTTAGAACTGTGCTTCACCGGGCTCCGGCCCAGGAGAGACTCTTTATTGGACTAGCCTTCGGGCCTTGTGGTCATTAGTTGGGACTTTTAGGGCACTCCATCCCCCCAAATGTGTATTGTAAATAATGTCGTTGTTATCTAATGTAAATACTGTTTTTCTACCTTTTTCTGAAAAAAAAATCTTTTGGGGATTTTTCAGTGTTTTGATGGTAGGGGTCTAGGTAGACTGTGTATGCAGATTAGGAGTGTGTTTTGTCTTTCTTTTTCTTACAGGTGTTCCTGGGAAGACAGAAGAGAAGACAAGAAGAGGAGGAGGAGGGCTCATCGGAGTTCCTCGTCAGTGCTTTATTGTGTAGAAATTTAAAGTACTGTGTTGTTATTGTTATGGTTATTGCTGTATTAACCCTTTCCTTCCACAGGTGTGGTTGTGGGGGTAGGGAGGAGGCAGTAATTGGTATTTTAATGGTGTGGTTGCAGGTTGCCCAAGGTCGGGGAGGTCCCCGGGTTGTTTTTGTTTTTGGAATATTATGTTAGGGGCAGATAGGATTTCCCTAGAGGGTTAGGGGGGATAGACAGGCTGTGGTTCTGAATGGCCGTAGGGACTGCAGTGCTGATCTGTCAGGGCTATGCTCTGGATAGTTCTACCAGAGCCACTAGGTGTCCATAGTAAGTGGATAGAGTAGAGGCTATGTCAGCTACAGGCCTCTAGGCCCTTAGTGTTGCCTGCCTGTGCTTGCACATGGTAGGAGGGGGCCTGATCACCGCCCTCCACAGGTAGCACATAGGGTGGGATGGCCTAAGGCCGGGTAAATAATGACTGTGGAGAGTCATTTTCCTGGTCAAGGGCGAGTGTAACCCCTTGTTACCCGAGGTTACTAGAATCCCAGGAAGACCTAGTGGTAGGCAGGGAAGGCAGCTTGTGAAACTCCAGTTAAATGGGTTTCACACTGTCTCACTCTGTTCTCAGTCTCAGCTGAGACTGAGGGATGACATCACCAATAGAACTTTCGCAGCTGCATAAGCCTCATTGGAATCTGCAGCAGAGGGAGTTAGATAGAACATTGGGAGTTTTCAAAAGGTTAGTAGTGAGTCTGCAATTTGGTTTTGAAGAGTGAAGGTGTGCTCAAGTGGTGGAGACTGCTGTTCGGGTCTCAGTGCCCCCTCCCTCCGGGGGGGGGGTGTAAAGATCCCCATGCAGATTCCTGGGGCAATCCCCTTAATTCTGCCAGGAGGAAGAAAAAGCTGCCTATTCAGTTCAGCCTTAGTTTTGGAAAGTTGGAAGATTTGTGATTCACCTGTGGGGCACCTGCAACTAAAGGGTGAGTGTTTGCTCTAACATGAGAAGGCAAAAAATGTTTTCTTCAACCTGGGACATGTGAGGAAATCTAGGAATTGAGCTACAATTTGGGACGCCTATAGGACTAGGCCAAACAAGTGGAGTAGTGTCAAATGCTAGAGTGTTGTGTGATTTCAAGTAAACTGTAGAAGGGATGCGACAGTTCATCTACCATTTAATCTACATTCAGAAGTTTCAGTTTTCCAGAGAAATGGCTGGGTATAGGCTGTGGGAGCTGGAGGTGGGCAAACCCCCCATCTTTAGTAACCAGGTTCACCTCTAAGGATTTCTGCTGTGGTTGCTACTTTGCCTCATGCACTTGGCCAGTGATGGGGAAAGTACCCAGACGTGGGGTTGCAAAAGGGAAAATCTCTCCAGGAGTCGCAGACTCTAAGTGGTGTGGGGAGCCACAACAAGTGTAAAGAAGCATTCTCTTTGTGAGATGCGGAGTCATAAGAAGTAAGGAGGAAATCTCTCTAGGAGTCGCAGACTCTAAGTGGTGTGGGGAGCCACGACAGGATAATTGGTTCAATCTTCCAATGGACCGTGGATCAAGTGGCCGGCAGGGGAGCTGGGCCAGTCGGGCTGTGTACCCAAAGCGCGTGCAAGTCCAGGCTGTGTGTCTGGTGGGTCCAGAGCCTAAAAACAGTATAATTGGTTCATTCTTCCAGTGGACCGTGTTGTAGTCTCTAATCTGCATTACCAGTAAATGTAGCCCCATGTGGGTCCGCTCTATGCTTTGTTGTGTTCAGCTAGTTTGTGAAAAGCCACACTGTAGAATCCCATTCCTGGTTCTGGACATTACAGTTATTGCTTCCTGTGTTCGGATTTACTTGGGTGCCCCTGTGCAGAGTAGCCAAACCTAGGTCCCCCTGTGCCGAGTAACCTCATCCTCCCCGAACCCAGGTCCCCACCAGGTACTGCTGTCAGCTTCAACAGCATGCCACCTGTCGTTTTGGCAAAAAGGCAGGGGTGAGGGGTTACATACACATCTCAAAATCTACTGTCATGCCAGTATGTTCATCCTTGCACACACGCAAGGACAAACATAACAAGCGTTTGTCAATGCCGAATGTTTGCTTGCTGGCATTAGCAGTGGAAGTGCAGGAGTTAGACAGATGTAGTATAGGAATGCCATTGAAGTATCAAACTGATGACAACTCCACCCTCACACTGCAGAGATGGACAGGCATTGAGGTGTGCCTTTAGGTTGTCACCCATTACGGTCACGACATTTCACCTCACCCTACCCTTCAGACACTGACAAGTGTCGAGGTGTGCCTTGGGGTGTTTGGGCTTTACATTCTCCTCATTCCATAAGGAAATATGCTGAAATGTGTGCCGTATAGGAGAATGGGGTGAACTCTGGGGACAAAGGGTCCAAGGCGCATCTCGATGCCTGTCACTGGCGGGAGGGTGGGGTGGGGTGCAATAGCATGAGCATTACTGTCGACAGTCCCAAGTCACACCCCTGACACCTGTCAGTCCCTACAGGGTAGGGCATTATGGTAGAAAACCCTAACGCCCTGGGCGTTTCCTGGAATTTTTACTCCAAGTTTTCCACATGGGCCTTTTGTAATCGCACCGCATGAACATTGACACTATCAGTTCGTTAGGCAAAAGGTGATTTTGCACAGCGACTGCACTATTTGGTGCCACAGGTTCGAAAACACATTTTGAACAGGATGTGAAAAGTCACAGGTGTACTGTTCATGAGGAGGTGTAAAACATGGCACTGTTGAAAATCTGGAGTGATGTCTGTTGGCTTTCTGCCTTCCTGCCGCTTGCCACTCTGCCTATTCCAACCTTTGATCATCTGCCTGATTATGAACTGTGCTCCTATGGATTCCAGGTGTTGCACTATCCTTTCCTTAAGGAGTGCCTCCATAATCTTGCCCACTACTGAGGTAAGACTGACTGTTCTATAGTTCCCTGCCTCCTGCCTGCTACCACTCTTGTGGAGCGGGATCACACAAGCCCTTCTCCAGTCTTCTGGGATCTCTCCTGTGCTCAGAGACTCACTAAACAGTTCTGACAATGGCTCTGCTAGTTCCACACTTAGCTCCTTTAGTACTCTGGGATGTATGCCATCAGGTCCCATTGCCTTGTCCACCCTGAGCTTATCGAGCTCTTGTAGGACCCTTTCTTTTGTGAAGGGACTAGTGCTTACCTCCCTCCCCCCATGTCCATTGTGCTGAGCTGTGGGCCCTCCCCTACCTTCTCTTCAGTAAATACTGAGCAGAAGTAACTATTTAGGATAGATGTTTTTACATGGTCTTTCTCCTCACACGGCCCCTTATCTCCTTTGATCTTAGCAATACCCCCTCTGGACTTTCTCCTTTCACTAATGTATCTATAGAAAGTCTTGTCACCTTCTTTTATTGTTTGTGCTAGTGTTTCCTTGGTTTGGGCCTTTGCCTGCCTTACTGCCTTCCCTGCTTCCCTTAGGGAAGTTTTTGGTATGCCTCCATATCTTCATCCAGCTGTGTTCCCTTATATTTCCTGAAGGCCAGCCTTTTGGCTCTGACCTTTTCTGCTATTGTTTTTGAGAACCAAAGTTGTTTCCTGCTTCTTTTGCACTTCCTTTTCTCTCTAACACAATGGGATGTTGCTTCAAGTATTGCATCCTTAATGCTTGCCCACTTTTCCTGTACCCCCCTCACCTGTATTTCTTTTTGCCAGAGCTAGCTTAACTCTGTTGGCCATCTTATCAAAGTCAGCTCCTCTGAAGTCCCATATTTTTGCCTTGGAATGGGATGATTTAGTTGTAGTGGCCAAATTGAACCATACCATGTGATGGTCACTGGCCCCCAGGTGACCTTCTACCTGGAGATCTGTGATCCTTTCCCTGTTAGTCAGTACTAAATCTAGGATAGCCCTGTCTCTTGTGGGTTGTTGTGCCAGTTGTTTGAGGCCCTCCCCCTGCAGGGAATCCACCATGTGTCTAGTTCTGGAAGATGTTCCTGCTGGTATTGACCAATCTGTATCTGGCATGTTGAATTCTCCCATTATCAAAACCTCCCCTTTAGCTGTCATGTTTTGTATATATTCTAACATTAGTGTGTCTATGTCCTCCCCCTGGTCTGGGGGCCTGTAGACAACCCCAGTTCTTATGGCTGTCCCATTTCCTGTTTCCAGGGTGACCCACAGTTCTTCTGCCTCCTTATGTATATTCTGAATTTCTGTAGCTTTGATATTTTCATTGACATACATGGCCACTCCACCCCCCCCCCCCCTTTTTGCATCTCGGTCTCTTCTGAACAGTACATAGCCAGGTACTAAAGTCTCCCAAGAGTGGTTACTGGTAAACCACATCTAGCTAATTGCTACTATGTCCAGTTTAGCCTCTGTCATTATTGCCTACAGGTCTGGGATCTTGTTTCCCAGACTGCGAGCATTTGTGTACATGATTTTCCATTGGCCAGATTTCGGTGTGTTAGTTGTTGGGTGAGGTGTGGCATTTCCCCTGTGCATCTTTATTCTGCTACAACTGACCTTGGGTACCATGTGCCTGCTAAGTAGTAGCTAGGTATGCAACATTTGCTGGCTTGGCAAACCAAAATTAAAAATGAAGCTGGTCACACACCAGAAACATTAGATGGAATAACTAATTTATTGAAAAAATTTCAGAAGTGCAAACATAGCTAAAAACCAGGGGCCTCCTGACAAAGACTCACTAGCTGGGTCAATACGTAGGGGTGATAGCCTGGTGTTTAGCCATGTTTGCACTTCTATAATTTTTCAGTAAATTCAGTTATTTCATCTAATGTTTCTGGTGTGTGCCCAGCTTCATTTTTTGTTTTGGTTTGCCTGTTTTGCTGGTGCACCATTGAGGAGGCTGATGAGTGCTTCCCCACCTTTTTCCATTTGCTGGTTGGACCTTATCACATTGTAGGACCACAGGTTATGCTCTATTTTGTCTCACCATAACTTTAGGGCTCTTACTAACTTGACATTCCCACCTTACTCCACCACCTGATGGCTGGCTGAGAGTTGGCAGTCCCCTTGGCTTACATAACCTTGTGTGTGTGTGGTACCTCTACCCAGAGAATATGACTTGGTGGGTTAGCCAGTAGTGGGCACAACCCTCTGGTAAACTGCAACTACCCACCTCCCCTTTAGAGTGAACTCCCTCAAAATACAATACAGAATGATGGTCAGACAATAACGATACCAGTTTAGCAGGAACAACAGCAGTTTATAACAACTTAAAAACCCCTGCAACAGAAAAAATGCTGACATGACATGTAGTGCTGTAACTGACCAGCCCTGGTTAGGAGCCCAACTTGGGCAGGTCCTGTAAATGGTAAATGTTGCTGTTTAGGCAAACCTGAACTGGGATAGTGGTGACACAGGACACTGGAAACTGCCATTAACTGCACCCAATGAGGTGCAGCTCTGTACTTTACCAACTGTTACATTAAGCAATCCCCTTTGACAAAATGCCTCTACTGAAGACTGTTACCCACCACACCTGGTACAAGGATGTTACTATTAAATGCAGTGGGAGCTCCCATATGACAGTCTGTGGGCACCTAGTATTGAATTTTGTAGGCCCACATGTTTCTGTGGGTTGGCTTGTGTTGGTGCACAAACTTTAACACAACAGGTGTATTTTAGCTAAACCCCACAGGCCATGCAATTGCTTAAGTGGCTATCACAACTTATAAACGTGAGGCATCTGTAATCCGACTTGGACCCCACATTTCAATCCAAATCAGGAAAAACACACATGCACACTTTCAATGCTGCAGAATGCTTTCTACTTGTACTCAAAGTTACCAAGCATGGCTTTCCAGAGCTTCACTTTCCACTGGGCTTGATTTTAAAGAGCTACTGATGCCTCAAAGCAGGGGCGTAGCTACAAGGGTGCAGGGGGTGCAGTGGCACCCGGGCCCACGAGGTTTGAAACGCCCAAGTCATAATTTTGATCTATATTCAAAATTGGGGAGGGGGCCCTGTAACATCACCTTGCACCCAGGCCCTCTGGGAATTTGCTACGCTACTGCCTCAAAGAAAACTTTAAAAAACATAATGTGGTACAATTCTGCCTGTATTCCATTTATATATTATATCTTTCTTCTCCCCATTAGTTAATACTAAGGAAATTTGCATGAATATATTATATTTATCTCTTAGAGTCCATCTTCCTCTGTAGCTTACTCCCTACGTAGTCATAATCCTCTGTTGTGACATCACAGTCTGTTGCCATGGGAAAAACTGTGATACCACAAGCAGTGCTCTGACTTCAGGTAGGTAGGGAGAACACAGCAGGAATAGACCAGCTCTTCAGGAGCAAAGATACTGTTTTCATACAAATGACCCCAGTAATAAATAATGGGAGGAGGAATATAGCACTAATGGGAAATACAAGCTGGACTGTGTCTAAATATTAGGTTTTGTTAAAGTTCTCCTGAATGTGTCACCAACTCTTTAAGACCAGATAAGGGCCCACAGTTCCTTTTCAGGCAAATCTTGCATTGTGATTATTAGCAACTGCAGATTCACAGATGTCCAAGTCTGTGCTCCTCTGCCAAAGCCTACTCACTGACTTTCAGATGTCATCTCACACAGGCAAGCATGCGTATGCCACTTGCGTACTATTCATCCTGATACAAGGCCTAGGAGTAATGCAGGTAGACTCTGAACACATGCTGCCTCAGCTTGCTTAGGGATTCAAAACAGATCTGCCTTTCTCTGAACAGTTCTCCTTTTGCACTGGCTCTGGGCCTAGGTTCCCACTGGTTACATCACTTGTCTCTCAGCCCCTTTGACACTGGATGGGAGCTCAGTTGGTGCTAAGCACAATGTCCCACCTGATTCAGCATTAATAATTCTGACGCCCAGAAAAGTGCGAGATTGGCCTTCTAAATATTAAAGGTCACAGAATGGCAGGCCCTGCAAAGTTAAAGCATAAAGTCCCATAATCCGTGTTAAGCACCCAGACCTCCACTGCACGCCAGGAGTCCTGGGGGTTTAATGTTCAGGGAAGTCTGTGCAGAGAAAAAGTGGAGGAATACATTCATATGAAAAAGTGCATCCTAGCACAGCATTGGGAAATAGTCACTTTGCCCTGTCTATGCTATCAGGGACAATGTTTGCTAGACTCCTCCAGTATCCTAGAGTGATGCCTTTCTACACAGCTTGCTTTTCTTCCCCTTTCTGACAGGCCTATGGAGGGGAAGGGGTGTCAATGAAGGGCTAAAAGAGTCAAGAAGGTGGTGCAGATCTCTCTTGGCCAATTGAAGGCTAGCCTGAGATATGGTACTTCCGGCAGGAACCAGGGATTGGCAGCATTCTGAAGAAATGACGTGAGGGAAGCAAAATGAAGAGAGAACACGCTTGCTCCACCTGATATAGGAAGCAGCATAATGGATACTGCATGCCCAGCTGAAGAGTGACCACACAGAGAGGCATCAGCAACTGCTACAAAGTACTTCTGCCTGGCTGCCATCTTTAATGCTGTTTACCATGAACTACAAAGTTAATAGTAAGGTGTTATGACATCATGATTGAAGCTCTGAGCTGCAAACTAGTAGTCACTGATTTGAATACTATTATTGCCATTAATTTCCTCTGTGACCTCGAGCAAGGCTTTAGTGTATTTCCTAAAATAACCACCGCATCCCTTCTAATTCGGATTGTACAGTCAGTGGCAGCTCCAGAAACTAAAAGCGAGTGAGGCATCGACAATGCACAGAGGCATTCTGGCCAGGCATCTACAGTAGGTGGAATTTCAATCTGAACTATGTTGGCAGCCATGTAGCACTTCTAGTGCACAGCTTGAGCACAGCAGAATTTTACTGGGCAGGTACCCTGTTTGACTCTGGCCTGGAACCACTACAGTGCACAGTGACAATATCTCTTCTCTTTTTTTTTTTGCTTCCTGTTGCATTGCCTGGCATTTTTGTACATGTTAAGTACAATACAAGTATCCTGTATTATTACAAGATCAAATCATCTTTTTATGGTATAATTGACTTACATTGTGTTCTAAACTGGAAGTCCAGTAGAACCAGCTTTGTCCACAGCTGTAGCCAGGTTATTTTTCAACCATAGGAAAGTACAATATTGTTGTGTTTACCTTTTTGTTTAATAAAACGCACACTCATAGCTTAACCTAAATAATGATACACATCCCACGCTGCACTTGACAGGCATGTGACAGTGCAATCCATATGGTCCAGTGGTAGGCCTGTAGCCAGTCCATAAAATGTTGGGGTCACAGTTAGGGGTGTGAATAAAATGTGGCTCTGGCTTGACTTAATAATTTTTGTGATTGTACCCTCCCTCCCTCGACTGAACTAAAAAGTATGTGTAGGGGCTAGGGGGTGCCTGGGCTGTGTCCCCAAATTCCTTCCTGTAGTCACAGCTCTGTTTAGTGGTTAGAGAACCAAACAGTAAAGCACATGTCTGACCCTCACTGCAACAACTGGCTCACTAAGTTAATTCTTTTATTTAGTTGTTTCTTTTTTTTTTTGTCTAGGAAACGAAGGCTAGGCAATACTTTTATTTTCAGTGTTATCCTGGGGGAAGGGGGTAAAGATGCAGACCAGCTGAAATTGAACCAGGTTAAATGAACGGCTATATTTTAGTGAATGGGGGAAACACGGTCAGGACATGAGGGAAATTCTTAAAACATAAGAGTGCGGTATGCATCTTTTATGGAACACATACAAACAGAGGAGAAAAAGAAGTAAGTGTCTCAGCTAGGACTTAAACTCAGGCCACCTAGAATACTGTCCTGGTTATGCTAGCAGCTGTGCCACCAAGGCAACTGGAAAGTGAGCCATCCCAAAGCACAAATTTCCCAACTTTTGTTGAAGTGCCATGGGATCTTTAATGTCCACCAGAACAACCACTCGAAAAGGCAGAAGGGATCTTGGTTTAACATCTCCTCCAAAGGATGGCACACCCCAACAGAACAACATCTCCCTACTGCACTAGGGTGCCAGTGTTTATGGTAGGAACCTAGTCCCAGTGAAGGACTAGAACCCATGACCTTCTGACCTAGAGGTGTTAGCCAATGGAGCAACGCTGACACCTACCTGACATGTTGACACCAGGGACATGTGTGCCCCTGAGTAAGTCTCTTGAACTCTCCAAACACCACTCCTACCATGTGGAATGGGGGTACCAGCTATCCTAAGTACATGAAGTGCAAAATAAAATAAAACATAACAGATATACAAACAGCAAAAACTCTCCTTCTCTCTTTTAAATTTATTTTTGAATTTCACATGGTAGGCTTGCCTCATTTCGGTTTGTCACCTACAATATTTTTCAGGAGGGCCTTGGGGGGGACAGATCAGCTGCGCAGTTGATACAGTAGAAGTTACAGCATGTTTAAGTTACCGTTTGTGTGCATATTTGCATTATAAGCATACAAACAGCAATACAGTTCTGTAGCACTGTCAAAAATAAATTGAGGTAAGGGATTGATGAATAAGGATAGGTAAGATTAGACTAGCTAGATGGGTGCTGGCCTTGGAAAAGGCGTAGATTAAGAAGGGTTGAGTGAAGACCAACAGACAAAAGGACTACAAAGGTGACTGAACAGGACTTTTCTGAAGGAGGGTAAGTTTCAGATAACGTTTTCTCATGCATGAAGTTGGGTGATATCCCTACTGGTTTTGTGTGTCTGGTACATGCAGGGCAGGAGGTTTCTCAAGCGAGATTTTAACTGATAGTTTCTCTTTGCGCAGCTTGCTTAGCCAGAATCAAAACTGCACATGTTAAATTCCTTGCTTATTTTCAAGAGTATGGTGTCACAAGAAGACTTATAAACTGGACTGGTAGTATAGCCTGTAGGTTGGAGCAACAAGCTGTAAACAAGCTTGGTACTGTACATCCAGCAGACTGGAGTTTGATTCCCATAACCTCAACTTGCATGCTGTGTGACCCTGAGCAAGTCTCTTAACCTTTCTGGCGCCCCTTGGTCGCCACTGTAAATGGGCCTTACCTGGTTACCAAAGGATAATAAATAATTAAAATAAACAAACAAAACTTTGCTGCCGTATTCCTGGGCTGGAAGTGTAGATTGACATAATAGCAGTTTCTGTGTGTTTGTGTTTTAAACTGCTCTTATTGTGATAAAGCAGACCAAACTTCTGATGTACACTCCTGACTAACCTGAATATGTGCTTCAAAACAAATTGTTTCGAACTGAAGTAGGAGCCCAGATTTCTTAATTAGCTTTGAAATTCCAGTAGTGACCCTGTCGGTGGTTTCATCTGAAGTGAGTGGATCGTGGTGGGGGGGTCTCCCATGAAAAGCATAACTTTTGTTTTGTTGTTATTCTCCTTTGCTCTTTTCCTGGTCAACAACAACTAAATACATAAATAAATAATTTCACATCATTTTCTTTGAGAATGTACTCCATTGTTCGCCTCATATAGTGCTTAATTGACTAAAGGAACAGATTATTGCATATGTGAGATGAGCACTTTTACAATGACTCTGTTTCCTGTGGTTTAATTAGTGCAATGTCGGGGACCCTTCACTGTGTGGATTGAAGTTTTTTAGGTGCTGTACCAAATCTTTTGTCTTTCTGTAGTAAATGTTCAAGTGCTTGTAAACAGTGCCATAGTGACACAGCTGAAGACAAAAGCCTTTTTGTTATCTTAACATTGCTACAATGCAGGTAGATGCAGTACAAGCTTGCCCGCTTATGTATCTCAGCAACCACATGGAGCAACTACATCTGGATGAAAGGGTAGTCCTCTCTACATACACACTTATTCCTTGTTCTCTCTCGGGAGGGGCAGGGGCATATATGTGTGTGTGTGTGTGTGTGTTTGTGTGTATATGTATATATGTGTGTGTGTGTATGTGTGTATATATTACATACACACTGTGTTGGACAGTTTATGTACACTGTGTCCCAGAGTGCCTTACAAACTGAACACAATTGTCACCATCCATTAGATGAGTGCATGGGGTGTGTATGTGTCTGTCAGAGAAAGAAAGCACACATAAAAGGGAGAGGGGTCTTAAAAAGCTCACGGGGGGAACGGTCCATCAAAGTTTTAGTTGACAAATTACCTGGCATGGAATTAATTTTAGAATTAGTTTAGGAGACATTATACTGCTGTTTATGCACTGTACCTTGTAAGGCACCGTGAGCATGTAGGATAGGGCACCAAACAAATAAATGTGCATGCTTGCTTACTTATAAGTGACTAGCTCAAACCCACACAGTGAGTAAGCAGTGAGAGTTAAACTTGGGTCTACAGCTCTATGCGCTAATCAGTAGGCTACACTGCCTCTCACAAAGCAACAGTTATGCTGATTATTACCAATTGTGATCCCCCCCAATCCAGTCACATGGTCACTTAGGAAATAAACTGAGACCACCAACACAACTCATTTCACACAGGCCACAGAACAGCCATTAAATGATTTTCGGTTTCTACTGCCTTAGCCCAGATTCAAACCAGTGATGTAGTGGTGGAAGGCTTTGTAACCCACTTTCACCTAGCCACCTGCCAAGTGTTTCTTATAAAGCATTCTATGGTAATAAATAAAACTTCACATTGATTGGATTACTGTACATCTTCACCATGAGCAGGACATGGATGGATGTGTTTTAATTAGACAGCAAATCACATTCCTATATTAAATATAATATTCAGGAGGAGAACATGACATGCAAGGATAAGATATATTCTGCCATGTGAGAAAAAAATAAAAATGATGTATGTGTTTACATTGACCTCACCTTGAACCTGCAAGTAAATAAAGCAAGCAAGCTTGTGGAAAACTGAATTTGGGGTTTTAAGAATCTGGGTGCATGTTGATTTACGTGCCTTTTGCATTAAAGACCATGTTGTGCCTAGCCTAGTCATGAAGTATAACTGCATACAAGAAGAAAATTTGCACAGAGCCTTGGACCTCCTTTTTATATTTAATATAAACCATAATTAAAATAAAAAAATTAAGGATAGTTTCCTGTTTAAGCTGTTGGGGATCAGTTTCTTGTAGGTTCCATATATATTCTAAAAATAAATCTCACACTTACCCTGTCCCCTTCTTATTGCACCTTTTCAATAGTTATAATAAATTATCACTCCACATAGAAATACACACAGGCACATCACCATACCCTCATCTTGGCTTACAATTTAAGTATTTGTTAGTAGGCAGAAATAGCATCTTATATTTTGGGGGCAGTGATGTATTCCTTAAATCCTTAAATTCACATAATCATATTTTTTTTATTTCCTTGATGTACTTTAAAACCACCTGTATTACTAATTTCATATTTATTGACTCAAGTCAAGAAAGATGCCACCACTAGTAATTTTCACAGCACTCTTCCACGGAGGGTACATTTGAACTTTAAATACAGGATTCATTCACTGAGGGCATTAGGATGGTGTTGACACACACAGTGTTGAACTAAATGCAGTGCCACACCATTTATGCCATTATACAGCTTATCGGCATTTCTTCAGTTCGTGGTCAGCTTTGAAGAGTGCAGACGTGTTCCCAGTCCACCGAAGATCGTCGCACCGGCTACCGGAGGTATGTATGGGGTGAGGTGGGGGTGTTGGGAGGTGGGGCTCTCAGAGGTCGGGCGTGGGATGGGGAAGGGGGTCAAGACAGTCAGCGAGGGACCATTTTTCTTACAGGCGATGTGTTTTTTTTAAAGATGACGCAGGACTTTTGCCACGCAGGGGTGGGCTCCCAGCGTGGCAGCTGGAAGGTTGTTTGAGGGGGCAGTGGAGCTGACGGGGGACTGGGCACCCCCATCGGCCTGGCCATATGGACTGTTGCCATGCTGGGGTGGGCTCCCAGTGTGGCACTTGGAAGTCTGTTGGGGGGGACAGTGTAGCCGACAGGGATTGGGCACCCCCATCGGCCATACAGTGTGTGTGAGGAGGGGAGCACATGAGCATGCTGGGGTGGGCTCCCAGCATCCCACGGTGTTTGTTGGGGGATGGAGCTGTCTATGATAGTTACCTTACGTAGTGTTAACGCAGGCCTTTGCATACGTCGATGGCAGTATGCAAATTGCCTACACGTTACCACTGCTAATTGTAGCGGTGCTTTGCTTGGAACTATATGCTACTGCATCTGAACAGCTGTCATAGACAGCTCAGACATTTATTGGTGCGGTGAGGCCATGCCTGTGACAAGGACCAGGGCATTGGAAGCAAGGTGGCACACCTACGAAACTTCGTATGGTGGCACTATGTTTCTTGCACATGTGTGCAAGCAAACATAAAAATGGAGACTGAATTAAATCATCAGGCAATGGCAATGGCAATAGATAAGGCTGCTGTACACAGTGATGATTAATTTAAAGGGCTACTGAGAACCGCAGATCGTGTTGCTAAAAATGAGCTACCTAACACAATGTTTATAAACTGTACTCAGTTTCTCAAGGAAATGGAGTGCCCATCCATAAAAGAGTTTAAAGCTGCGAGGAGAGCTTTCCGGACCTGCAGTACATGAATGTAGCTGGACTGCCTGAGATGGATGAGGCCATGGCACGGACCTTGGTGGAAAAACTGGACATTGCTGTGAAGAACAGCCCTGTGGTCAACTGGATACTGGATGAGTCCACAGATACTAGTCATAGAAAAAGACTAATAGTTTACGTACAATACTTATTCAAAAATACTCCATGTACTCAATTGTATTGCAATATAGAAGTTATTGATGAAAAGGCTGAAACTATTTTTCAGGCACTCTGTTAACTTCTGAATAACAAGGGCATTGCAGCAGGTAAAAGACTTGTAGCAGTCTGTAATGACGGAGCATCAGTTATGACTGGCTGCCCATCACAGCGTAGTGCAAAACATAAGAACTGATTATAACCCAGAACTGATTGGTGTACACTGTACAACACATCAGTTGGCCATGTGCACCAGTGATGCAGCTCGGTCTGTGGAACAGGTAAAAATATATCAGTGAGACTTGAGGTCCATCTTCATTTTCTAGAGTAAATTGGGTAACAAATTGCACAAACTATAGAAACAGCTGGAAGAATCTGTACGAAATACTGTAAACCACATGCAGTTTGGTAGCTGTCAGTTTATAGTGCAGTGCCTGTTGTGATCAGGACTCTAAAATCAGTAAGAGATGTGTAGAACATATGACTGCTTCCAATATTCCAGACAGTGATAAAGCAGAAAGGCTGTTGCTGTCAGTCTGTCTGTCTCATTTTGTAGCTCCTCCTCATGTAATGCTGAACATCTTGTCACAGATTTTTTGTCTATCAAAACATTTCCAAAGGGAAAATCAAATGATTTCTGCACTGCGCTACCAATGGCCACAAGTGCACAAGAGGCAGTAAAGTCTCTGACTGAAACCCCAGGTCCACCAGAGTGACAATGTTTTGATACTGATCTTGAAGGCATTAAGTACAAGGGTGATTAGCTCTTTGACAGTCACACTCAGAGACCAGCTTTTGATAAAGAGAAGATACATCAGTGCTTTAACTGATGAGCTGGACAGATGTTTCCCCCCTAAGATACCTTATACATACTAAACCGCTTCTCCGTTTTAGAACTAAAGAGAGACGCAGCTGTGAAACAAAGGATTTCAATACCTAAGATGAGCAGTCTTTAGATAAAATAGGTCAGAAAAGTAGAAGTGTTGCACTATCTGCAGAATCTGCAAAAGGCAAATTTAGTTTGCTAAAAAGATCATGATATCAAAGCAGTACCACCGGTCTTTGTCATTCAAGAAATTTGTTGAAGTTGTCCTGAAAGAGCATCCAGGTGTATTTCCAGAATTTTGAAAAGATTTACCAGACTGCAATGCTTATACCAGTGACTAGCATTGAATGTAAAGTGGCATCAGTATTCAGAACTGCATCAAATCTTTCTCAGCCTGTTTTTCCCTCTATTCTGGGACTAGACAAGGTTGTCCCCTATCGCCCCTTTTATTTAATTTGTATCTTGAGCCACTTCTTACTAAAATTAGATTAGATCCCAGGGTTACGGGTATCAGAATTGGGTCACAGGACCTAAAACTTTCAGCATATGCTGATGATATTTTGTTACATGTGACCCAACCTTGTTATTCGTTTCCGGCCGTGATGGATATCATTGAGGAGTATGGTAAACTATCTAATTATAAGATTAATGTGGGGAAAACTCAAATTTTCCCGCTTAGTTTGCAAATGCACAAATCAGATGTGTCGGAAATGGGTATGCAATGGTCCCCGCACTCTTTGAAATATCTGGGTATTCACTTGGCTAGATCCGACTCGAAATTAGTGAAGCTCAACTTGGAGGCCACTAGGAATACCATTAAGCAAGATTTAATTAGGTGGGCTAGGCTGCCGCTCTCTCTCTGGGGTAGGATTAGTATAGTTAAAATGAACATCCTTCCCAGGATTTTTATCCACTTAACATGCTCAATATAATGTTGCCTTTAAAATGGTTTAAAGAATTGCATTTGTCTATCTCAGACTTTATTTGAATGGGAAAACGCCCCGTAGGGCTTATTGTAAGCTGGCTGCCCCTAGAGAGAGAGCGGGCTGAGACTTCCACATTTTGGCTTATATTATTGGGCTAGTAATTTAAGTAAGTACTTAAGATGTTAACACCCATAACTATGTTTGTATCCTTACCCTATGTTCCTCATGGGTTAGATGGAAATAGAGGTAATTAGGGAGAATGGAATAGATCCGTGGCATTGCTTTACTCTGCTCCCAAGACATTGCCTTCTAAGTTGCATGTCACCCCAATAGTAAAATTTCTGCGTATTCACTGGCAACTATGTGCAAAATTGGGCTTTGTCCCGGACAGAGATAAGCATCAACCGATTTGTCATAACCCTAACTTGAAGATTGGAGGGAAAATCATAAATGTAGACTGGCTCCCACAACTCAAGGGATTACGGATAGAGGATTTCATCGAGGAGGACCAGGTCCTGACAATTGAAGAGACTTTAGATAGGCATAATATAGACCGTAAGCAAGTGTTTAAAGTATTTCAGATAACCCACTTGTTGGCACAGGTGAGAACTAAACTTAGAGTTGAGGATATAAATGGCAGCTGGTTCGAGTTGTTAGATCAGGTGGTATGGGAACCACATGCGGTCTCCAAAATATATCAGTTATTACTTGACCAAACTCTTGTTGGTATGGAGCATATACCTAGATATTGGACTGGTTGCATGGGGGATCAAGAGAGAGAGTGGGTTCGTATCTGGAGTCATATGTACAGGTATGTGAAGCAAGATAGGTTGAGAGTGATGCAATTTCACTTCCTGAATAACATGTTTTGGACCCCCTCCAGGTTATACAAAGTAGATCGTAGGCCTGACCAAAGCTGTTTCCGGTGTCATAAGGCGGTTGGTGATTTATATCATATTTTTTGGGACTGCCCATTGATAAAGCAATTGTGGATGCTAATCAAACAGAGAGTGGATCCATTGCTGGGTATTGACCAGTTTTTTACCCCGGAGATCTGCTTGATAGGAGACTATTCTGAAATTAAAATTAAAGACCGTAGATATTATATGGCCTTAATTTCATGTTCACTTAAAAAGATAGTTTTGAGACATTGGATGACAGACACCTCGATCACTTATCTGGAGTGGTTACAAGAAATGTTGTTTAATTTGAATATGGAGAAATTTGAGGCGGGAAGGGCAAACCGGCTTCATCTACATGAGAAGATATGGAGCCGTTTTTACACTTTATACCTTCCCCAGATAGCTGCTAATCGATAAGGTAGTTTAGGTAAAGACCGTGGGTGAGCAGATCTTCCTTCAGGGATTGGGAGGGGGGTTGGGGAGAGGAGTTTTGGGTGTTTTTTTTTTTTTTGTGGAGGGGGTTAGGTCGATAGGAGGGAAAGGGGGGGGTGGGAAATAGTATACCTGTTTCAATTATTAATTCAAGTGTTATGAATGTGTAAAATGTTTCTTGTCATGTACTTAACTTTGGATGGTTGGTATTTCATAATAAAAAATTCGAATTTCAAAAAAAAAGAACTGCATCAAATCAAAATTCAAGAACTCTTTGAAGATTAAAAACTTACTGAAGATAATGATCATCTCATAACTGGATGGCAGTAGCTGAAAAGTAGAGTACGATAGAGCTGCCAACATATGGAGAAAAATAATGAACAGAAGAAAAGAGTCTTAAAGATGTTTGCAGCTTCAGGACTGTAACCTCACTCACTGGACATGTCTTAGGGGGCCAAGGATTGTAGGGCCAGGTTTAATTTAGCTCAATACTTTGTGTTTTCATTCATTCATCTACCTCTAGTAGGTGGCACTGTCTGTCTGTGCTTTCTGTCTGACACTTTTATTTATTTATTTTTTTTAAAGTCAACATAAGCGATTCCGAATCACTGTCCGAGTCCTGTCCCACCAAGTATCTCACAGCTTGTCAATCAACTGCAAAAAAAGAAGACAAGAAGACACAAAACTGTCAGTACAATTTTTATCCACACTCACATGTCACAAAACCAAAAGTTCATTTCTTCAGGGAAACACCCCCCCCCCAAAAAAAAAAGTTTATCCAACCCCCAAGAATAAGTGTTCACTCCCATTTGGTAAACCCTGGGGAGGGAATTCCCCACTGGATCTGAAACCAAATTTTAAACACTGAGTGGTGGAGGTGAAAACAGTGCGTGTGGGGGGGGGGGCTTCAAACATGCATAGGAAAGCCATAGTCTTAAACTATATTAGTAGATGGCAAGGAGAAGGGAAGATTGCCAGAGACCATTTAGGGTCTGCTGAGACAGATTACATAAGGAACATCTGGGCAGAATGGGTGGGCCAAGCGATCCTTTTCTACCAACAAATTCTGTATCTCTTTTTCTAAATCTGGAAGTTAAAGGGTTAAACAGTCTTCTTAAATAAAATGTATAGGGTTCATCCTGAAAGTTCCACAAGCTGTTTTGGCACTTGTATTGTAGGCAAACTCAATCAGTTAGCTCTGGGAATATTAGTTAAAGGGGATAGTCAGCACTAAGAGCCCCACATCCAAGTATGGGGAAGGTCACAATTTCCATTCCAATCCATCTTTATTTATAAAGCACCAACCCAAAATAGTTCTGAGTGCTGCACAGACTAAAAACAGTGTACATAATTTAAAAACAGATAGATATAGCATCAATACAAAACACGGCATACATAATGCAAATATAACAGTGCAATAACTACTAAAACAATTCTTGAAAGGAAACCTCTAGCACAATTTAAAATCACAAGCATATAAAAGCTCGAGAAAAGAGTCACGTTTTCCAGGCAGATCTGAGTTTGCTTGCCGTAAGCCTCTCAGAAGGACTTTCCAAAGTTGTGAAGCCATAATCTCAAAAGCCCTACCACCAACCATTGTTTACATAAAGATATTAGCAGAACTGTTTAGTGAGTCTCTGAGCACGGGAGAGACCCCAGAAGACTGGAGAAGGGCTCATGTGATCCCGTTCCACAAGCGTGGCAGCAGGGAGGAGGCAGGGGACTACAGACCAGGCAGTCTTACCTCAGTAGTGGGCAAGATCATGGAGGCACTCCTTAAGGAAAGGATAGTGCAACACCTGGAATCCACAGAAGCTCAGGCTCCAAGACAGCATGGATTTACAATAGGAAGGTCCTGTCAAACTAATCTCATAGATTTCTTTGACTGGTAACCAGAGTGGTGGACCAAGCAGGTTCAGTTGATGTTGCCTACCTTGACTTCACCAAAGCTTTCAATACTGTTCCACATAGAAGGTTGATTAATAAGCTGGGTAGGCTTGGGGTGGGTCAGAGGTTGGTCAACTGGGTGGCAAACTGGTTGGCAGGCAGAAAACAGAGAGTGGTGGTAAATGATATACAGTCAGAAGAGATGCAAGTCACAAGTGGGGTACATCAGGGATCAGTCCTGGGGCCAGTCCTCTTCAATATCTTCATCAGTGACATTGTAGTTAGACTGGAGGATAAGGTTTGTCTGTTTGCAGATGACACCAAGATCAGAGTAGATGACCCAGATGGGGTGGGCAGATTGAGAAGAGATCTGGATAAACTGGCAAAATGGTCAGAGGAGTGGCAACTGGGGTTTAACACAAAGAAGTGCAAGATCATGCACGTAGGGAAGAAAATCCTAGAAGCTACCTATAGATTGGGAGGGGAGTTGCTGGCAGTCACAAGGGAAGAAAGACTTGGGCATCATCATCATCATCATCATCATCATCATCATCACAGATTACCTGAAATCATCCAAGCAGACCACTAAAGCAGTAGGTAAGGCTAGAGAGATGTTGGGGTCTATTAGAAGGGGTATCACAAGTCGTAAGAGGGAGGTAATAATCCCTCTTTACAAGGCACTGGTTAGGCCCCATCTGGAGTACTGTGTGCAGTACTAGAGGCCACACCTGCAAAAATACAGTAACAAAATGGATGCAGTCCAGAGAAGGGCAGCCAAAATGGTGCAGGGACTGCATCAGAAAACATGTGAGGACAGATTAATGGAGCTCAATATGTATACCCTAGAGCAAAGGAGGGAGAGAGGTGATATGATTGAAACATTCAAACATCTTAAGGGCATTAACAAGATTGTTTCAATATAAGAAAACTAGCAGAACAAGAGGACACAGCATGAGAGTAGAAGGAGGCCAATTTAGGGGTAATGTGAGGAAGTTATTTTTCACAGAAAGGGTGGTGGATGCATGGAATGGCCTACCTCAGGAAGTGGTGGATATGAATACAGTGCAGGGCTTCAAACAGGCATTGGACAGGCATAAGGGAGCAATACAGATGAGTATGAATAGATAGGCCATTGACAGAGTAAAGACCTATGGCACATTCACAAGGTAAAAAAAATGGGCAGACTGTTTCTATGACATTTTCAGATAGCCACTGTGACACTTGGACAGCTGGTTCTGATCACTGTATCATTTTATTGTAATATAAAAATGTGTTATGGGCTGTCTCTCGTGAAAAATGCTGAAACAGCATGTGAGTATGACACACACACACACACAGGTTTTAGATACAAGGTGTTACCTGGAAGGCCAGAAGCTAATTACAGACCAGACCTTAATTGGGGATCTCCAGTTTGTCTAGATTTATGGTAGATTACCAGATGCTGGGCTAGAATCATAAACATTTATGACGTTCAGAGGAAACACAGTGAAATTCACATGGTGCTACAAAAGCATGTTGCACCTCCGTGAGATCTGGCAGAGAGACATAAGTCCCTTTGATGTCCTGGAAAGGGGAAGCTGATGATAAGATCAAAGAGAGTCATTTGAAGAAAATTAGTTATGCTGAGGTTACATAATTTAATACTTGGATAAGACATCCTGTTTTTGTATAGATATATATTTTTTTATATATTCTGACAGGGAGGAGCCTGGTGACCTCACACAAAGGGGTTGGCCAAGACTGTCTTTTAAACAGTATTCTGTTTTCATTCAGATACTTCTATCTAGACTCCGACAAAGAAACATATTTGAGCACTTTAAGCAAGTATACAGGTAGAGAGAGAAAAAATCTAAGTACTGTAGTAGGAATTGCACTGTTAAAACCTTGTTCTTTTAAAAGATTGTATGGTTCTTGTGATAAATGGTTCTATATTTTATGTTTTACATATTTTTTATCTATTTTAGTAAAACTCTATTTTTAAAGCCTACTTGGTCTGTCTTTGATTTCTTTTCTTTAACAAGTGGAGTATTTATGTTAAAGCAGACACTGTGCATAAACTTGAATGGTGATACCAAACTGGAAAAAGTTAAGGGTTTAATCTGAGGTCTTTTATTAGAGTTTTTAAGGGTTCATTTTTGTACACCAGGTTAGGTGCCCATAGGCAAAGATATCTGGCCCCCCAAAGACAGAATTATCTGAGTCTATGCATTGGGTATGCTAGCAAGAGGTGTACAGTTTGAATCCCTCCAAGACCTGAGACCAAAGGTTGATTAGAACCCACAAAAACAGACAGGAGGGTTACCCTGTTTCTGTTAACTGTTCACAAGACTGCGCTTGGAGGTTGGCACTTTGGGAGTAGAGGGATGATCTGCTGAGTGGGTTTGTGACAGCCACAACTTTCACTCGCATAGGCAGGTTTCCAAATTGGCAATAATATCCTTTGACCATATCTTTTTTTTTTTTCAATTATCTTTCACTCCGGTCATGGTCCCAGGAGACTCTCTCAGGCATCCAACTTGTGTCCTGCCCTGCCTGAAGCCCCCCCCATCCATACCTTCTCTACTTTCACCCTGCCTCGCAGCTAGCACCCCCAGCTTAACCCCTCCAGGGTGGGGCCACCCTTCCTACTTTGGGCGCACTTCAAACCTTGTAGACTCCAGCTGCAGACGTGGGCCCCGGGTGGAGGATCTATGAAGATTGGCGAGGTTGGGCCCGGCAGTGGGCATGGGAGTTGGTGCCATCGCTCCTACCTCTGGGACCAGGTTTTTCCATGTTCTGTCCCCTTCCTGTACGTGGGCACACCCCGATGCTTACTGGTGCACGGCAACCCTTCCAGCATCAACCATGTTAATACGTGCCTGCTTGGCTTGCTGCAGTACCCCTGGTCTCCACCAGGGGACTCTAGCTCGCCAGGCCATCCCATCCCCTTGATCCAGGGAGGAGAGCACCACAAGGGCGCTCAGTCCTTAACCCTTTCCCTGCCGACCCCCAGTGCCCGAGTCTGTTCCTGAACCTGGGTTGCCAGCGTGGCGCGAAATGAGGCATCCAGCACCTCAACCCCCAGCGCCACCAGGCTGACTACTTTGACCATATCTTATCAGAGAAACAGATTTGAATGTCATCAGCATAGAAATGGAAATTTAAATTGTGTTTTCAGATAATATTTCCCAATGGCAGAATGTAGATATTTAACAAAATAAGTCCTTATAAGGATACTTGTGGAACACAAGAGGTTGCTACTTCAGAAGAGGACTTAATGTTTCCCATTTGTATTGTGAACATATGAGAAGTCAAATAGGATGCAAACTAATTGTCTCAGACAACCCCACAGAGAAAAGCTGATCCAGCATTAGCTGATGATTGACAGTGTTAACAGCTGGCCATAAGATCTAGCATAATCAAACCTGTACTTTCACTACGATCACATGCCATCAGGATATCGCTGGTAACCTTTGTCAATGCAGATTCTGTAGAACGATTTGTTCTGAAACCCAACTGAAAATGTTCCCAGCATTCATTTTCAGAAAGAAAACTCACTAATTGTTCAGTGCACATTTTTCAAAGAATTTTTGCAATGATAGGAAAATTAGACACTGGGCTACAGTTAGCAAGATCAACTGAATTTACATTTGATTGTTCAATAATTGGCTTTACAGTAGCACATTTCAGTGGAAACGGAACAATGTTCAGGAAAAGAGAGTCATGGATGTAAGCAATAAGACATGACATGATGTGCATTATGCTGAATAATTGCACGCCTCAGGAGCATTGTTAGGCACAAGAGGTGCAGCCGAGTGCAATTAAATACACCTGAGATGTGCAATTATTTCACCATAATGTCGCACCCTGGAGTGTCTTATTGTTCTTATAAAATGGCATTTAAATATTTGACTTAAAATGCGTGAAAATAAGAAAGAATAAAAAAAAAACTGGACCTTTCTTTGAATTATGCTTCCATTTTAACTCTGAATACAAAAAAATGGTCCCTATTCTGGTAACTGGGGGGTTAGCTAAAAACAATAAAACATAATGAAGGACTTCCGGTGACATCACGGAGCCACTACAAGCCTAACCCGTGAAGCTCCTAGCCTGGCAGACCAAAAATCCCCTTAAAAACGAACATTAAAGCTCAAAAGATGTCAAAAGACACAGGGGGATCACTCCAGGGTACTAACAGAGGCAAAAATCGGCAGGATCCAAAGATGAACAGTAAGGATGCAACCAGACTGAAGTTGGGCCCACCAAGTAGATCGTCCTTTCCGCCTGGCCTACAGGCCCCCGATTATGACACTGATGGAGAAAACGAACACCTGTCACGATAAAGATTTGAGAGGCTACTGCATGAAATAACCGAGTACAGAAAAGAAAACAAACAAGAGTTTCGGACCATGCAGACCCAATTAACTGCCTTTGAGAATCGTATAGGCCATATTGAGGAGAGGCTATCAGAAATGGAAGACACTACTGCGCAGATGGCAAAGATAGTCCAGACCCTGGTGCAGCACACGGAAGAATTACAGGCTAAATGTCTAGATTTGGAAGGTCACTCTCGGCGTGACAATTTGCATTTGTATGGCCTTCCAGAGAATGCAGAAACAACCCCTATGACATCCTTCCTAGAAAATCTGCTGAAGGACATACTCGATCTACCGCCATCCATGAGCTTCCACATTGAAAGAGCGCATAGATCGCTGCAGGCAAAACCAACTGACCCAGCTGCACGCCCGCATTCCATAGTATTCAAGTTGAGCTCTTTCAGTGCCAAAGAAGAGTTACTGAGGCGTGCATGGATGAAAAAGGAGCTTAAATACCTCTCGCACAGGCTTTTCCTGGACCACGACTACCCCAACGAAATACAAGTTCAAAGGGCCAAATACTTACTGATCCTGAGAGCACTGAGAGAAAAATCAATACGCTTCCATACACCCTATCCTTCAAGGCTGAGAGTATTTTGGGAGGAGGGGGTGCAGATTTATACCAAAGTGGAAGAAGCCATGGAAGCCCTGAGTAAAAGAAATATCTCGGTGAAAGAGAGGGGGAACCAAGAAATCGGGAATTGGGAGCTCTTTAAACAGCGTGCAAGTAACAGGAAGGCAGGGGGAATCAGAAATGGAGCCCACACAGAAATGATGCGCAGTATCCAGAGGATCCTCGAGGGGAAAACAGTTCGAAATGGCTCTCTAACCTGAAGGCAGAAGGGAAAGAATCTGCAATGCAAACTTGAGGAGGGCTCTGCCGCTTAACTCGACTCCAGTTCAGACGCTCCCCTCTGTGCTGCATCTCAGGATGAGTACTCTAAAAACATAATAATATACAATAGTGCATAACTGTATTGAGACAGCCTTGCCCTGTGTATTTTCCCCCCCTCATATGGAATAAACGATCGAGACTCTGAATTGGAGAATTGCTCTTTGGTGGGGGGGGAGATGGAATTGAACTCTCATATTGCTAACAAGCAGATGGTATGAACTGGGAAACGAACATGGACCTGCAGGCTTGGGGCAAAGTCTTCAGCCCTGCAAGGCAACTAGGATGCGAAAGTCATAGTCAATTGGAAAATGAATAAGAACTGGCTACAAGCTAATTGTTAAGGGGGAATTTAAATGGGAAAACTTTTAAGCGAAATGCTTTGTATACCTATATTTTTTATCTTTACCGTCCTTTTCCCTTCTCTCCCTCTTTTCCCACCCTCCCTTTCCCCACCTACTAACTCCCTCCTTTACCACCACCCCTTTTTTTTTCCCTATTTTATTAGTTGCGGTGGGCTAGCCTAAGTTAATTCTGATAAAACAGAGAGCATTTTGACCTGGCTATCTGAACTACTGTGCAGGATTGATTGGGTCACTAAACCCAGGAAAGCATCACCTACTTACTATAAGAGTCCGAGGAGGGGGCTCTAACTAGACATGCTTGCTGAAAAGCCTCTGTTGTACAACGTAAGGGTAGAATTAATTGATTATGGTCAGCCAGGCACAGGGCAAACTACAAAACTAGTAACCCATAGTAAAAGAACTTAGGAGCCCTACATTAACGAGGCTCTAGGGGGGGTCCTCCGGAAACGGAGGGGTACGAAATCCTCCTTGTTCTCCTAGTATTAGGAGTACAAAGGGGCTGGTGAGGTAACTTAGCCCCCAACCTTGGAAGTACACTTGTTCAAGTTATTGTTAATGGTTGTTCACCTGTATTTTGTTAAGTTTGAGAGTTATAATATGAGTGGCATAGCAAGACAATTGGAAATTATAGCTCCTATAAAAAACTGTGGGGAAATAAAAGGTCTAAAGAAAAGGAGATCACCATTAAGGGCCAAAGACCATAAAAATTAGATTTGGTATAATCCGGAACTGTACACCCAGATATAAAGATGGCACAAACTTATACTATATGCACTTATAATGTGCATGGCATTACAAACCCTGTCAAGAGAAGTAAAATTCTCCAGTTAATGAGGTGACAGGGGGCAAATATCCTACTGTTACAAGAGACGCACCTTTCACAAAATGAACATAAAAAATTTGAGAGATTGGGTTTCTCCCAGGTGGTGACCTCCTCATACAAGGGAGGTAGGTGCAGGGGTACAGCAGTATTGATTAAACAAGGTACTCCCTTTGAAATTAAGGATAAGATTATAGATAGAGAGGGTAGGCTTGCATTTCTTAAGAGCTATCTGAAGGGACAGCTGATTACACTCACTTCAATATATGTTCCTCCGGTGACGGAATTTCGAGTATATCGAAATCTCTTCACCCAGCTAGCAAGTTGGGCGGAGGGCAGGCTGATATGTGGTGGGGACTTTAACCTAGATATCACTGGGGGAGGGGGAGACCATCCCACTCAGGGCCGTACAAACAAAGTGAATAGAAAGGTCTAGAAACTGTTACAGGAGCTGGGCTATGAGGATGTTTGGAGGTATTTGTGCGGTCAGGGGCGTAGGCATACGTTCTACTCACAGGCGCACGATTCCTATTCCTGTCTAGACTTCTTGGTGACACAAAAAGAGCATCTAAACACCATATAGCATGCGTGGCAAGGGGATTTTGCCCTCTTAGACCACACACCCATTTTTTGCAGAGTACAGTCACAAACACCCCGGAAGAAAACATTCTGTAGACTCAATTTATCGTTGCTCAGGGATAAGGAGACACAGGAAATGATTAACAACACCATAGCCCAGGCACTAGTAGACAATGATAATCAGGGCACCACTGTTGCCATGCTCTGGGATACGGTCAAAGCAATAGTGAGGGGGAAAATTATAGCAATTTCCTCGTACAAGAAGAGATAGAGAGAAGAAACTAGGCTTTCTTTAGAAGCCAAAATAGGGGTATTAGAGGAAATGCAAAAAATAAAGCAATGTAAGACTCGATCCCGAGAACTTACTTGTCTCAGGAGTCAGCTAAATGCCATTTTAGATTATGCCATAGAACAGAAGTTAGTATATCTCCGGCACAGATATTATGATAGGGGGCCCAGGTTTACAAGATTGATAGCAAGCCAACTGCGAGCCAGGAAAACTAAATCTATTATAAAAGTAAGGCACCCAATTAAGAACGAACTTAAAAACAAAATACATACAATCTCAGAGGCTTTCCACCATTATTATTCTACACTTTACTCCAAGAACAGTCACCCCTCTAAGGAAAAGATTCAGAAATTTCTTGCACCCCTGCAACTTCCTATATTGTCACAGGGGCAAGGTGACCGATTGATGGCCCCAATAACAGGTAGAGAGGTGACATCTGTGATCGGAAACTTAAAAACAGGCAAATGCCCAGGCTCAGATGGGTTACCTGGGAAATTTTATAAGACCTTCTCTTAAGCGCTGGCCCCTATACTGGTGAGAGTGTTTTCCTTTGTAACCTCGCCGGAGGGAGAAATTCCTCCTTCCTGGAATGAGGCAATACTCTCTATTATACCTATGAATGGGAAGGACCCTACGTACTGCTCTGCATACTGGCCCATATCTATCCTAAACACAGATTACAAGATATTAGCCTCAATACTAGCCAGACGCTTGGTCCAATATGCCCCAGCCACAATAGGTATGGACCAATGCAGATTTATCCCAGGTCGCCAAGCCCAGGATAATGTAAGACGCACAGTATACATCATAGAACACATCTGCGAACAGAAAACCCCTGCAGTTCTGCTGGGGCTGGACGAAAAAGCCTTCTGACAAGGTGTCATGGCAATACCTGAGAGGTATTGGAAAAATTTGGCTTCCGATTCAGTTTATAGACACCATTTTTAAATTTTATAAGAATCCCATTGGATATGTAAGAACAAACGCCACGTGTCAGACAGATTTCTCCTATGCAGAGGGACTAGGCAGGGTTGCCCCTGTCCTCACGATTGTTTGCCTATTACATAGAGTTTTGGCTCAATGTTTGCGCAGCCCCAGAGAATAGCAGGAGGACGGTGGAGGGGATGGAACAGAAATTAGCCCTGTTTGCAGATGACATTTTACTTTACTTGACAAAACCGGAGGCATCGCTAGAGGCTCTTTTTCAAAGGATCCAAGAATTCTCAGCGTTATCTGGATTTGCGCCCAACATGACTAAATCAGAGGTTTTAACATTTAATTATGAACCAACACCCTCATTTAAAAAATGATATCCAGTTAAGTGGGATAATGAAAGCATAAGATACCTTGGAATACAAATCCCCAAGGATTTAGACAAGCTATTTACTCAAAATTATGACCCCTGATTACTAATATAAAACAGGATTTGAGGAGATGGTCATTACTCCCGTCATCATTCTACACTAGGAACCTATCCTTAAAGATTAATGTGCTCCCAAGATTTCTTTATGTGTTTCAATGTGTCCCATGCGCCCTTGCTCCCAAAGAACTTCTTTCCTGGCAAAAAATACTAAACGGATATCTCTGGAACCAAAAGAGGCCAAGGGTTGGCTTTCCGAAACTAACTCTTCCCAAGGAATTGGGGGGGTGGCCCTGCCATCGCTCCAAAACTATTGGATTGCCACCCAGATGAGACTGGCATTGCTTTGGGGCAACAAATCCTACCAGGTGAAATGGAAGCAGATAGATCTGGCGAGATCTTCTGCAGTCCCTCTCCCATCCTGCCTATTCTCCCCCCTGCATCTCAGAGAGACCGCCCAGACAATCCCTCAGGCGACAGCGGCCATCCTTAGAGGATGGCAAATGGGAATAAAACATAAAACGGACCAACAGCACTACTGGAAATATAAATGGTTTATTCTAAATCAGACATTTAATAACCAGTGGTATAAAAACCAGGTTAGAAAAGGACTTGAAGCCCCATGGCAACTTTTACAAGGAAATGAAACATTGAGCTTTGAAGAAGCCCAAAGAAAATATGGGTGGTCCGAAAAAGACAGGTTATTCTACTACCAAATAAAAGACTATATTTCTACGCAGATTAGGCATAATGAAAAGAGCACCAGATTGATAGATGATAATACTCCTTTTAAGCAAATCTGGTCCTCACTTCATGGGGAAAAGGCGAGAACGATAATATATAAATTCCTTGTACAACATGTATCTCATGCAATGACCCTGACTCAAACAAGATGGGAACAGGAATTAGAGCAGACCATACCTACTAAGGAATGGATCAAGGTATGGAGTGGCACCTGGGCAACCACCTCCTCCTCTCCTACATGGAGAGAGTTTATTTGAAAGGTAAGGGTGAAATTTTTCTTAGTTCCCTCAGTTATGGCTTTAAGAAATCAGAGAAGCACATCTCAGTGTTGGAGGGAATGTGGTGAGCCAAGGGCCTCGCATAAACATATTTTTCTAGACTGCACAAAGATAAAAGGTTTTTGGCAACAAGTAATAGGTCACATAAAAATGATACTAGATATACAAAGCACACTTGTGGGCGCTAACTTGGTTCTGGGAATCCCACCGGTGGAGGTTAGAGATAAAGCCAAAATATATTTATGGTCGGTACTATTAGGCTCTGCCTATAAGTCCATAACCAAACAAGCATTTGTCAATGCCGAATGTTTGCTTGCTGGCATTGGCAGTGGTAGTGTAGAAGTTACAGAGCTGCGTAATAGGAATGGCAGTGAAGTATTGAACTGAAGCCAACCCCACCACTACCCTGCAGAGAGTGACAGGCATTGGGGTGTGCGTTTGGGTCATCAGGCATAACGGCCATGCCATTTCACCACACCCACCTGCAAACACTGGCATAGTGTCACGGTGTTCCTTGGGGTCTTTGGCCCTTAAGACTCCCATTTCATTAGGAAATACAGTGAGATGGGTGCGATATAGGAGAATGGAGTGAACTTTGGGGTCGAAGAGTCCAAGGCATACCTCGATGCCTCTCACTGGCTGCAGGGTGTGGAATGGTATGAGCATTACAGGCAAGAATCCCAAGTCACACCCCTGATGCCTGTCATTCTCTACAGGGTTGGCGTTATGGTTGGAAACACTAATACCTCAGGCATTCATTGGTATTTTCACCCAAATTTTCAACATTTTTTTTTGACCCCACCTCATGAACAGGGGAATATCAGTTTGTTAGCCAAAAGCTGTTATGCACAGCTTACACGGCATTTAGCACCACAGGTGCAAAACATTCCTAACAGGATGTAAAAATGACAGCTGTACTGTTCATGGGGAGGTGTAAAAAATGGCAATATTGGAAATCTGCAGTAAAATATTAAAAAATGGTGAAGTCACGAGCGTATATAGAAACTGTGCAACGACACCGTAATATAATTAGGTTGGAGATTTTTACAGCAGATTGTCAACTCAGGCATTTTGGTGCCTCGATCATGAACAGTGTCACTGTGATTTTCTTTATCTGTGCCGAACAATGATTTCCCACAGTGACCACGATCTCTCTGCGCTGAAAGTGTGAAACTCACTTCAGCCATGTTGTGAAAATGACAGCTGCACTGTTCATAAGGAAGTGTGGAAAATGCCACTGGTGAAAATCTGACTGAAAATATTACAAAGTCATGAACTTACTGAGGGTGCGGAAACCTGCGCAATGCTCACTCGAACACAGTAATTTATGGACTTTGTCACCAAATTTTCAACATAGTCATTTTAAGACATCTGCTCATGTACAGTGTAACTGTGATTTTCTTAATCTGTCCTAAACATTGCTTTCGCACACCAACAGCACCATTGTGCGCTACATGTGCGAAAACACATTTTGGATGACATATGAAAAATGACAGCTGTACTGCTCATAAAGAGGTGTGGTAAAATGGCAATGTTGAAAATCTGGAACATTTGCAAACTTACGAGCGTGCGCAGGAACTGCGCAATGCACCCTCGTAAAACAGTCATTTTTAGGAATTTTTTCACCAAATTTTCAACTTAGCCATTTCAAGACCTCTGCTCATGAACAGTGTCACTGTGATTTTCTTAATTTGTCCCGTACATTGATTTCGCACACCGACTGCGCCATTGTGCGCTACATGGGCGGAAACACGTTTTGGGTGAGATGTGAAAAATGACAGCTGTACTACTCATAAGAAGGTGTGGTAAAATGGCAATGTTGAAAATCTGGAGTGAAAATATTGAAAATTCGCAAACTTACGAGCCTGCATAGAAACTGCGCAACGCACGCCAGAACAGTTATTTTTGATTTTGCATCACCACAGTTTAGACTCCTTCGAACGATGCCACTGTCATGGCATTATTCAGGCCCAGGGTGATTGGCGCAGTCACTATGCAAATCACCTTTGGGCCCAATAACGCCATGACAGTGACATCATCATGAGAAGGGTCCCAAACCCATGTTGAAAATTTGTGCAAAATTCCAAAACTTGCCTGAGATATGCAAAAGTTGAACCCCATCTAGCCCATATATACAGCTTACCGGCATTTCCTCAGTTCGCGGTCCGCTTTGAAGAGTGCAGACGTGTTCCCGTCCACCAAGATCATCGCCAAGCTCTGGAGGTAAGTATGGGGTGAGGGGAGTGGGAGGCAGGGTGGCGGAGTGGGTGGTGCGGGTTGTGGGAGGGTGGGCTGGAGACTACGTGGGACCGCTTTTTATTTTTCAGGTTAAAAAAAATAGACGACGGGACGCTTGCCACGCTGGGTGGGCTCCCAGCGTGGCACAAGGACAGTGGGTGCCTTCAGCCGACGGGGATTGGGCACCCCCGTCGGCCATCGCATTTGTTGTCACGCTTTGGGTGGGCCCCAGCATGGCACCTTGTACTGGGGAGGAAGCCAACGGGGATTGGGCACCAACGCCGGCGATAGTATGGAGGAGGGAGGAGAGTGAAGGCCGATGGGGACTGGGCACCCCATCGGCTATTCTATGAGTTGCCACGCTGGGTAGGCACCCAGCGTGGTATTTGGGAGGCTTTTGGGGGGAGCGCAGCACAAGCCGACGGGGATTGGGCACCTCGTCGGCTATACGATGAATGGGGGGGCAGCATGCATGCTTTGTGGTGTGTGTGGTGTGTGTGTGTGTGTGTGTGTGTGTAGGGGAGCTGCGACTGAGCAGACGATATCTTATCGCTGCTCACTCAGGCGTAGCTCCCCCTTTCAACTGTATGCCACTGCATTTTGGAGCTTGTCATAGACAGCTCCAGCATGCATTGGCTTACAGGGACCACGCCTGCCAACACACTGACTGAATTGGAGGAGGAGGTGACACACCTCCGAAATCTCGGATGATGGCACTATGTTTCTTGCACATGCGTGCAAGCAAACATAAAAATGGTTACAAACAACTGCCCCTCAAATCTCGGAATGGAAATTAATAATATCAACCATTCAACATAATGAACAGATTTCCTTGGGACTCCAAGATCAAGTGGAGACCTACACAATAAGGTGGACTAGGTGGGAACTCTACCAAGACCAAGTAGAGTAATATAACAGAAAATAAAAAAACAGGAAGGTGATGTGGTTGTGAAAATGGAGGCTATACCTAAGGAAAATAAATTATAATAAAGGCCTGGATTAAATAAAGAGAAGGAGGACTGTTTTTAGAAACATAGAAACATAGACTTTGACGGCAGAAAAGGACCACTTGGCCCACCCAGTCTGCCCATTTCCCTACCTACTGGATAAGCTGCAGATTCTAGTTAACCAACAGCCTGCTTCCTGCATCCCCGCACTATAATTGCTTTGTGTCTGTCCCAAGCATGTTTGAGTTCCCCCAGTGTTTTAGACCCAACGACCTCCTCAGGAAGGCTGTTCCATGTATCCACCACTCTCTCCGTGAAAAAGAATTTCCTCACATTACCCCTGAGCCATCCCCTCTCTATCTTTAAACTGTGCCCCCTTGTTCTTACACATCTCTTTTTCTGAAAGATGCTAGCTTCCTGGACTTTGTTGATTCCCTTGAGGTACTTGAACGTTTCTATCATGTCCCCCCTGTCCCTCCTTTCATCAAGGGTATACATATTAAGCTCTCTCAGTCTCTCTTCATATGGTTTCTGTTGTAGACCCTGCACCATTTTAGTTGCCCTCCTCTGGACTGCTTCCATCTTGTCTATGTCCTTGCGTAGATGAGGTCTCCAAAACTGCACACAGTACTCCAGATGGGGTCTCACCAACTGTCTGTATAGAGGGATAATCACTTCCCTTTTTCTACTTGTGATGCTCTTCCTATGCATCCCAGTATCCCCCTGGCTCTCCTTACTGACCTCACATTCTTACCCACCTTTAGGTCATCTGATATGACTACTCCCAGGTCCCTTTCATTTTTGTTGTTGTTAGTACCTCCCTGCTATTGTGTACTCTTCTCCTGGGTTTTGTTTCCAGGTGCATTACTTTGCACTTCTTTGCATTGAATCTAAGTTGCCATATGTCTGACCATTCCTCCAACCTCAAGCAAGTCCCTTCTCATCTTTTTTCACCCCTCTTGTGTATCAACTCTGTTACAGATCTTTGTGTCATCTGCAAAGAGGCATACCTTTCCTCCAGACCCTCTGCAATGTCACTTATAAAGATGTTAAAGAGGACTGGACCCAGTACTGAGCCCTGAGGTATTCCACTAGTAACCCCCCTTTCTTCGGAATGTGTTCCATTCACTATTACCTTCTGTGTCCTGTTGTGCAGCCAGTTCGCTACTCAGGCTACCACCCTGGGACCCACTCCCAGGCTGGCTAACTTGATTATTAATCTTTTGTGCGGGACTGTGTCAAATGCCTTACTAAAGTCTAGGTAGGCCATATCCACAGCCCCTCCCTGGTCTATTACTTTGGTCACCCAGTCAAAGAAATCAATTAGATTAGTCTGACATGACCTTCCTGCTGTAAATCCATGTTGCTTTGGGTCCTGTGCCCACTGGCCTCTAGGTGCTCAACAATTCTTTCTTTCAGAAGTGATTCCATCATTTTCCCTACCACTGAGGTCAAACTTACAGGTCTGTAGTTTCCTGCTTCTGCCTTGCTCCCACTTTTGTAAAGGGGAATCACATCTGCCCTCCTCCAGTCCTCAGGTACCACCCCATCCTGCCATGATTTGTTAAAAAGTGTGGTCAGTGGTGTCACTAGGTCCCCCCTTAGTTCTTTTAGGATTCTGGGGTGAATCCCATCAGGCCCCATTGCTTTGTCCACCTTGAGTTTTAGGAGTTCTTTCATGAGTCTTTCTTCTGTGAATGGACTGGTATCAACCCCACTACCCAGAGTGCTTCTATTGTCTGGTTTAGGTAACTGCTCCTCATCTTCTTTTGTGAATACTGAGCAAAAGTATTCATTCAGTATCTCTGCCTTTCACTGTCTCCTCTGCCCACCTCCCTCTCCTTTATTAATCTTCACTATCCCTCCCTTAACCTTTCTATGCTCCCTAATGTACCTATAAAGGTTTTACTCCCTTTTGACCGAGTTGGCTATTTTTTCCTCGGTTTGTGCCTTTGCTATTCTGACTGCCTTTCCTACTTCTTTCTGCTTTAATTGATACAGTTCCCTGTCGTGCTCCTCTGTGATTCCTTATACTTTTTGAATGCAGTCTTTTTCTCCTTAACCTTCCCTGCCACCTCTTTTGAGAACCATAGTGGTTTTTTACTCCGCTTTGTTTTCTTTATTTGTTTTACACAAAGACTTGTTGCCTCTATGATGGCAGTTTTGATTTTTCTCCATTGTTCTTCCACCTCTCCTATTTGGCCATTTGCTAGTGCATTCTTCAGGTGTTCACCCATTTTGCCAAAGTCAGCTCTTCTAAAGTCCAGTATCCTTGTTTTTGTATGGCTTATCTCCATGGTTGTGCTCATTGTGAAGCACACTGTGCAGTGGTCGCTTGTTCCCAGATGTCTACTGACTTCTAAATTTGTGATCCTCTCTCCATTTGAGAGTACCAGGTCTAGTATTGCTCCTCCCAAGTGGGTTCCAGCACTAGCTGTCTAAGGTCTGCCCCCTGCAGGGCATCGAGAATGACCCTGCTCTTGGATGTGGCTGAAGTACATGTCCTCCAGTTAACATCTGGCATATTCAGGTCCCCCATCAACAGTATCTCCCCTTTTTCAGCCATTTTGAGAATGTCCTCTATCATTTTCTTGTCCATTTCTCCCTTGAGACGGGGTCTGTATATAACCCTCGTGCGGATTGCGATGCCATTCCCCATCTCCAAGGTAACCCAGAGTGCCTCTTTTCCTCCCCGCTTTTTAGTTCTGTAGCTTGATCCTTCCCTTATGTATAGAGCTACCTCCTCCTCTTTGCCTTCCTGTCCCTTCTGTAGATTGTGTACCCTGGTATATTGACATTCCATTCATGGTTCTCGGTGTACCATGTTACTGTGACTGCCACAATATCCAATTGTTCATCTTCCATCAAAGCTACTAGCTCAGAAAGCTTGTTTCCCAGACTACGGGCATTAGTAGTCATTGCCCTCCATTTAATGTTGGCTTGATCCTTTTTCCCCCATCCCTGTTCTTATTGCTCTTATCTATTTTACCATTTACCCCCATCCTGCCCTGTGTTGAGCTCTGTACCTCAGTGTTTACCCTACTACCTGCCCTGTTTTGTGGGGGGAGGCTTGACTTTTCCTGCCTTTTATCAGTACCTCCCCCCTTATCTAGTTTAAAAGCTTGCCAAGGAAGCATTTAAACCTGTCACCTAGGAGCTTGTCCCTTGGTGGACAAATGCAGACCATCATAACAGTATAGACCTTTATCTCTCCAGGTGGACCCCCAGTCCCCAATGAAGCCAAAGCCTTGTGCTCTGCACCAGTTTTGCAACCATTCATTAAACTGCATGGTGTGCAGTACCCTAGCTTCATTCCTGCCATGGACTGGTAGCACCTCTTGAGAAGGTTACTGTGCTTGCTCACCCGTCTGAGGCCCCTCCCCAACTCCACAAATTCATTCTGCACTGCACTGATCCCATGCTTAGCTAGGTCATTTGTCCCAAGGTGGACAATGATATCTAGTTCTATCTCCTGTGATGCTGCTTCTACAATTGTGAGGATTCTTCTTGTCCCTCCAAGCCATGGCACCAGGCAGGCAGCTTACTCTTCTCTCCTTCCCCAGTTCTACCCCCTAACAATTGAATCCCCTATCAGTAGCTGTTTCCTTCTGTAGTGTCCCTTGCCACCCTTTTGTGGGTCTCCTTGTGGATGTCCTCAGCAGTCTTCTGGTCTCCACTGAGGGTGCCATCATAGAGGAACCTTGCTCTGCCAGAATGGCATCTGATTTGTGTAGAGGTACAACTGGGGAGCTTCGCCTCTGGTCCACCACCCGCACCCTCCCAGAACCCACTGTGGTCCTACTGCTCTTCATACTCCGAAACCTCCGACTCTGTGGTTGTGGCAGTGGTGCTCTTTGGGAGAGGGAGGCCTCCTTAGCCCTTGCTAGTTCAGCCTGGAGGTGGGCAACCTCCTCTTTCAGAGGTGACTGTTGCCTACAAATAGGACTTTTATAAGTGCCTTTACAACAATATCTTCTGTTTATATATTAAAGTAGGGTAATTCAGATGTCATGTGTAAAGGATATAAAGGAAAAGAAGCTAATGATTATAAGAAATTGTCTTGCATTAGATGCCAAAGTTGTGATGTTGAAGTTAAGTTGATATGGAATTTGATTGACTGATATATGTGAATGCTTACATTTGTATAAGTATGTCAGCTAAATGATATTATACAATGGCAAGAAAGAATCCTGTGCTCTGATTCGTCAGGCTGGCACTGGACCTGTGATGTTATCCTGGCATAACATCACGGCTCTAGTCCCAGCACACATACTGACCGCATGAAATGTAAAGAAAGGGGAAAAATCACTGCACAGCTATTACTTTCATCTCCGTCACCACACTGCAGAAAACCTCATGCTTCTTCATCGTGCTATAAATTCCTCCTTACACAGAAACAGCCAAAGCCAGCACACAACTGTGACACATATCCAAGCCCACCCCACCCCAAAAAGTTCTTATTTTTTAAATCCACCGCCTTGAAATCTGTGTAATTCCCGGAAGCGCTTCACAACCCAGACCGATCCCCACTCGGCAACCTACTTCCCTGATTCCCTCTGAACAATGCGCCTGGTCAGTGAGCGAGCGAGCATGTGATTAACAGACACTGCGTGTCTGTCTTCAAACCGCTCCCTCGCTCGCTTTCAAACCACTCTTCTTGTTTGTTTGTTTTTTCAGTGACACCATCCACTACAGAATATAAAAATTCTCCTTGCCATTTCCTACTCGTCTCCTTGTCGGAGAAATGTTGACAGAGAGCGAGCATGGACAAAAGCATGGGCGTGGACGGCTTACATTCCCAGTTACCACCAGCATTTACTCACCACAGAGATAAGACACAAAATGGAAACCTGAATTTAAAAAAGGATAGGGCACAGTAACAAACCAAGCACCAGCCTCAAAGGTGCTATGCTGAGAAGAGTTGCTTAGTTACTAGGAGGACTGCAGAACACAGCTCCAGCTGCTGGCTGGAAGTGAAAATCAGCACTATTTTCCAATAAAGTAATCCTCACGCATATACAAAAATGACCAAAAATCAGTTTTAAATTAACTTTTCTTATCTTTTTTTAATATTACAAATGAACCGTGTATAATGAATACGCACTCCAGAATTGTGTGTCGTGCTGGGATAATGTCACTTCTAGGGTGATTAATGCACTTTCGGCCTGCGGCCTCGTGCCTAATCACCCCAGGCGTGACGTTATCCCAGCACGCCACACACCCTGTCGTGCGTTATTCCTTTAATATGAAATAAAGGGAAGTATAAAAAAAAAAACATAATGAAGACTGTGTAGCACACATTTTTATAAGAAAAAAAATGTCATCTTGCATTTCAAATCAATGCAAGTACTGATTTTAATATAAATGTGTTCAAAAGTTTAAATCTGCCTGGTTGCTTTTTTTTTGGGGGGGGTATAGATTTCATCTGAAACACCCATATGTGATTCAAAGGAATGTGCTTTTATAAACTTCAGGAATGTATCTGAGCAGTTTGTGTCTGCCTCTGCCTATGTAACTATGTTTTCTCACCCTTTCACTTTGTTTATAAAGTATAATAATGTATGGGTGGCCCTTATTACCCACTGAAATCAAACAGATTACAACCTTGTAATCCCACTGTTGTGATGTCAGAACCTTATAAACCTATCTCATCTATGTCATGGCAGTGGGTTTACAAAATGGAATGCCAGTGTTATTCAGTATTCTACACACCCAGAATGTGATTGTTAATCTCAGTACAGTATTCAAATAACATTCCAATTGTCTCAGTTTACTGTTACTGAATCTAGCAATCACTGTGTCTAATATAAATTTTAATTCTGGTGCTATTTCAGCCCGCTGTGTTCAGTCCATGTGTCCTAATAAATAGTTTTCCTACACAATCATGTGGCTGTAGTGCGGATTCGTTGATAAGTTAAGGCTAAATTACCTGTGTTTGGGGGGGGGGGGTAACTTCTCATGTCGAGTCCCATACACTATAAATGACGATGCCTGATGTACAGGTGATAACCATTGTGTAATCATCTCTCATGGTTGCTAGGGCAATAGTAAACCTCTCGAGGTTTAATGATGCCCTTGCAACCACTCGAGGTGATTACATCATGGTTATCACCTGTACATCAGGTATTGTCCTCTATATTGTGTACTTTCTTCATCCTGTTTTTTCCTCTGTTTTTCCCCATATTCAACATATGGAATGGTTACCATGGAATGTTTATCATGAAACACAGGGATTCAAAATTCTGCTCAGTTCCACTAGCAGAATGTTCCTCTCCCAACATACTGTACACACACAACAGAGGCCTCTTGTTTAGCCAGAGGTTCAATTACATCTCTGTCAGGGCAAGCAGAAGAGATTTCCTTGATAAGCAGGTAAAGACAGAAGGTGGATTTTTCATTGTCAACAAAGAAACACTTGTAATGAGAGCTTTGAACAATACTTCATGTTTCTTTTTTTTTCCGCATAATATGTTTATTGAGTTTTTCCAACATTAAACAAAGGTACAATCACACATACACCATGGAAAACAATAACACATTGATTCAACACATACCTATACCCCCCAGTATCTCCCTCTTACATCAATTTATTAGATTATCCACTCTCCCTCCCCCAATAAAAAAAAACCCACACACCTCATATCCATTGACTCTGTACAATACTACTGTATTATAAACATTTTGTCTCTCACTTATTTACCCTCTACCTTATCCAGCCCAGAGTGACTTCTCCCCATCCCAGCTCACTTTTAACAACCATCTCCTCTACCCTCACAATCATTCAGCCATTATCTATTATCCTTGCACCCCTTTCCCCAACATGTCCATCTCTTCGGGGGGTAACGAGGACATAAATGTTCCCCAGACTCTCCAGAACTGGTCTTCCCTGTTTCTAGCCACATAATATAACTTTTCCAGGCCAAGGACCTGCAGACACAGGTTTTCCCATTGCTGCATAGTGGGAATTTCACTTGAAACCCATATATTTAGGATGCAGTGCCTGGCCAAAACAACCAGGATCCGTAACCACCTAGGAAAGGGTCTCCAATCCTCTTCCTCTGAGTCATCCACCCCAAATAGCATGACCACTGGATTTCTCTCCACCTGCCTACCCCACATCCTACCCACTTCTCTGGCTACCCCATCCCAGAACTGTTTTAGGGGCGGACAGTCCCAAAAGCAGTGTATGTATGTGCCCTCATCTTTCTTACATCGTCCACTAAGAGGGGATATCTCAGGGCGGAATCTGTGAACCATGCTTGGGGGGCAATAGAGCCTGTGTAGAAACTTATAATAAAACTCCTGGTATTTATTACACACCAGTAACCCCTTATGCATCTGTAGCAGTAAATCCCACCCCTGGTCTGGTATCTCCCTCTTTAAGTCTCTACTCCATAACATCCTGGTTTTACAAGTGGAGACAGGTAAATATTGCCGACCCATTCTTGCCACTCTTCCTATTATTCCTCCCGCTCCTTTCCGAGTACTGAGTACCATATGCTCAACCTGCTCTATGGGAGAGCCCACTATTCGATCTCTGCCAATTATTTTAGCATAATTTCTGGCCTGAAAATTCGGAACATTCCTGACCCCATACACCCACCTAGCTCTTCCCCCGTCATTAGTTTCCCTCCCTTCCATAGGTCTTTTACACATTTAACGCCCCTCTCCTCCCAAAGTTGAAAACCTGTATCCTCTAAACCTACCACAAAACCCGGGTTTCCCCTCAGTGGGAGCAGCAATGTCTCTTCCCCTGATTTCACCCCAACCCATTTCAACAACTGTTCTCAGCCCTCTAAGACTGAGACAACCAGTGGATTTGGTTTCACCTTTCCCTTATATGCCTTTTCCCTTCCCTTCTCAGATATGCTGAGACCTCCACCACTCCCTCTCCTCCCTCTAAATCTAACCACCCTGCCTCTGGCGGCCTATTCACCCAGTCCCCTAAAAATCTATAGTGCATAGCCAAAGCATAATTCCTTAAGTCGGGTAGATTAAGGCCACCCTTACCACATCTGCCTGAAGCCTACGAAGGCTTGCTCTGGGCCTTCTCCCCCGCCATAAAAAGCCCGAGAAAGCCTTATCCATCCTCTTCATGTCCTTCTTATTTAGGCCCGTCAGCAACATTTGCATCAGATACAGGATCCGAGGCAAGGTATTCATTTTATAAGGTTTATACGACCTAGCCTAATAAAGAGGCAGGTCCCTCCACCTTCTCAGCTCCTCTTCTATATTCTGTACCATTGGTCCATAATTTAATTTATATAACTGATTCAGCTCATGCCCAATTAATCCCCAGATCACGTAAATCTGCTTTTGCCTTTTTAAGACCCCAAGCCGTATTTCCAAATTCTTTTTCAGTTTCTCCCCACAGCATCATTTCTGACTTATGAATATTTATTTTATATCCAGAGAACACTGCGAACTGCTTCATCACTGCCAGCAATGGGGGAACAGATCTAGCTGGGTCTCGAACATACAATAACATGTCATCTGCATATAATGTGACTTTATGTTCTCTCCCCGACCTCCCTACCACCCCCTGATTTCCATTGAACTTCTAATTGCACTCGCTAATGACTCTATAGCCAATGCAAATAAAAGCATATTTCATGTTTCTAATTTGTTTGTGTATGTAAGGAGAGTGTGATGATCAGGGAAACAACATTTAATTAATTTGTTTTGTTTATTTAAGGTAGTTTTATTTTTAAGGCTCAGCTGAAGGTTTTTACTGTGTAAAGGTAGCAGCCAAGTTTGTGATGGAAGATAGTTATATGGCTGTATGGCTGTAGGGGGACTGATTTGCTCATTGCGTGATGTGGCTACTAACAAATCTATTCAGGTTTAGGACCAAGATGACTGTGCATTATGCTGTAATAATGCACGGTCATCTGGCTGGTTTTACCCAGTTAAAGTTCTTTGATTTTTAAACCCATTTTATAATATACCTACAATGTTGTCCATCAAAACTGTGAGACAGTGAAGAAAACAAACAAGCAGGCAGGAGATCAAGAGCACAAGTAACTCTCAATAAAGAAGTCGGACTTCAGCACAGTATTGTAGGAGTCTTCAGAAAAAAACTGTAACCTGACCCCACCCTAAAGCGGGGAGGGGACCACAGAATTTATATTAGATGTTTGAATAATACTCAAACTGTTAAATACTGAGCAAGAACCTCACATCTTTCCTGGGGGGCTTTATAATCACTAGGTTGAATTGAAAACCTATTGATGACTTGAAATAGAATTTCATATTTTCAGCAATAAGATTTGAATAAAAGTATGTAACCCCTGCCCCTGCCCCCGTTTAACCAGCAGGGCTTCTCCTCTCACTACAAATGTCTAGGGGCAACAGAGAGGGGTTGGGGTTTACATGAATTAGTACAAGACATAAAAAAAAGAGAAATGGCCACCATTAGAATCAGTGGACCAGACTGTTATATAAAAACAGTCAACCAAGTGTGGCAACTACCTGGCACGCACCTGGTGAGACCATTTACCATGGCCAGCAACCCAGGTCCCTGGGAGAAACTGTTTGCTCACAATTATGCTAGGTTTGCACTTCGGAACATGGGCACCCAAGTAACTCCAGACACAGGGAAGCAATAAAAATATCATCCAAAACAGGTTGGGATTCTAGAGTGTTGCTTTTATTCATGTAACAAAGTAGGAATAATCACAAAGTGAAGATGGACCCCCACGGGGCTACACATACTGGTATTGCAGATTCTCCAGGGTACTGAAATTCCTGAACTCCCATTTAGCATAGGCTGAAGTAACACATAACAGCGAACACTCTGGTTCTGATTTGGAGATTGACACACACAGCCAGACATAGTACATTTCCCATCGACTAGGCACACACGGCCAGTACTAGGACACTTTCCAATATTTCATGAGGAATGAAGGTGGTACACACGACCACAAAGGAGCATACCCAGGCTCAGGACCTTCAAAACCCACTATACTGGGGTAAACTGAGAGAAAACAACCCACATACAGGGGTAAACACTTTTCTCGGGCATTGGCCAATCACACTTAATAAAATGTAATGGAACCCGTAGAGGTAAACTGGTTACTCCAGGTGGGGGGTCTCCCACCTTTTGTTTCCAAGCTTATACTCAGCCATTCATCTGGTTAATAACACCACACAACTGTAGAAACACTGTATATGCTGTCTTAAAATGTATATCACACTTGACATATTGCTTTCACACACCTCAGAGGTGTCAGAAATTAAAAGTTCTGTACTTGGACGGTCACATGCTGGACTCCAACATAGGCAGACACTTTTAAACAGAAAGTCTAGGTGACAGGATCTCTTTGTCAGAGAAATTCATCCCTAGGTATAGCAGATGCACCGGGGCTTACACAGAGAAATTGTACTCACAACAAATGAAGATGTCCAACCAAGTGGATCAAGAGGATTGCCCCTGAATCCTGGAGTTTGCCCACCATCCCTCCTGGGATGGGGCAAAGAAACCTTACTGGCACAGGTCTCCACCACTTCAGAAAACTGTCTTCTTTGTTCTTCTTCTAGGGTGAGAACAAACTACCACAAAAACAAAAGGGGTAGCTCTTTGTCAGACCTAAACTGAGGAGCTGCACAGCAGCCGCAGCCTCCTCTTAGAACTCCACTCTAAGACTAACTCAATATTCCAATTCACTCTAAAGCCAGCTGAACACTGTGGCTTATGCTGCTGCAAGAGTTCTATGATTACATCATCACTCCAGCTCAGCTGAAACTGAAAACAGAGTGTGACATTGTGTAACCCATTTACCTGGCATTTCGCAAGCTGCCTTCCCTGCCTGCCACTGTTTCTAACTGGGATTCTAATAACCCCTGAGAACGAGGGGGTTACAAGTACATTTATTAGTCTGCATGCTTTGTTTACATAGCAACTTGTGTTCTCTAAAAATCTGCACTTTGTGAGCAAAAACATTTTTTCACACTTGTAACTAGGCTTCAGAGCCAATCGGCCTTGCCCCCCCCCCCCCAACTGTTGCTAGGGGCTGCTACCTCCATTGATTTTTGAGGGGAAGGTTACAAAAATCATTTACATTTAACCCAGGAACCAGGGTGGGCCATGACACTGAGGACCTGCACTATCATGATGGGGCACCAGTAAACCACAGCAAGCACAAAGAAATGTCCCTTTCTTTAACTAGTGTCAAGTAGTAGGTTTTATTCTGTCACAAGACAGTAAACAGGCAAACATTTGGCTCCACTGGGGGCTGCAGGTGCAGAAGGTACAGAGGGGTACAAAGTCCCCAGTACTATACACAAAGTCCAATGGGTCTCTGAATTAAGGATCAAGCAAAAGTCTCTTTGTACATCTGCCTTCTGGGATCAGAGTCAGGGCACAGCATATCCTCACAGAATTTGAATGATTTGGGGTTCACCAAAAAACATTTTTTCCTCACAGGCAGAAACACTTTAGGGATAGCTGAAGTCCTTTTATTTAAAAACACATTTTTCTCCTCAGAGACTGGAGCTCTTCATGGACTGTTGGTGCACTTTTCTTTTAAGTACTCATTAGTTTCTTGTCAGAAGAAGAAACTCGGTAGGGATAGATTATGTCCTTTACTGAAAAACATACATCTGTGACAGGTAGCACACTTTGTCATCTGTGAGCCATTCCCCATCTTCTGGTCAGAGAGGTAGTATCCCATTTTCTAGCCAGGGTGATTCACCCCATCTCTTACAGAAACTGTGCCAGGGAGGCAGGTCTCAGACTGCTATCTTTCAAACATCCTGTCAGACAATCTGGAGTTTAGTCTCTCCAAACCCGCACCAGCATTCCCAGTGGACAGAATCAGAAAGAAAAAGTCTCTCACAGTTCATAGATGTTTCCCACATTTTACTTACGGTTCACATGACCAGATGTCTTAAACATAAGACCGCCACCACAACTCGACGCTCAGTTACTCCAGGACCGAACTAGGGACTGAAACAGAACAGGAAAGAGTTGGTACCTCTGCTGAGGCTCTCTGCAGTCAGAGTGACTCAAAGCTCTGAGTGAGCAGCTGACACCCACTGCAACATTTCATTGTGGTGTATGATGCTGCAAGACCTTTCTCACTTGAAACATCTGTCCAGATGACTGACAAGGGTTTCAAGAAAAACATAGTAACATAGTATTTGATGGCAGATAGGGACCGCTAGGTCCACCCAGTCTGCCTGTACTCCTTGACTGCATCAGTGGTCACTGACCCTACTTGGTCATTGGCTTTAGCCTTTCCTGCCAAACTCTAGGGTTCCCTTATGCCAATCCCATGCATGTTTAAATCCTCCACTGTGCTAGCTCCCACTACATCCTGGGGTAGGCTATTCTGTGCATCTATCACCCTTTCTGTGAAGAAAAACTTCATCACATTCCCCTTTATCCTGCCTCCCTCCAATCTCATATCATGCCCTCTCTATCTTGCACACCTCATATACTGAAAGCTGTCACCCACTTGCACTTTGTTTATGCCCTTAAGATACTTGAAGGTTTCTTTCATATCTCCCCGTTACCACCTCTCTTCCAATGTATACATATCGAGGTCTTTTAATCTCTCCTCGTATGTCTCCTGGTTCAAGCCTGCACCATATTTGTTGCCATTCTCTGAACCGCCTCCACCCTGTCTATGTCCTTACAAAGATGCAGCCTCCAGAACTGTACACCATACTCCAGATGAGATCTCACCAGCATTTTGTGCAGTGGTATCACCACCTCCCTTTTGCTAGAGATACCCCTTCTTATGCACCCCAACATGCTACTGGCCCTCCTCACAGCCTTGGTACACTGTTTAGACACATTTAGGTAATCTGAAATTATTATCTCTAAATCCCTTTCTTTCCTGGTAACTGTCAGCAACTCCCCCCTCATCCTGTAACTCTCCTCTGGGTTTCTGCACCCCAGGTGCATGATTTTTGCCCTTCTTTGCATTAAAGTTTAATTGCCATACAGTGGATCAATTTTCTTTTTTTATTATTTATTTATACTCCTGGGAGCCTGGCAGGCAGCTCCGGTCCCTCCCTCAGAAGGACTCGGTCTCCAGCTCTCCATTCCCCACCTGACTTCCGCTACAATCCCCCGTGGGTCCCCCCCATGACAGAGCCAAGGTGAAGGGGCGCCAGCTTTCCCCCACCCCTCAGAGCAAAATTCAGGTACTCAGGGAGCTAGGATAGGTGCAGGAGAGCCATCATGAAGCCTGCCAGCTCTATTTCCACCATTTGTTTTTCTCCACCCCCCCTTCCCACCGACAGCATACGTCAGCAATGTGCCTCCCAATTTGCATCTCCTCCAGCCACTGCCAGAGGTAGATCAATGAGTGGGATGGCAATCCTTCCCTCCCCGAGAGAGGAGAGCAGTCCTCCAGATTCTCAATCCACTCTTCTCTGTCTACCCCCAGCGGCCCAGGCTCATTCTCACCGGCATGGCGCAAGGTGTGACATCCAGTGCCTCAATCTCCAGCACCACTGGGCCAGCATTGGATCAGTTTTCCAGCATTCCTAGGTTCCTCCTCATTTTCTCAACCCCCCAGTGTCTACCCTGTTGCAGATCTTGGTGTCATCTGCAAATAGGCAAACCTTCCCCTCCTGCCCTTCAGCAATGTCACTGATGTGGACATTAAAAAGGACTGGTCCTAGAGCTGATCCTTGAAGCACCCCACTGGTCACCTCTCTTTCTTTGGATTGTATCCTACTAGCCACCACCCTCTGCTTTCTGTCCCCCAACCTATTTCTAACCCACAGTTCTCCACTTTGTGGCCCACCCACAGGCTACCCAACAGTAACCAGTCTTCTGTGTGGAATGGTGTCGAAGGCCTTTTTTTATACTTTCTTTTTTCTCCCCACTACCCAAAGCAGTACCCAACTCCCCTGTCTGCTTCCCAGCCATCTGAGGTCTCCCACCATGGAGCCCTGGATTACTTCCCAGGTGAGGTGGCATGGGAGGGGGGCCTCCCCTATACCCCCGTTCCCAAGGAATCAAGTCTTCATCAGGGACCTCATCAGCAGTTGGCTGGCTGGAGGAGGACCCACTATCAGGCTCTCATGTCAGTATTGCTCCAAGTAACAGGGGTTCAAAGGGAGAAGTACAAGTTGGGGGGAGGTGGGTGGAAGGGGGGAAGGAAGTCAAACATCTCCACTGGCTAAGGCAGGCATGGGAAGGAGATCAGGAGAACCATCAGAGGGTGGAGGACACGCGGGACTGGGAGCTCAGGGTGACTAGGCAGGAGACAGGGGCTCGGTAGGAGTGGTGCAGGCTGTGGGGACCCACGCAGGTGAAAAGAGATTGAATGGAGAGGTGCAGGATGGAGGTGGGGGGGGAGGTAGGGAGGATGAAGGTCAAAATTCTCTACCACCTATGACAGGCATGGGAGGGTGGCAAGAAGGAGAGAAGGGGGGTGGGCATGTGGGACACAGAGCAGGTGGGGTGGTAGGCAATGGAGGCAGTGAGGCCAGGGAAGGGAAGCATGACACAGGGAGGAGAAGATCATAGAGGGGTGGTCTATCAAACAAAGGGGAGGAGGGAAACAGACTGTTAAGATCAAGAGGTGTATTGCAATGAGAGGAAGAAAATATATTGGTCTTCAGGGACTCTATCATTAAATGCATTCACTGGAAAAAATGTTGGGACCCTCATAATAGAAGGGTAGCAGTATGCATTCCTGGAATGGAGGCAGGTAGGTCAGGGTCGAGGCTTATGCAGTAAGAGGGTAGGACTGGGGTGAAACCACATGACATACTTTACCTAGGGACTAACAACCTAGCTGGAAATGATGCTCCAGAGGTCCGGCAGCATTTTAGGGAACTGGGGGGAAGTTGTAGGTTGGTGGCTAGCTCAGTAACCTTCTCAGAGGTTACACTAGTCCCCTGCATTAGCACATGAAGACAAAACAGAATATTTGAGTTTAATAATTGGTTAGAGGACTGGTGTAAGGTAGAGGGTTTTGGATACTTGGGGGGTGGAGAAACAGGTGGCAGGATGAGGGTATGAATGTCAAAGATAGACTGCACCTGAGTGCAGATGGTACCAAGATACTTAGGAAAAAGTTGAGGGGTATATGGAAGGGGTCATGCTTTTAAACTGTTGGGGGGGGAGTATGTAGCTAGGACACAAGGGGGGGATAGGGAGGCAAAGGTCCAAACTCACACTCCCCAACAGATAGGAACAAGCAAAACAGCAGGGGGTCAGTTGGGGGGGGTGAGTAAGTGGAGAGCAATGTGTGGCGAATGTGTGGAGCCTGAGGAATAAGACCCTTGACTTGGAGATGGCCATAACAGCAGAGAATCTAGACCTCATAGCCATCACAGAAACCTGGTGCACAAAGCATCAGGACTGGGATCTGGCCTTTCCAGGATTCACTGTGCTCAGGCAGGATAGGGTAGGGAAAAGGGGGAAGGGGAGTAGCACTCTATGTAAATGAATCCATTAAGGTCACTGAGCTGCAGGGTGGGAAGGAGGGTAATTAGATATTATGAGTAAATCTGGAAAGAGGAAAAGGGGCAATATTCCAGGTGGGGGTAGTATACAGACCCCTTATGCAGAACGAGGAGTTGGACAAGGTCTTGCTTCAGGATATCCTCAGGATGGCAAACAAGGGAGAGTTGCTGCTGGTGGGAGACTTCAAACTCCCAGATGTACACTGGGACCTCCCAGCTGCAGCAACTCAATCCAGGGAGCCTGTCTGCTGCAACTAGTGGATCAACCTACCAGGGGGGCAATACTGGATCTCGTTTTTACAAACGGGGACAGTGTTGAAAGGGTGGACGTGACAGAACCCCTGGGGACCAGTGACCATCAGGCAGTGGTATTTGATGTTAAAACCAGATTGCAGCAGGGCCACACAAAAACAACGGTCCTGGATTTTAGGCGGGCTGACTTTGCATGGATGAGGACATACTTGAGGGAAGCCCTAACCAGACTAGGGGGTTGCAGGAGGATGGATGAGAAGTGGAAGGGGATCAGGGAAGCTATCAGAAGGGTAACCAAAATAGAGGTCAGGAGGGTTAGTAAAAGTAGAAAAAAGAGGAGACTGTTAGGGTGATTAGCCCTGATCAGGTTCTTCATAGTAATAGAGGTGCAAATGAGTCACAAACACGTTGCATGTCAGTAATAAATCTAGTTTATTGCACCAAAAGGAAATCACAGTTGCCTTAAGCAATTCTTACCATAAGACACTGGGAGCCGAGCCTAACATTCCCCAATACCCCAAGGAGTGTAGAAGGTCTCCAGGAGGAAAACACAGTGCATTACATAGAGAATAATGGCTGGGGATCAAGTGATAACCACACTGTAATCACCTTGAGCGGTTGCTATGGCAACATGGTAAACCTCGAGAGTGCAGCTCGAGAGGTTTACTGTAGCCCTAGCAACTACGAGAGATGATTTCAGCGTGGTTGTCACCTGATCACCAGCCATCATCTTTTATAGTGTATGGTCAAAAAAACACTGTTTGCATTCTATGTGTGAGAATTATGGAACTCTGGTGCATTCTTTTTTGTTATGCCACTGTTTGGAATTTCCAAAGTGTGGTTAACAACTTTTAAAATTCTAAACAGTGCATAACAAAGCTGTGTAACTGCTGATTATGGTGGTTAATAGGCACTTACCATACATTATAGTATACACTGTGGTGATTACTATGGTAACCATTCATATGAAACAGTGCTAGATACATAGAGTAAGCCCTATTGGCCAAAAATCAGGTGGCTCCACAGTGTTATCTAGTCCTACACAATATGTGCTAAGTCAGCTACATTGTAGAACAATGAAGGCATACATAGTACATGGAAACCACATGATGTGGTGCAATTATACATAAATCCAAAAGATGGCAGCGCCAACTACATAATACTATATCAGAGGATTACAAAGACACCGGTGTCTTGGCCTACTATGTGCAGTTTCCATGCACAGAGAAAATATAGTAGTACAAATCATAATGTACCCTGACACTTACTCTTGTACGATAAGGATGGGATATTCAAAGGAGCTGCGCATGACTCAACAGGGTTATGCCATGCACAACCCACTAATGCGCCCCAGCGCGATATTCAACGGGCAGGTTGCTTCGGAAACCCGTGTGCCAGGCGCACCAGCAATGTATGCGGCGCAGTGCAGGGGGTGTGCCCATGCATATGTAGCACATCCCGATATTCAGCCTGGGATATGCGACGCATATGCTGGCACATATCCACCTTGCGCCGCACGGGGGTGCAAAGTTGTGCCCAGTGAAACCAGGAGCAAGTCCTGGCCACCCACAGGTGAGTTGCCATATTGCAAGGTGCAACATGGCAGCCGCCTGCCTTGGGGGACACAGTCCATGAGCCCCCTGCCCAGGGGGCATCATGCCCCCCCTTGCCCAATCACGGGCACATATTGAATAACTTCCTGGTGGTCCAGTGGACCACTATCCATTGCCCGGTCACAGGTATCTGTTCAAATGATCCCTGGTGGTCCAGTGGACCAATCCCCTTTGCCGGATCATGGGCATAAGTTACATATCTCCCTGGTGGTCCAGTGGACTGATCCCCAGCACCCAATCGTGGGCATTGGTTAAAACTCCCTAGTGGTCCAATGGAACTCCCCCAGTGCCCAATCATGGGCGGAATGATCTATAGACACCCTGGTGGTCCAGTGGTACCCCCCTTCCCACCCGCTCACTGCATCTCCCGCCACCCTTCCCCCCCAGTCAACAGTGGGTGGAAGCACCCCACCTACAAACCGTTTCAGCTGCTCATCATTCGAGCAGCATGCTATAGTGTATTGGGCGTCGGTGCACAATGGGCATGAATCATACTTACACAGTTCCAAACCAGTGAATGAACGCCATTCACAATTCAGGACTATATAGTACAGTATGGTTTTGCATGTCCATTGGGCCCACGCAGGGACCAATAGGCATACAGCCCTACTGCACGCTGTCAATCGGTGGGTGGCCGGGTGGCTTGCGGGCTGAGTGCTGCTGCCCGCTGCTGACTGGGGGTGCAGGGTGGTGGGGACACAGTGGGCAGGTGGGGAGGGGGGTACTACTGGCCCACCAGGGTGTCCTTAGAACATTTTGCCCACGATTGGGCACTGGCGGGGGTTTCCACTGGACCACCATGGATTTCTAACCTATGCCCATGATCGGGCACTGGGGATCGGTCCACTGGACCACCAGGGCTTATTTTTACACATGCCTGTGATCGTGTGAACGGGAGCAGTGCCCATCAAGGGGAAGAAGGGTGTCAGTCCCCGACGGCTGCTGCCTGGCAGGACACCAGGCGTAAGTCACCGGGGATTGGCACACTGCATGCAAATGGGACCATAATGACATGCAAATGGCCCATTTTGTGCCTAGCATGGCACGGCCTCATTGCATGCCCAGTGCTGAATATTGTGGTTGATGCACCTAGTGCAACCGCACTTGCACTGGCGCAGCCCCCTGCACCCCACCAGCCACTTGCACTGGTGCAGTGCGTGCGACCTCAGTGCCATATTCAACAGTGCTGACCCATGGTACAGCACCGTTGAATATTGCCTGGTCCCTGCCCTGGCTCAGCCCAGATGCGCTGTGCCCAGGCTTGCGCCCCTGCCTGGTGCAGTCTGAATATCCTGCCCAATGTGTCTATGCACTATAAGTTAGTATAACATATTTATAGTATGGTTTGTCTAAGGTGTACAGATGGAATGCAAATTAAGGTGTAAGGACTTCGCATAACATTCCACCCCTTGTTGCCTTACCAAAATGCAACAACAGTAAGGGAAAGTGGTTGGAACAAACTGTCATTTACAGACCCAACGCACAAGCCTTGTAAGGGAATTTGAGTTGTTCTCAGTGTTGTTTAAGAGTACACCTTAGGGAGCAAAGTGTTAGTATCAAAAACAGTATCAGAAATGCTTGTATAATAACAAAAGCTTTTAAAGTAATTTCTAACCAAGTATTAGAAAGTGCATTACTTAAATCACCATCATGGATAAGTGTATTAAGAGCATCTCCTGCTGCGGAGATATTGTTACTGATGTGGATGAGTTGTGTATCTTTTCTCTTTAAGAGGGTCTTAAGAGTTAGGGTCAAAGGGTCAATGTGGACATTGAATATAGGTAAATACTGAGATAGAACAAGCAAATATTTAGGATCATCATCAATAACATCTGGTTCCATGATGGGAACAGGAGTAATTACTGTATGGCCAATTATAGTAGTCTGATGAGGAATAAAGCCAAAGTTAGGCTGCATAATTTGACAAACTTTATCGCAATAACAGAAAGATTTATGATTGGTTACAATGCAGTACTGTCCATCAGAATTATAAGTCATTTTAACAGTTGGTAGCCTCCATTTCTGTAGTTGAATTGGGGCAAGTGAAAGATCGATTTGTAAGTCTTGTAGTCAGCTAATGCCTCAGGGGTATCTGTGTCATTAGAAGAAATGTCCTGGTCCAAAGTAAAGGAACAATCAATGCTGTCCAGTGAGTATCCACATTTTGGTTTGATGATGCTGAAAACATCACAATGACACAAATAATGATAACCCTTACATACACAGCAGTCTGTATGAGGTGAAACCCATGCTTTCAGGATTGGATGGTATACCGGAAGAGGTGGCAGTTCGATGCATTCTCTGTAAATGTCCTCATCAAGATGCCCAATGGAGTGAACAGAGGCAAGCTTATCAAACATTGTAGTTTGAGGATCAAAGCCTGGTAAGGATATAGTAAACGTAACAAACATGGTATCCAAGACAGTACAACATTTGGCAGTGTAACAAGGTCCTCCATTAGGATGTCTTGTGACATAGAAACATAGGATTTGAAGGCAGATAAGGACCGCTTGGCCCACCTAGTCTGCCTATTTTCCTACCTAACAGATAAGCTGCAGATCCTAATTAACCAACATCCATCTTCCTCCTACCCCCCACTAGGACTGCCTTATGTCTGTCCGATGCATTCTTGAATTTCCCCACTGTTCTTGACTCCACGACCTCCTCAGGGAGGCTGTTCTATGCATCCACAACCCTCTCTGTGAAAAAATACTTCCTCACATTACCTCTGAGCCATCCCCCCTCTATCTTCAAATTGTGCCCCCTTGTTCTTGCACATCTCTTTTTCTGAAAGATGCCACCCTCTTGGACTTTGTTGATTCCCTTGAGGTACTTGAAAGTTTCTATCATGTCCCCTCTCTCCCTCCTTTCCTCAAGGGTATACATATTAAGCTCCTTTAATCTTTCTTCTTATGTCTTCTGGTGCAGACCCTGCACCATTTTGGTTGCCCTCCTCTGGACAGCCTCCACTCTGCCTATGTCTTTGCGGAGATGGGGTCTCCAGAACTGCATACAGAACTCCAGATGGGGTCTCACCAACTGTCTGTACAGAGGGGTAACAACTTCCTGTTTTCTACTATTGATACCTCTCCCTATGCATCCCAATATCCCCCCAGCCTTCCTTACTGCCTTCTCACATTGCTTGCCCACCTTTAGGTCATCTGATATAATTACCCCCAGGTCCCTTTCCATTTTTACTGTTGTCAGTATCTCACCCCCCATTGTGTACTCTTGCCCTGGGTTTTTGTTTCCCAGGTGCATTACCTTGCACTTCTTTGCATTGAATCTGAGCTGCCATACATTTGACCATTCCTCCAACTTTGCCAAGTCCCTTATCATCCTTTCCACTCCATCTGGTGTATCAACCCTGTTGCAGATCTTTGTGTCATCTGCAAAGAGACATACTTTTCCTTCCAGTTCCTCTGCAATGTCACTTATAAAGACATTAAAAAGGACCGGTCCCAGTACTGAACCCTTCGGTACCCGCTAGTAACCCTCCTTTCTTCACTGTGGACTCCATTTACTACTACCCTTTGCGTCCTGTTGTCTAGCCAATTTTTTATCCAGGCTACCACCTTGGGACCCACTCCAAGGCTGGCTAACTTGTGTATTAATCTTTCGTGTGGGACTATATCAAATGCCTTGCTAAAATCTAGGTAAGCCATGTCCACAGCCCCTCCCTAGTCTACTACTTTGGTCACCCAGTCAAAGAAATCTATTAGATTCATCTGACACGACCTTCCCATCGTGAATCCATGCTGCCTTGGGTCCTGTGCCCCACTGTCCTCTAGGTACTCAACAATTCTTTCCTTCAGAAGTGATTCCATCATTTTACCTACCACTGAGGTCAAACTAACTGGTCTGTAGTTTCCTGCCTCTGTCCTGCTCGCACTTTTTGTGAAGAGGAATCACATCCGCCCTCCTCCAGTCCTCAGGTACCACCCCATCCTCCCACGATTTGTTAGAGAGAGTAGTCAGTGGTGTCATTAGTTCTACCCTTAGTTCTTTTAGAATTCTTGGGTGAATCCCACCAGGCCCCATTGCTTTGTCCACCTTCAATTTTATTAGTTCTTTCAGAACATATCGTAAATTTCTAGCAGTAGAAACAGGAATAGGGATTGAGCGAGACATACACATTGTAATACAGGATGTTGATCTACAATGTGGGCAGCACCATTTAGAAATTCTTCTGTCATGTATGCTATCTGGAATACATCCAGATTAAAAAATCAAGGAAGAGATTATTGACAGTGGTTATGACACAAGAGCCATAAGCAGAGCAGAGGCATGCCTTGGCAATATATTGCTTGTCTGTCTCGTTATTTTGAAAAATAAGCTTGTTTAGTTTATCCTTGGTATAATTAAAGCTTTGAGCAATATCTCTCATGTTGTATGCTATAAAATGTTCTGCCTAAGTCCATCCACACCATGTAACAATGGGGGTAAAATATTATTCTTCGTGGCCTCCTGGAATTTTAAAGTGTGACTTTTGAGGGTAGCAATGTCTGCCCTGTTCCAGATGGACATGCTAGATCCAAAAAGTCCGGATATGGTGCCAGTGGCGCCAGTAACATCAGCAGCAGCACGTTTATTGCATGATGTTGGGTTTTGTTTACTTGAGGGATTTGGTCTATGTCTAAATAAACCTAAATGTTCAATAGTGTGTATACCAGCTACAGGATCTTGAGTGTGTGCTTGATAGGCTGCAAGGCTATCAAATGGAATAGTGCCAAAAAACTTAGAAGTGTTTGCAGTGTGACACATACTAAATTCTGCCATATTTCAATGTGTTAAATAGAAAATGAGAGGGACATGCATGTACTGTAAGTTATTAATAAGGGTACCTGGGATAGAATTCGAAGTTAGGCCACCAAGTGGACCAGGTTCCTGTGGGGGACATTCAGTAAGTTCAGCTTCAGTAGGAGGTAAAACAGACAAAAACATAGCAGCTGTAGCCATATAATCGTGTGTACAGAAATGTTTTGCGGAGTCTTGAGGAAACCTCTCGCAAAAGGCAGGGTCAATTAAAGTAGTAAGGTTATATAAACCAGAATGTCTGTGATTATCTTGTAGAATGGACAGAGTACCATTTCGGGTATTTTTGGTATTAGGCCAATCATGGAAAGTTCCTTTTGATAGGCGGGCCACAGGGAGAGTTTGTCTATTAAAATTTGTTTGCCATTCAATTTGCAGGGTCGATTTGTCAGAGGCCACAACTGAGGCAGTGAGGTAGGCGTCCTTGCCTTCCTGAACAGTGATCAATTTGTTTGGGACAGTAATACTAACTCCTTCTGGAGGAGTTGTAGGAGGGTGGTCTAGATGTGGAAGGAAGTGACCCACCATGCCTTGGATGCAGGGGAAAGCTCCTGAGATGAGGAGAATCAGGTGCAAGATAGCCATCTTGCAGGGTTACTTGTAAGGAAAAAGAAAAGGTCAATTGGTACAATTCCACCCAATGGGGTTAGAAAAAGTAATTATACTTCTTTGCAAAGCTTCAGTTGGTTAGCATGCAACCATTTCTCAGTCAGTTTCTTGTTTTGGAGAAGTCTAACTTGATAGACTGCGGGACTGAGTTTTTTGACAATAGGGTAGTGTCCTTCCCACTTACTGGTGAAGGGATGTGTAGGGTGAACAAATCTGAGTACCATTACCTGATCTCCAGCTTGCCAATCCACTTCTTGTGCATGCTTGTCAAACTGGATTTTGGACTGTTGCTGGGCCTTGCCCATGCGATGTGCAGCATACAGATGGGTTTTTACAATGTCATCTTTGAGTTTGGCCACATACTTGTCTACAGAAACTCTGTCTGCAGTGGGGGTGTTCAGGTCAAACAGCAGGTGTTCAGGTAATCTCATAGTTCTGCCAGTCATCACCTCAAAGTGTATCAGCTGGGTGGTGGTTGAAGGAGTATCCCTAATTGCCATGAGGAGTAAAGGCAACAGGAAATCCCAATCCTTGGGATTGTCCTTAATGAATTTGGAAAGCATTTGCTTAATCCATCTGTTGACTCTCTCTACTTGCCCTAAAGACTGAAGGTCTTAAGATAGGTGGAACTTCTGGTGTACCTCTAGAAGTTCAAGTGCTTCCCACATTAACTCACTTGTAAAACTGGCTCCTTTGTCAGAGTCCACCTTCAGAGTAGACCCCACCTGGAGAAGATCTGTTCTGTCAGGATTTTTGCAGTAGATTTGGTTGTGCAGTTCTTAGTGGGGAAAGTTTCAACCCACTTAGAAAATAGGTCAGTAACCACAAGTGCATACTTGCTGTTCCTACTGCTATTGGTTAAGGGACCAATGAAGTAAATCTGTATGGCATGCCAAGGGCCAGAATGTCTCTGAGGTATGAGTTTGACATTTCATTTGGTTGGTATTAGGTTATTCTGGGCACAAATCAGACAGTTGTCAATGTAGTGCCTGACATCCTTGATAATGCCAGGCCACCAACCAACGGTTCTGAGTCTCTGGAGTGTATTTTCAACTCCATGGTGTCCATCAGTGGGAGTGTCATGAACCTGGTGGAGAAACTCAGATCTCAAGGATTGAGGGACTTCTCACAACTTGCAGGGAAGTTCCTCTGGCTGGAACCAGATCAATTTGCCATCTTGTGACAAATATATTCTACTCTTATCTCTTTTGTAGGGACTGTGAGTGGGTAAATCTTAGTCAGTTCCTTTGTCAAGGAGATGGAACACATCTTTGAGTGGGGATCTGAGTGTTGTGCAGTAGACAAGTCCAACGGCACAAAAGGTTCTGGTTTCTTCTTGAGAGCAGCTATTTGCACAGCTGCCAGAGCAACGGGGTGACCCATTGTCCATGTCTCCCCCCAGCACCCTCTTTTGCAACAGTATCTGCTTGATCGTTGAAAGAGTGGTAGGGATCAGTTTTAGAGTGGACTTTAACCTTGTGTATGAACACTTCATGTTTGAAATGCTGGGCGAGTTTGTGAATATAAGCCACAAGTGATTTATATTTCACCGGGGAGCCATCAGAAGATGCAAAGGAGTGAGAAAGTAGCAGATCCAACTGGAGTATGTGAAAATGATGGTGTCCTTGGTAACATGTTGTATCAGCTCGAGGGCACAGGCCACAGCTGCTAATTCTGCATACTCTGATGATGCAACACTGCAATGCTTGAAAACGTCAACAGTGGTGCCACTGGGATGCATGATAAGCACTCTAAATCTAGCTACCTGCTCTCCTTGGTAGTATGAGGCAGAACCATCTGTGAAGTCATGACACAGGGAAGTATCTGCAAAGAGTTTTGGAGTAGCAGGAAGAAAAGGGACTGGGTCAGGCAAATCAGGGGATTGTAGTGCACAATCGTGTGGTTATCTTTGATATAAGAGTCATGGGCTAGAATTGATGGCATTTTGGCAGAGTGGACCTGTATATCTCGGTCCTGAAGAAGAAGAGACCAGGGAGTCAGTCTGGTGTTAGATACTGATCCATCCTTTACTCTGCTTGATAGCAGAAAAGTGGTGGGTGTATGGTTTGTGTTGATAATGATAGGTGAGTACCTAATGATATACAGAAAATGTCTGATAGCCCAGCAGGTGGACAGAAGGTTTCTTTCACAAAGACTGTACTTCTGCTCCACTGGTGACAACATTTGGTATGCATATGCAATAGGTCTCAAAGTATCATTTACCTTCTGAGCAAGTACTGCAGACATAGCAGTGTCTGAGGTGGCTGATTCCAGATGGAAGTGCAGTGCTGGGTTGGGGCTCACTAAAGCTGGGGCCGAGGCCAAGGCCTGTTTCAGTAGTGTCACAGTCTGAGTATGGGACCCCAGTTCCAGGGCATGTCCATTTTCAGAAGCTCATACAAAAGTGCGGCCTTCTGTACAAAAGTCACAAATGAAGTCCCTGTAATAGTTGACCATTCCCTGGAAACGTTGGAGTGTTGCCACACTTATAGGCCTTGGATTTTCTTCCAGGCTGGGCTTCGGCCTTGTTCTGTTATATGTAGGCCAAGAAAGATAACTTTTTTCTGGCAAAGTTGTGCCTTTGCAGGGTTGCATTTGAGGCCTGCCCTCTGTAGGAGGGTCAACAGTTCATCCAAGAGGTCAAAGTGTTGTTCTTTGGTGGCAGCTGCCAACAATAAGTTGTCCACATACTGCAGAACACATTATGGGGCAGAGAAACCCTCCAGGGCGTCCATCATGTGTAGACGGAAGAGGGAGGGGCCATTTTGAAACCCCTAGGGTAAACAGGTCCATGTGTACTGTCGACCTTCAAAGGCGATAGCAAATTTGTACTGGCTTTTAGGAGCCAGTGGCAGTGACCAGAAGCCACTGAAGATGTCAACAGTGCTGAACCACTGGTGATCAGAGGTTAGCAGTTTGAGCACGTCAGGTGCTGATGCTGCTGTCAGTGAGCAACTAGGAGTAACTTGGTTAAGCCTCCTGTAATCAATTGTAAGTCTCCTAGATCCCGTGGGCTTCTTCACCAGCCAAATAGGTGAATTGACAGTCGAGGCACAAGGCCTAATTTCACCTTGTTTGAGGAGTGACTGGATTTTTTCTCTGAATGATGGTAAGGCTTCAGCAGGAAAAGGATACTGCCTCTGCCTGTCATGTTCCTGGTCTGGGATTTTGAAGATGGTTTGCATCCTCCCACAGTCATGCTTATGTGTGGCAAAAGCATCCAGATGTATCTGCAGAACGGGTAGGAGTCTCTTGAAAAACTTGTGATTTTTGAATAGAGCTATGGCATCATATTCCTTGTCATTAGTGGATATAGCTGCAACCACATGTGAATCAGAAATCATGACTGTGTGGTATTGTCCTCCGATTTGGATCAGGAGCATATAGGCCAGGTCCACCACACAGCCGTGTGGCACCAGAGAATCAGTTCCCAAGATGCTGGGATGATCATGTAATACCATAAGATCAAAGGTATGGTGTGTGTTCAAGTTGCCTACAAGCACTGAAAGTACGATCGATCGGTACGTAGATAGCTTCACACCATCTATGCCTGACGTATTGGTCTGCCATCCGGTAGACCATGAAGCGTTGGCTGGGTCATCATCATGTAAGACAGACAGCCGCACCTGTATAAAGTAGCATTGTCAGTTGGTGGCCCCCAGCCACTGCCCTAGTGCAAGGCCTGCCGTTTGCATCCAAAGCAAGCTTATTCATGATACGAACAAGAAATCCAAGATGTAGCTGCGTAAACACAGTGAGGCAGGTGCTCAACAGAGGGCGGCCAGCCCATAAAGTTTAAAGTTCAGACACAGATGACACAGTAGGGTCAACTAAAATAACGAGTTGATGCTTTCAAAGACATTTATTTAGCCGAGCCAAAACTAGCAACCCCTAGTTTCAGCTCCAGCTAAATAAATGTCTTTTGAGCATTAGCTGCAATTATTTTTGGTTATTTTTTTCTTGTGTGAGTGCCCACTTGTCTAGACTTTGTTCACAATATGGACTGGGGCCTGTAGTTGTCAATCCATACTGCCAGTACCAGGAAGCTCCTGGAAGAGTGTATGGGCCTGTTCCTGGTGGATCTTATCTCAGTCCTGGACAGCTGCTACAAAGGAAGTAGCATCAGGGTTCAGGCCTGGTGTGACCTAATTTCCTGTGGTTCAGGAGTCCCCATGGCCTAGTGAGGCCTGTTGTCCCTGGGTTATAGCTGCAATTACGCGTGACAGTACCGCATCTGCAGCAGATCGGAATTGACCGAGAAGATTCCGAAGATTTTTGTTCTCCTCTGCGATTTCTCAGTAGGAGGGGTCTGATCGATTATTTCAATTGCTCCGATTGGAATCAGAATTCCAATTGCATTTGTTCTTGTTGTGGTTCTGGTTCCCACCTTCGGAATGAGGGTAGTGTTGGTTGTCCGAAGATGTGGGTTTTTTGTCTTGAGCCTTGCCCTCCACTATGTAGTTGGTTGTGGACTCACCAGTAGATTGCACTGCTGCCACCTTTTTCAAACCAGATCCAAGGTCTCGGTTGTAGAGCTGATAAACCCACTTCTTTTTCCGAAGGACATCTGCAAATGTGCCCATAGTGGGGAAAATTGTTGGTTCCACCTTTTCACGGACAGCCGGAAGCATATTCTGGAACAAATTTTTGTATTCTATGAGGTCAGCATCTGCAGCTTCACCCACTAGGCATTTGCAAGCATGATAGACCATCCACAACCTCTGTTGAAACATTGCAGGGCTTTCCTTGGCATTTTGTTTTACAGGATGGGCCAGCATCACCCCAACCATGCCAAGGTTTTGTGCGGCAATGAGTTCTGCTGTGATCTGATCAAAAGTTGCTCTGGTGTCTCGGTGGGTTACATCCAGGAGTTTTGCCCATAGTCCTGGGTCGATGGTCTGTTGGAGGATCTGTACCTGGTAGTCCACAGCTAGACTGAACATCTCTAATTTGGAACATACTTTCTCCAAATGGCAACTGAGATTGTCAGTGGTGCCTATGCTGTCAGTGCTCTGCTTTACAGAGTGAGCCATCTGAAAGAGATTACTGGGGACACGGTCGGGGTCTTGTGCACCACAAAGGGTGGCCTCTGCTGTGGCGATGGCCACAGTTTGGACCACAGAATCCTGGGAAGTGGCCTCTTTCAACATTTGTTTCATATGCGCTTTAAGGGCCTGCTCGTTTCTCTCAGTCAAATCTGAATTACCGAGGGCAGCCTCGATCATTCTGTCGATCTCCTGCCTATTGTTCTTTATCAAGGCAGCTATCAGAGTGGCCGTTGGTAGGCCTAGAGGGTCCGGTGGTAGGGTTAGAGAGACTGGTGGTAGGCCTGGGCCTCCCCCCATCATGGGGGTTGCCATCTTGGCGTCGCACATGATAGTCGTCATTGTGTTGATGACAAATTATTCATTTGCAAAACCTGCTTCTTATCCTGTCTCAAATGTTCACATTCCTCTCTCAACATATATACTGTACAGTATGTATTTCTGATTACCTTCACCAGAGCAATGCAAAAGAGCCTCTTTCTCATTTCACAATGACTGAATTTCAGTTTCCAGCTGTTGCGCCTTATTCAAACTTTCAGATGCCTGCAAACCCATCTCTTTCTTAAGGGACAAGAATTGCAGTTCGAGGGAATGAAACCTCGATTCGGAGGCTTCTAAAGCAGCAAACAGAGCCCTTTAGCCTCACACTTTTTGGCTGTTTGTCTCACCTCAGAGTACTGGGTTGAAATCCCTAGCATGAGTTTTTTGGATTGCATCGTATCCAGTGCGAAATCGGTCCATCCTCCATGGGAGGGGAAGTTATAGATATCTTGTCTCAAGTCTGCACATATGTTTGACATTGTAGACATCGTGGTACCAGTCAAAATTATTCAGGGAACACAAAATCATTAACCCATAAGAGGCTGCCATGCTGTGTATTGATCCACAACAGGCAAAGCCAGCAGACAGGTGGGCTACTGTATTCACGTAGTCAATCCTACAATTCAAAACTGCCATTGAGCAAGGTGAGTTGGCATCAACCTAGCTCAGTAAGCAGCCAGACTTTGTTAGTTACTATGGAGTTTTAAATAACAGGAGAGGTGATGCGGGAGTGCATGCCTACTGTACCCATCGGAAAGGAAAGTTTTTAAGCAACAAGTGAAACTTTGCACCATCCAACCACCAGCTCGTAGTCACTAATACTGTAGAGGACAATGAATTCACTGCCCTTAAATTTCACTGTTTCATCCTTTCCAACATTTTCATGGCAGTTTAATTTAGCTGAAGTGCTAGAGTAAGCTAACTTGTCAATTGTAGTATATATTTTCATTGGCATATAATTTTCACTGGATTTTCAAAATAGTGGATATAGTGAAAATGTTGTTCCAGTGAAAAATAGGTTTTCTACAGTATGTTAGGGTGATTAGCTCTGGTCATGTTTTTTTGTGGTAATAGAGGTGCAAATGAGTCACAGACACGTTGCATATCAGAAATAAATCTAGTTTATTACAGCAAAAGGAAATCACAGTTGCTCTAAGCAGTTCTTACCATAAGACACTGGGAGCCAAGCCTAGCATTCCCCAATATCCCAAGGAGTGTAGAAGGTCTCCAGTGGGAAAATGCAGTGCATTACTTTATATACTGTGATAATTACTATGGTAACCATTCGTACAAAACAGTGCTAGATACATAAAGTAAGCTCTATTGGCCAAAAGTTAGGTTTCTCCACAGTGTTATCTAGTCCTATACAATATGTGCTAAGTCAGCTACATCGTAGAGCAATGAAGGCATACATGATACATGGAAAACACAGCATGTGGTGCAATTATACATAAACCCAAATGATGGCAGTGCCGACTACATAATACTATATCAGGGATGGCAGAGTTCCACAGTCCTGGACTCAGGCCATCATCTCAGTTATCCATAAGCCAGGGAAAGACACTTTGTTTTGTTCATCATACCGCCCTATATCAGTATTGAACATTGATTATAAAATATTTACGTCCATCATGACTAAGAGACTACAGGTGGTTATCCCAGACCTAATAGATCTTGACCAAACAGGCTTTATCCCGGGTAGGCAGGCCCAAGACAACTTAAGGAAGATGTTTCATTTAATAGACCACCTTAATGCAACCAAAACTCCTGCCCTCCTAATTAGTGTTGATGCAGAAAAAGCATTTGATAAGGTGTCTTGGGCCTTCCTGGAGGAGGTTGATGGACATTTTGGATTGGGGAGCCATTTCCAGGATTTGCTCACTAAATTATACCAAACTCCGACGGTTTATGTTCAAACAAATGGACACCATGCCCCTCCCTTTCCCTTGGAACGTGGAACTAGGCAGGGCTGCCCTCTCTCCCCCCTGCTTTTTGCTCTGTACATTGAGCCCCTAGCCCAGAGTATTAGATTGAATGGAAACATCCAGGGTGTAAGGCTGTCTGATAGGGAATATAAACTTTCTTTATATGCAGATGATATTTTGTTATACTTGGAGAATTCCACTAGTTCCCTGGCTTGGGTGATGGAGAGATTAAATTACTTCTCCTCTCTGGCAGGATACTCTGTCAACACCTTGAAAACTGAGATTCTGGCAGTTCATTATGACCCTCCCACACACTTAAAGATCACATATCCCATGAGATGAGATCGAAAACAGATGAAATATCTGGGTATTATTATTAGTAATCTCACAACACAATTGTATCAGCTCAATTTTATCCCCTTATTAAACCAACTTAGGTCAGGCATTCAAAAATGGAACGTCCTCCCTCTGTCACTATCTGCTCAGATACAAGCACTGAAAATGAATGCTCTCCCTCGTTTTCTATACCTTTTCCAGGGAGTCCCATGTATAGTCCAGAGAAGGGAGTTAGAGACTTGGCAGAGAATGTTTCTGAAGTTTATTTGGGTGAACCAGAAGGCCAGAATCAGAAGACAGACAATGTTTCTCCCGAAGATGTCTGGTGGCTTGGTAGTACCCAATTTGGAGGGCTATTGGGTAGCCACCCAGATGAGAATTGGACTGCTGTGGGGACACCCCACTTACAAAGCTAAATGGAGGGAGATAGAAATGATGCTGGTGGGGGACCCCTTTTTACCCTCTAGCTTTTTTCAACCCCGGGAGATGGGTAGAGAAAACCAATATTATCCTACGGCCACCCGAGCCACTTTGGAGGGGAGGAGGAGGGGGACCGCGAGGGATATGAGGGTGACAGATTCTGGAGATATAGAAGGTGGGCTACTGACCCTGGGTTCGGTCCGGTGACCCTAGATCCTTGGTTCTGTAGGATGGCTAAGTTGAGGTTTAGGGCCCCATGGCAGCTCTTGCAGGAAGGGGGAGTCCTCTCTTTCTCAGCATCCCAGAGATGTTTCAATTTGTGTCCTTCGGGCAAGATGAGATTTTACCAAATTACTAGTTACCTAAAACACAAAATCAGAAAAGACCAGTTATCAGGTAGACTGGACAACAGAATAGAATTGTTTGAACAACTCTGGGGTTCTGAGCAGGCATCAGGAGCAATCTCTCTTCTGTACCAAAGATATATGCAACAATTTAATTTTGATACAGAATACCTTAGACAAAAGTGGGAACTTGAAACTGGTTTGTCTACATCTGAGGGGCAGAGGACAAAAGGTTGGAAACAAATCTGGAGTGCAACATCTTCTCCCCAGTGAAGGGAGTTTCTTTGGAAATTGAGGACCAGATATTTCAGGGTACCAGCCATGGTCTCAAGGCAAAGACCTGCTATCTGTGCCCAGTGTTGGAGACAATGTGGGGAGATCTCTGCCTCCCACATCCACATTTTGGGGGATTGCCCTGCGCTTGAACGGTATTGGTAAGATATTAACCAGTAATTAAATCAAATATTCCAGCTCCAGGGGCAACTGGGCCCTGAGGTTTTGATTTTGGGAGGGATCCCAGGGGGGAATTAATGGCTGTGAGACCTCCTACTTGTGTCAGATTCTGGGGGTGGCTGCACTGAAGGCTATCACCTGGAAATGGCTGCAGACTGACCCACCGACTATTCGGGACTGGTTGGAATTGGTCTCACAAATACAGAGACTGGAAGAAATTACCTTCAAATTACAGCAACGAGTCCCTGGCTTTTTGAATAGATGGACCAGATGGGAGGTTTGGAGGGCTGGGGTCCGAGATATTGGGGATGGGGACTCCTAGTGACCTTTAGGTCGGGTCATGCGACTTCTCATTGTCTGCTCCTATCCCCTTCCCGGTAGATGATGCTGAGTGTCTGTCGGGGGTGGGGGTTGAGTGGTGGACTGATTAAAGGGGAAGCACGATAGGTTAGTTAGAGACCTGTGGTAGTGACATGTTATAGATTTTGACTGCCCACTAATTTTACAATTCTGAAAATCTATAATTTTATAATTTTAAAGATCTAATTGTCAGAATGCCAAAGACTTTTAAGAGTTAACTTATATTGCACCTTAACCCTTTTAGTTTAAGATGCAGTTAAGCATCTGATTGTTTATTAAGTTTTTAGTGTTTAAGACTTTAATGTTTTAATTAAGGATTACTGAACATGTGCATGTAATGTCTCCTTTTTATCTATATAATTCATTAAGATGCACATAATTGAGAATAGATAGAGAGTGCTGCTATATGATCTCTAATAAAGTACTTCTGACTATTACTATCCATTTGTGGGAAAACCACAGTAGGATTTGACTACACACTATCTCTGATATAGGACGGTAGAGATAGGAAGGAGTACTGATGATGGCCCCTCTTGGTTTAGTCCTTTTTACTTACAAATGTGAATATAGTGTAACGGAATTAGTTTCTGGAAGTATTTGTTGTAAACTCCAGGATATGGTTTGTATGCCTGAAGAATTTAAAATCAATAAAGAAGTATAAAAAAAAAATACTGTATTAGAGGATTACAAAGACACAGGTGTCTTGGCCTATTATGTGCAGTTTCCATGCACAGAAAAAATATAGTGGTATGAACCATAATGTACCCTGACACTTACTCTTGCACAGTAAGTGTCTATGCCCTATAAGTTAGTATAACATATGCAAAGAATGGTTTGTCTAAGGTGTACAGACGGAATGCTAATTAGGGTGTAAGGACCTCGCATAACAATATGGTTCACAAGGTAAGTCGTGGATAGGGTGAGGGCCAAGAAGAAAGTGTTCTTGGTTACAAGAAAATGCAGAGTGAGAGGAACAGGGGACATTATCTGGACGTGCAGAGTGAAGTGGGTAAGACTGTTAGAAGGGCTAAAGTGCAGACGGAGCTGGATATTACTAGCAAAATTAAGGAAAGGGATAAGGCGTTCTTCAGGTATGTCAGGGAGTGAAGGAAAAAATAAGGTGGACATAACAAGATTGAGAGAGGATGGGGGGAGCTAGTGTAGAGGAGGATGGTCGTAAGGCAGATATACTGAACAGGTATTTTGGTTTGGTGAGAGGATGGTGATGGGGGCCTAAGATAGAATGTGGGGTGGAGGGGTGGGGGGAGAGGGAATAGGTACCTCACCCTTCATGGCAGACAGGATCTTAAGGGAATTAGGTGGTATACAGGTAAATAAGGCCATGGGTCCAGATGGGGGTGCATCCCAGAATCCTGAAGGAGCTCAGAATGGAATTAACAAAACCACTGGTGGAACTATTCACCCTGTCACTGGAAGCAGGAGAGGTTCTGGAGGACTAGAGAGCAGCAAACATGGTACCAATTCACAAGAGGGGGGCAGGGAAGAGTTGGTTAATTACAGGCCAGTGAGGCTGATGTCAGTGGTTGGAAAGATCATGGAGACACTCCTAAAGGAAAGACCGATAGACTACCTGGAAGGGAAGGGGCTGGTCGAGCACAGGCAGCATGGGTTTGTTAGTGGGAGATCCTGTCACACAAAATTAATAGAGTTCTTTGACTGGGTGACAGGAGTGTTGGACCAGGGAGGGGCAGTGGACGTGGCCTATCTGGACTTCAGAAAGGCTTTCAACACTGTTCCCCACAAAAGATTATTAAACAAAACAGGAGGTCTGGGAGTAGGTCCAGCCTTAACAAAGTGGGTGGGGAATTGGCTCTCAGGTAGAACTCAAAGGGTGATGGTGAATGGGGTGCTCTCGGAGGTGGGGAAGGTCATGAGTGGGATACCGTAGGGGTCTGTTTTGGGCCCAGTCCTTTTCAAAATTTTTGTTGGGGACATTGCTGTAGGACTTGAGGGGAGGGTGTGTTTGTTCGCCGATGATACCAAGATATGTATCTGATATGCATGTAATAGAGTGGACACTCCGGGTGGGGGGGGGTTGGAAGAATTCAGGAAGACCTTGATAGGCTAGTGAGATGGTCCAAGGTTTGGAAGCTAGGGTTCAGTGCGGGAAACTGCAAAATTATGCATATGGGGCATGGAAATCTAGGAGCAAAGCATGAAATCAATGGGGAGAGATTAGCAGTTGTGGAACAAGAGAGGGACTTGGGGGTCATCATTTCATCTGATCTGAAGGTGGCTAAATCAGTGCCAGGCTGTGGTGGGGAGGGCAAGCAGAACGCTGGGAAGTATAAGTCAAGGCATTGCTAGTAAAAAGAGGGAAGTAATCATGTCCCCGTATATGGCCCTGGTCAGACCGCATCTGGAGTTCTGTGTGCAATTCTGAAGACCACACCTGAAGAGGGAGACAGAGAGAGTAGAGGTGATTGGATGGTTCAGGGGATGCAGGGGAATGCAAATGAGGAGAGGTTGAGGGATCTGGATGTGTACACCCTGGAGGATAGGAGAGATAGGGGGGATATGATCAAGACCTTCAAACATCTAAAAGGTATAAACAGGATGCAAGAGGGAGCCTATTTAAATTGAAAGGAAGTACTGCAACTAGGTGCCACAGTATGAAGCTGGAGGGTGGACATTTCAAGGGTAACATGAGGAAGTACGTTTTCACAGAGAGGGTGGTGGATACTTGGAACAACCTGCCAGAAGAGGTGGTAGAGGGAGGCAGAGACATTTGCAGGTTTCAAGCACCCATGGGATAAGCACAAGAGAATCCTGGGGGGAAAGGGAAAAAGGTAGGATCTGGGGTGGGAGGAGGAGGGAGGGAGCTCAGTAGTTGGAGCAATATTGAGCAGACTAGGTGGGCTGTATAGGTCCTTATCTGCCGACATTATGTATGTATGTATGTGTGTATGTACAGTATGTATGTATGTATGTACAGTACATTTTATCAGGCTAATTCTGCTGACTTCTGAGCTGACATCTGCTGTAACCAGAAATCCCAGAATCCTTGGCTGCTGACATCAGAGCAAGGTTGCATCAGTGGGACATTCTGTAGGCTGCAGTGCATGTTAGACTTGTTATAAGCTCTGATCTTTTGTTTGATGGTCCCACTGTCCTCCTGGGACTAAGTACAGCCACAGATGAATGAGTAACTAAGGTTACCTCATAAGTCCAAAAGATTCAACTTGGATGATTTTGAATTAGTAATATTTATATTCATCAGGTTTACATTAAGTTTTGAAAGACTGGGAACTTTAAGAAGACATTATTTTAAATTCAGCTCAAACACAAGGCAGAAAATTTTAATGCAAACGTTACTCTTTCTGGTTGATTATGGAAGCTTATAAAATGGGTAAGAAAAACTGAGTTACCTGATTGGCTAACAAGCTCTTCAAGGTGTGAAATTATGTCACTGTAATTGCACACCTTGGGTCAGGGACTTATTAGTAGCCATATGACACAATTAGCAAATGAATCCCCCTGTATTCAGAACTGACATGTCAGCACAAACAATTTTGCCACCTTTACTCACTGAAAACCTTCAAATATGCCCTAAAAATAAAACTCCCTTTAATTAAAAACAAAACATATTAATTAATTGTTTTCCTGATCATCACACCCCACTTAAACATACACACAAATAAAAATCAAAGTACCAATGGTACTAAGAGGTGCCAACGCATGGACGTGCCTTTTTTGTATAATAAAAGACACATATACATGCTAAACAGTCTACATGCAGATGCTGTACAATACAGATGCATACATGCATGCACCTACACTCATATAGAAACATAGACTTTGATGGCAAATAAGGACCGTTTAGCCCACCCAGTCTGCCCATTTCCCTACCTATTGGATAAGTTGCAGATCCTAGTTAATCAACAGCCTACTTCTTCCTACCCCCTATACCTTAAAAAAAAACAAGCATACCCCACACAATACACAAACTCAGAATTGTTAACCTGATCAGTTCCTGCACTAGGGCTTCTGGAGTTACCATGATCTTCTGTCAGTTTGGACTGGGCTGTCTTCCATTCTACCTCTCCTCTAACCTCTCCCAGTCCCTATCCACCTCCTACACCCTTCAAAGCTCCAACCTCCGCTCTCTTGCTCTCCCACCCTGGTCCTCCTCAGCTGGCCAGGTTGCCTTCTCTTACCATTTCCCTAAACTCTGGAACTCACTCCCATCACACATCTGGTCTGCCCCCCTCCTTATACTCTCTAGCCTCCCTTCTCTTTAACTTCACCTCATGCTCCTGTAACTTTAACTGACCTCTCTTTTCATCTCCTCTGCATTCCCATACTTTCTCCCAACTCAGTACCTCTCTCCCTTTCCCTTCTGTTATATGCCTCCTCCTCCTCTCGCTTCTCTATCCTCCTCCTCCTCTCTGCTTAAATTCACATCAATCCCCCAGTAACCACTACTGACACCCCATTTCTTCCCTCTACATTCTTTTTCCACCCCTCCTTTCCCCCTTCCCACCACTCTCTCCCTAGTCTGTTCTCTCCTACCCCCTGCCCACCTCGAATTTCACCTAACTGTTCCTCGCAGACCAGGAAACCAGAACATGGACTGCGTGTGCACTGAGCCATGTCTGGCCCTTGAGGGGTTTGCATCCCAGTGGGACGAAGGTCTGCCAACCATTCTCTAGCTACCCCCTACCCCCTTTCTCCTCCTCTCTCCTTTCTCTCCTCAGCCTTCCACTAACTATTTCTTATCTTACAACTCTCTCAACCAATCCATTCAGTCCCACTTTCATTCCCACCCTCTCTACTATATCTCCAAGCTCCACTCTATGCCTTCAACAGCTCCTTAATTTCCTATGGTTCTCACATACTCCTCTGTGCATTTTTGCATTACCTGTATGGTGCAAATTGTGTATTTTTTGTATCATTGTGTATGTATCAGCTTGTAGCATTGTTGTGTACATTAAACTGTATTCCCCTTCCCCTCTTACCTTAGGATGCAACTGGAAATGAGCTGTTTCAGCTCAGTATGCCTTTCCTGTTAAAACTTATCAAATAAATAAATAAATAAATAAATTTGAAGTAATATTTCCCAAGTTACATTCAATCCTCAAATCTCAGTCAGATATTTTTAAGTAATCAGCAATACAGAACTTCAAATCTTGCTGAAACTCCATCACTAAAATCAACAATGGCATCTAGCAATTTCTCTTCTACTACATAAGTTGTAGAGAGAAAGAAAAAAAATGTTCTGTCCTGGGGATCAAACCCAGGCCCCTACCCACTACTGCTTTTTTTCCACCCTATTTAGGCTCTCAAGCCAGGGTGGGATGTATCCCATATATTCCCCCAAGTACACAGCCCCACATCCCCCACCAGCAACCTACCTGAACCGGCCCAGGCAGGTGACCTGTGACCTACTCCCATGGTGGGCTCCCCAAAGGGAGAGACCAAGATCAAACCTGGAGTTCTGTCCAAGTCTTGGGCTTGGCAACTTTTTGGTGTGGGAGAGGAGCTGGTCCTGGGAGCTTCATGATGCACTGCCTCAAAGGATTTTTGACTTGTGTGTGGTATTTCCCTGGTAGAGTGGACATGCAATGATGTCCTAGTAAGTTGGATGTACTTCTACAACCTACGTGCTGACATCCACCACTTCCATCAATCACACCATCTGCTTCAGTCCTTGGCACCCCCACCCCTGGCTGCTGCCAGGTGTTGGTTTGTTGCCAGACTCCAAGACTCTCCCTCCCTGGAGGAGGAGAACAGTTCATCAGAAGCTCATCCTCCTCCTCGGCTGGCCATCTGACTACCCGAGTTCACTTTCAAACCTGGGTCATTAGTGTCATGAGTAGTAGCACTATTGCTGTGCTGGTGGGCCAGCTCTACCCTCTACTCATTGGCATGCTGTAGCTCTACCACTTTCCTAAGGTTCCCTGACAGGAGATGCATGCTGTGGAAAAGGACATCCAGCACAATGAGTGAGTGCAGCCCCTCCCACACAGCTGCAGTGGACTGCAGTAATAGACATTCTGTCAATCTCAAGTAATGTCTCCCAAGGTGCATTCAAACCTCAGAGTCTCAGTTGGAATTTTTCAAGACATCAGTTCATTTCAGTTTATTAAAAATGTCACTTATATAATCCATACGATCGTTACATAAACAAAATTGAAAAACACAGTGATCTACAGATATACATACAATACATATCATCCATCAAAATACACATACAGTAAAAAAATTCAAATTTCAAATGTCTGTTATGTTAGATCCATTTAAGATATACAGCCCATGCAAATTTAGCAACAGCAAAAATAGCTGGTTCATTTTGAGAATACATTAGTTTTATCATCCTTACATAAAAGGAATCTGTTATCACAAATTTATTTAACAAAAGTAATAGCCATTTCTTTCTGTTTTCATCAACTCTCTGACACTTCCTTAATATATTCTTAACAGTTAATTTAATTTCTGCACTATAATGGACATCACTGAAGCCCCAAAACTCCACCATCCACTAGATTTACGTGATATTCCCAAGCGATGTTTGCATGGAGCCTTCCTATCTTCTGCATTCTCAAAGAAATGTAGTAATCTAGGTACTGATCTTCAACAGGTAGTATATAGTTTTTTAATAGTGAACAGTCTGATACATTTGTTCTATCCTTAGTCATAAAATAGTCTGTTAATCTTAAAATGGAACTGCCAATATAATTAGCTTCAGTGTTCAAAGCACTGCCAGACCATATGTTTCATGCTATCTGTGGTTAGGTTTCTATTCAATTTACCAAACTTTGCGTATTCCTGTTTTGTTGTTTAGGGTCTCCATGCATAGTTAAAATTCTACCCTAATGGTTAATTATTCTTTTTTTGTACCAACAGTTCAAGTGGCCTCATTTTGGAGTCAAATCTGAGAGCAACAGACTTCCATATAATAACTGTGTATTTGTCTTAGCCTCAAAGGTTCTTCTAAGGGCAGTAAATGAGTTATCAAACAAATGTTTTTGTAAATCTAAGAACTGTGTTAGTAGTAACTGTGGCAGTTTGCTTAGAAAGAGACGTAATGGTGGAGGAGTAGCTATCTACTTAAAAGAAGACATAGAGTGTTATGAAATATTATTTCAAGGCTCAGAAGATAATGAAGTTTAATCCGTTTGGTTAAACATCACAGGGCAGTTGGAAGGAATATCCATATGGGTGTGCTTTATAGACCCCCTAATACTATTATAGAAAATACTTATAAAATATTGACTCAAATATCAAATATGGTGGACAGAGGAGATGTCCTTGTAGACGATCTCTACCTACCTAACATTAACTGGGTAACATCACAAGCAACTACTGTTCAGGACCAAGACATAGTAGATTTTATGGATAACATAGAACTGCAACAGGTGATATCCAAATCAACTAGTGGTAACAAAATGTTCTATTTATCAATATTATTGATGAGATAAAAAAATGTTGCAATATGTGCACCACTATCCAACAGTGATCACAACATTATCAACTTTGAAATAAACAAGAAAAAAAAAATTATACTATGGGTAACTCAGCTTTTCAAAACTACAATAAGGCTGACTGGAATTCCATCTGGCATCATCTACATGATATGGATCTCCCCGGTAAACTCTCACAACTTAATGTAAATACAGCATAGTCCCTCTTTTCAGAAACTGTTAAAACATTAGAAGATAAATATGTCCCACCCAAAAATATTTATAATAACAAGGGAAAAAACTTATTTGGTTAACAGACAAATCCAAAGACTAATTACTAAAAAGAAAAAACTATTTGTCTCTGTGAAAAAAATCACCAACAGTTAATATCAGCAAATACAAAGCTGTCTTAAAACAACTAAAAACAACAATCAAAAACTCATGCATGAACACCAAACTCTTGTTAACACAAAGGATAATATGAAGGGGTTTTATTCTTATATTAACTGTAAAAGGGGAACCTCGCATTTGATAGGACCATTATGTGTACAGGACCATACCTATAGCAACCCCGAAAATATGGCCGCCATATCTAATAATTACTTTTGCTCAGTTTTTAATAGCAGTGCAACTACACAAAATGCACCTCCAACCAACTTGGAACAAAAGCAAAATACTAACATAGATATCTGCCATCCACAAACTATAAAGGATAAACTTATAAAATTGGATAGCAGTAAATCTCAGGGACCAGATGGCCTACACCCATGTATATTTAAAGAACTAGCAGACCTAATATCAGTTCCAATATCCATCATAGGTAATAAATCAATAAATGAAGGCACAGTACCTATCAACTGGAAAAAAGCCATTGTAGTCCCGCTCTATAAAAAGGGTAGTAAAAACCTCACCTCTGGTTATAGACCCATAAGTCTAACTTCAATTATCAGTAAAATCATTGTGGGTATAATAAAAGACACTATGGTTAACTACCTCAAAAATAATGGACAACTTGACACCACACAGCATGGCTTTACAGAGAAGAGACACTGTAATACCAATTTAATAAGTTTCTATAATAAAGTCAGTAAATATCTTGAACAGAATGAATCAGTGGACATAATCTTTTTTTATTTTGAAAAGGTCTTCAATACATTACCACACAGGGGACTATTAGAGAAACAAAAAACTCAGCATAGATCCATTCATAATTCAATGGGTTTCATCAAGGCTCAAGGATAGGTCACAGAGGATATGAGTCAATGGCTGTCTTTCTACAGAGGGTGGGGAGACCAGTGGGGTCCCACAGGGATCGGTCTTGGGACCACTTCTTTTTAATCTGTTTCTACAAGATCTACAAATCTCTAGCAATAATATCCTACTAAAGTTTGCTGATGATCTCAAACTAGGAAGGCTAGTTGGTACTGTAGAAGGTAAACTAAACATGGAAAAAAAATCTCAACACAATTGTGAAATGGGCAGATGATAATGGAATGAGAGTCAGTTTAAATAAATGTGTAGTCATGCATTGTGGCAAAAATAACCCTATACATAATTATATGATACATAACAAAAATTTACAGACAGTCAATGAAGTCAGAGACTTAGGAATTATAATCACAAGCAACCTGAAAAATGGTACCCAATGTAGGCAAATAGCTAAAAAAGTTAACCATCTAACCACTTGCATTAAAAGGTATTTTGCTAATAAATTCAAATCAGTAATGTTACCACTTTATAAAACATACCTGTGTCCCCACTTTGACTACTGCTCCCAAGTTTGGAGCCCAGGGCTAAAACATGACATCATATTACTGGAAAAGGCACAAAGGCAATTTACAAAACAGATATCCACCCTAATGCATACTGATTACAAAAAAGACTAGACACCCTGAAGCTTTGGCCCTTACAAACAAGGAGGGAAAGAGGTGATTTTTTGACCCTGTATAAAATTTTGAGAGACACTACACTCTCTGCTGATCTAGAAATCAGCTATAGAGGAAATCTTCACCATTTAAGAGGGCATAATAAACAGATTCAGGGAGATGTATCCAGGACCAACCTAAGGAATAATTACTTCCTACCTAGAAGCATTAGGTTATGGAACAAACTCCCACAGTACATAAGTCAATTAATTGATTTTCATAGGATTTAAAACCAAACGCAATGGCCACTTTAACATTAGTAATGTTCACATATAATTCACTGTGAAGTGAGGATGGCAATTACAGGTGGATAGCCTTCTGCTGTCCTAGAACCTTAGTATAAACTTTAGTATTCTCTGTATAAGTACTTCAAGACATTTTCGTGTCAGAGGTTATTCCAAGATAGCAAGATTGTTCAGCTTCCACAAAAGTAACATTTTCAACTCTCCATTTTTTTCTATTGAGTCCTTTGCTGTCATGAACTATAATTTTTGTTTTGCCAACATTAAGTTTGAGTTTAATTTTTTTGAAAATGATCCATAGCCGTAACCAAGGCACGCTTAAGTTGCAGTGAGGTCATTGCTATTACTACAGTATCCTTTGCATAAATGAGTTCTTTAATGTTTAAACGACTTATTTTAAGGGGAAAAGTGTCAATAGGATCTAAAGCATTTACCAGGGTCTCTATATATAAATTAAATAAGAAAGGAGATAACAAACATCCTTATTTGAAACCCTTGGTAGTTTTAGAAGGCTGAGATATTCCAATTTCTAGAAATTCTAATTCATTATGCTGAAGTTCCTGAGCGTAACATAACAATTATTGCAATTAATATGTTAGGTATATTCTGATTAATAAGTAAATTCCATAATATATCTCTATTCACATTGTCAAAGATTGCTTTTATACCCAAAAAAAAGCTAAATAGATGCATCCTTTTTTTGTCTTTTCCAACATATTTATCAATTACATATGGTAAAGTGAACACATTGTCGACAGTACTACAATGTTTTCTAAAACCAGCTTGATAACATGATAGTTAGTGATTTCTTGGAGCCAGTTTTCAAGTAACTGTTGAATCAGTTTTGAGTAGATCTCTGCAACAATACGTAACAAGGTTATCGGTTGAAAGCACTTGGGATTCATTTTATCTCCTTTTTTGAAGACTAGCACAGTAGCTCCTCCATTCCAATTACTAGGCAGTGTTAAATTATTATTATTTAAAGCAAACAAAGGGACCAGAACAATAGCCCAACAGTCTGGATTTTCTGGAATATGTCAGCCATAATGTCGTCTCTACATTGGGCTTCGTTACACTTTTCTGCCACTATAAGCTTTTAGAAACTGGTGGTCATTGCTCTATTTCCATCTGTTAAGCATTCCTTCTGTTAATGAATTCCAAATAGCGGGTGTCCAACTCTGACTGGTTACCCTATAACTCATTAAAGTGAGCCACCCATACAGGTGCATTAATAGGGGAGTCAATGTCACATAGTCTAGTTTCTGTACTATATGCGACTAACTCCCAATAAGGTTTAGTGTCTTTCTGAAAAATAGCTTGCTGTAAGTTGACCCATAATAATGTTTTATGATGCAATTTTTTGCTTGTATGAAACAGGGGTATCATTTCTTGATCTCTCTTAAAGCTTGTCTAGTAGATATTTCTGTATCATTTACAGTAAGTGTTCCAGTCTTATAAACTACATTTCTTCACCTCTGCACATTCATAATCAAACCATGGATTTTTAGCCATAATTTCGTGGTGCTTCACAAATCAACACAAGGCATTTAGTCTACATATCAGACCTTCTACGATCTTTTCATAAATTACAATCAATTCAGAATATCTGTCAAGGATAAATACAATACATAAATATTCATCAAGAAGCACATTTTTTGATTGCGCCATACAGACATTCTTCAATGTATTGTCTGCGGATTCTTGCACAACAGGACTCCACTTCAGCTTCTCGGAGTTTAGGATTATAATGCCTTCATTAGGTTCTAAAACTTTACTCTGTGGGTTACCAAACATATTATTTATCCTAAGGGGTAATGTTACAATCAAACAGAAATGGTTACTGTCCAACAACTGTATAATTTTCACAAACATGACTTGGTTAAAATGGTAAGTGTCTATCATAAAAATATCAAGGGTTGTATCTCCATTTGGAGTTGGAAATATTATCCCCCCCAACACAACCATTTAATAATAGTGGGATACATTCCTGTGCCAAATTCAACACTTTTTTAACCCATCTTTTAGTTTTAAATCTACATAATTTCTGATTGGAACATTAAAGCACCAGTGCATGAAAACTGTGAAAATATTGCTCGATACTTTTTTAATTTAATTTTTTGGTTTTAATTTTAATTTACATTGTCCCTTATCCCCTGCCTTGTATGATATCCATCTTTCCCAGTTTGAATCTGCTTTTGCACTTTTTCACATTTGAAATAGTAGAAGTACTGCTCCTTTTAATATGGCTCATAGCAGGTTTTCATCGGTATTCTCAGCTGTTTTTATACACCTGTTGCCCATAAGGTAAATGAACAGTGTCTGCTGTATGCTAGTTCATTACTGTAATCAGAAAAGTGATCATAAACAATGAGTTTTCAAAAACAACAGAAAATACTAATGAGTACCAATAATGTCTATATCTTGACTATATTGACAACATTCATCTGGGGTTTGCTTGATCACGTCTGTACTCGCCTTTATTGCAACTTTGTCACTGATTTAAGCCTTTGTAAACGAGCACCTGTGCTCAAAGGTAGTTTCCAAAATTTTCAATAAATCAATAAATAAATCGAAAACCTGGCCCAAGCCATATTGAAAGGAGCACTCAATTTATTATTTCAGCTGTAACAAAAAACAAGTGGTAAAGCAGACTCATGGTCTGGAAAACAAGGGTTCTCATGCAAGTCAGGCGATAAAAGGAAATCTAAAATAAAAAAGTATCAGTCAGAGTTTTCACTGCTGTCATGCAGCACTGCTTTAAATACATCATCAAGACACCAATTCTTGGTTGTTTAGTCTAGTTAATTGATAAGTCTAGCATTTGCATCCCCAGCCATTATGAATGTATGGAGAGCACACCCCTGGTGTCACTTCCAACTGGACTATGTGCTCTGTTACATTCTTTCGGACCTGGGGCCCAATATTCAAATTTGCGCAAAGTGGAGTATAAAAATGTGCACTGTGCCTTGTGAATATCCAAGTGCCCAAAGATGCTATATTCAGTCAAATAGCACACCGGTACTATTTGGCTGAATATAGGGCCATGTTGGCACAGCACTAAGCCACTTAGTGCTGCCCTGACAAGGCTCCTGAAGTATGCCACCAGAATGCATAGTGCCAAAGTGTTATTTGCAATATTCAAAGGGTCTCATGCAAATGAGTCCTTTGAGCATGCAAGGAGCTAAGGGGCTATTTGCATGCCCATTGTTGGCTCATTTGCATGGGTAGTGAGACAGGTAAGCACAGTGCCCCGCCCCAATTGCCTGGTCGCACAGTGGTGTAGATATCCCTGGTGCTAGTGATCCCCTCCCTCTGATCGCCAGCCTGTATGTCCCAAACACAATCTCTCCCCCCCTTCTGATTGCCAGCCTGTATGTTTTATACACATTCCCTAGTGCTAGTGATCCCCACTTCTTCTGATTGCCAGCCTGTATGTCCCAAACACAATCCCTGGTGCTAGTGGTCCCCCCCATTTGCCAGCCCATATGTCCTAAACACAATCCCTGGTGCTAGTCGTCCTCCCCTCCAATCGCCAGCCCATATGACCCAAACACAATCCCTGGTGCTAGTGGTTCCCCCCCTCTGATCACCAGCCTGTATCTTCCAAACACAGTCCCTGGTGTTCGTGGCACCCCTCCCTCTAATCGCCAGCCCATATGTCCCAAACACAATCTCAGTGCTAGTGGTCATCCTCCGATCACCAGCCTGTAGTAATAGTTGCAACATTCTCAACACTACCTGGGGTCCAGTGGTTCTCCCCAGCAATGATCCATGGTATTATCTGTCACAACTCCCCACTCCCTGGCATCTAGCATCACCACCCCCCAACCATGGCACCGAGCACACACCATCACCTTGCCAGTATCCTGGGTGGCATCGGTGCATACGGTGAGTGGTGCAGCCCACCACACATTCCTTGACCAGGCACCATATGGCCAGGCATGGAACATGCCCCTTATTTATAGAGCAGCATCACCCTGTCTTATAAATAAGGGGTGCACTCCATGCCTGACCATACGGCAGCTGGTTGAGGAGGTGTGCAGAGGGCTGTGATGGTCACCATATGCACCCACAGCACCAAGGATACTGATAAGATGAAAGGGGGGCACTCGGTGCTGCGGTGAGATGGTGGGTACTGCTAGATGCCAGGGAGTGGGGAGTTGAGACAGGTGGTACCATGAATCAGTGCTGGGGGAACCAGTGGACCCCAGGGAGTGTTGCAACTTTTACTACGGGCTGGCAATTGGAGGTAGGGGGACCACTAGCACCAGGGATTGTGTTTGGGACATACAGGATGGCAGTCGGAGGGAGGGGGTGGACCACTAGCACAAGGGACTATGCTTGGGACATATGGGTTGGCAATCGGGGGTTGACCACTAGTAACAGGGACTGTGTTTGGGACATCCAGGCTGGCAGTTGGAGGGAAGGGGGACCACTAGCACCAAGGAGTGTATCTGCATGGTAAGGGCTGGCAATCAGAGGGGAGTGCCAGGACAACAGAGGGCATTACCTCAGGCAAACTTACACACAAGAGAATGCCACACTTCAGAGCTAGGGCAGGGTGCAGGTGAGGGCGGCGAGCCCTAAAAAACATATATGAACAACAAAAACCACTCACACTCCAGAGCCAGGAGGTTATTTAAACCTCCAGTGAAGGTGCTGAATATGCTGTAAATAATACCAGGCTCCCGTATTGCTGAGTGCAAAAAGTGCAGGTTTATTTTACCAAATACTGCAGGAAAATCTTCAGTATACACACAGTAGTCACATCAACAAGCTCCCTGGTGCTTCATCAATTAAGGCTTCATCAGAAGGATAATCATAATTGCAACTAGTTCTTCCTGTTATACCATTCACAGTTCAAATCTAGTGACATCACCCATTAGTATCCAATCATTTTATAATAATCCCAAAAGTGATATTTAATACATTAGGTAATAACAATTAGAAAAACTAAACACATTATTATGACCCCTAATATACCAGCAACAAAACCAGTTGAAAATGTTTTTGATTTTCAGATCTTTTTTGTAACAGCCAATTGGATCCTCCAATTCAGAAATATCTAATTCTGAAAAGAAGGTGGACAAAATCAGAAAACTAAACCAAATCTTATTTTAAAGGAACACCTTTATAGCATGATAGGTTGAAAAAGTTCTGAAAATTCAGAACTTTTGTGCAACAGCCATCCAATTTTGAAATTCCAATTTTATAAAGAGAAAAGCCAAAATCAAAAAAATTAATTAGTGCACGATATCAAAGCACACATTTGTAACAAGATGAAATATATAAAATTATACGTTTTCCAAACTTTTTACAATAGCCAATCAGAATGTCCGAATCAAAATTTTCTTAAAATGGGAAATGTTATGGTTATTTCAGGTTCTTAAATTATTTACAATCCTTTTTAAGTATAGTCAATTGTTTTTGTCATCTCTTTAACCAATTGTTTCTATTATGGGTCCCAATTCAACTATTGTAACGCTAGAAAAAACACAAACTAAGATTCAGATCATTAACTTGAAAAAAATCAATTTTTATATATATAAATTCTGTATCTTACAAATCATGGATACTCTTTGTGTTATATCTCTGTTTATAACTGGAAGGTAGAAAGAGAGGGATCAGGAGCTGAATCCACTGGTCCATGCCATGTAATTAGCAAGGTGATACAGGGAAAGCAGGCATGACTGCACTCACCAATCACCTATTAGAGAGGATACAAGAGAGAAAAAAATATAAATAAATTAGTTCGATATTATCACCATCATTCATAAAGCAAGCACTTATTATGAACCAACTCAGATTTAAATCCTTAGTTTATCGGGGAGAAGGTGAAAGGAAAAAGGGGGGAAGGGGTCATGAAAGGGGAAGAGAGGAAAGTAGAAAAAGGGGGGGGGAGAAAGATCTGTTTCATAAATATGGCTTAGGGTTCCAATCTCTATTTAGACCATCAGAACTTAAAGCTTTTAAAACATAAATCCAAAACATTTCTCTTTGCTCTAATCTGTTTAACCGGTCCCCTCCTCTTATTCCAACTTTTACTTGTTCCAAGCCAGTGAATCTTAGATCAGAAGGATCACTGTTATATGAATCAAAGAAATGGACAGCTACTGGACTTGTCAGATCTATATTCCCAATGCCTCTGATATGTTCCTGTATCCTGGTTTTTAACGGTCTTATAGTTCTGACAATATCTAATTTTTCACAGGGACACCAAAGAGCATACACTATGAATGTAGTGACACAAGATATGAATTGTCTTATGTATACTAATCTCTGGTTTGTTGGTGCCTTAAAAATGTTCCCTTGTTGGCAGTTATCACAAACACTACAATTTCCACATTTAAACATACCAGGATGTGTAGTGGGTAACCATGTTTGTTTTTTTTGTTCCCTTTAGCTGGAATTGGCTATGAACCACTTCCTCCTTCAAGCTTTTTTCTTTTGAAAAAGCGATTCTTGGTTTACTTCCAATGTTATCTGATAATAAGGGATCATTTAATAAGATAGGCCAATATTTGGTTACAATATTGCCTATCTCACCTGCTTTCGAGTTATAGTCAGTGACAAAGCATACTAAATTACTATCTCTGTCCTTATGTTTTCATTTTCGGGACTAGTAACTCATCCCTAGTCATGTTCTTGGCTTTACTTAAAGCTTCATTCAATAGTTACTTCTTATAACCCCTATTTAAGAATCTTCTTTCAGTTCTTCAGCCTGTGTAGTAAAACTATCCAAATCACTACAATTTCTCCTTAGCCTGAGAAACTGACTATAAGAGATAGAAGTTTTAGGGATTTAGGGTGTGAGCTATTAGCTAACAGATAGTTGTTCGTAGCTGTTTCTTTTCTAAAACTTCTAGTCTCAATCTGGTTCTCATTACCCTTAGTTAGAGTCAGATCTAGAAACTCAATCTCAGTGTCACTACTTTTGTATGTAAAATGTAGATTTTTACCATTTCTATTCAGCCATTCCACAAATGTGACTATTTCTGACTCTGTTCCTTGCGAAATGCAGAGTATGTCATCAATAAATCACATCCACCTGACAATGTTTTTGTCAAATGGATTTGATTCATTGTCAAATATCACATTTTCTTCCCATTGTCCCAAAAATATATTAGCGAAATATGAGGCAATTGCTGCACCCATGGCTGTCCCACATTTACATACTAACATGCTATTTGCCAGCAGATTAGGCCTTACGGTCTATCGAGTCTGCTCGAACCTCAGATCCCTAGTTGGGTGCCGAGGACCTCCCCTTCCTTGTGTTCCAGAAACCCCTATCATCCATCCTCACCACCCTGGGACAGGCCATCATCTGATAAATCCACTTTCTGTGTCTGTCCCACCCTCTCTTGAAACCCTCCACTGTGGATCTCTGAACCAGCTCGCCAGGCAGTGCATTCCAAGGGTCCACCACCCTCTCAGTGAAAAACCTCCTCCTCCCTCACCCTTCCACCTTCCAACTTCAAACCATGCCCTCTGGTGATACCTCCCTGCTTTAGTCTAAAGATCCCCTCCATGTTTACCCTATTTATTCCCTTGAGGTACTTAAAGACCTCAATCATGTCCCCCCTGTCTCTCCTCCAATGAAAACAGGCAGAGCTCCTCAAGTCTGTCCTCATATGTCAAATTCCCTAGCCCTCGTATCATCTTAGTTGCCCTCCTCTGTACCCTCTCCAGGAGCTGTATGTCCCTCTTCAAGTGTGGTCTCCAGTACTGTACATAGTACTCAAGGTGTGGTCTAACCAGTCCATTGTACAGTGGCAGACTCACTTCCTTGCTCCTAGAGGTGATCCCCCTTACGATGCATCCCAACATCCTGTTTGCCTTGCTAGCCGCTCTCCTGCACTGCTCAGACTTATTCATACATGCATCCACCATGACCCCTAGGTCCTTTTCCCCTATTGAGGCCTCCAGCGCCTCCCCTCCCAGGGTGTACCTGTGTTTAGGGTTTCCCCCCAAGATGCAACACCTTGCACTTGGTGATATTGAAATTTAATTTCCATGTGTGAGCCCAGCTTTCCAGGGTGTCCAGGTCCCCTTGCAGGCCAACCTCCTCTTCTCCTCAACTACTGCTCCCATCTTGGAGTCATCCGCGAAGAGACTCATTTCACACCCTATACCCTCCCTGATGTCCGATATGTATGCATTAAACAGGATCGGACCCAGGACAGAGCCCTGCGGTATCCCACTACCAACCTCTCTCTAGAGTTCGAGAGCCCCCACAGACCACTACTCTCTGGGTGCATTCAGCTAGCCAGTTTTCAATCCATCTGACCATCAAAGGCCTACTCCTAACTCCATCAGTTTCTCCACCAGACCATTGTGGGGACAGAGTCAAACGCCTTGCTGAAGTCCAAGAATAATGCATCCACAGGCTTTCCCCTGTCCAGTTCTGATGTTACCCATTCGTAGAACTCCACAAGATGGGTTTGACATGATCTACCTGGCACAAACCCATGTTGCCGACTATCCAGACCTCCCACCTCCTCCAAGTACACCCCCAATCATTCCTTTAGTATACTCTCCATTAATTTTCCCACCACCGAGGTCAAACCGATGGGTCTATAGTTACCTGGTACTTCCCTTGACCACCCTTTATGGATTGGCACCACATGTGCCTCTCGCCAATCCCTAGGTACCCTCTCTGTCTCAAGTGACCTGTTGAAGAGCTCCACCAGGGGTGCAGCCAGTATGTCCACCAATTCCCATAATAAGCTCGGATGAATGCCACCCGGCCCAGGAGATTTGTCTTTCTTTAGGGCCTTGAGGGCTAACCACACCCTTTTGGCAGAGATAGCATCATCCGTCCCCTCCACCTTACTGGCCTTTTTATCCTTATCCAGATGTGACACCCCTGGGGTACCTCTCCCTTCCTCTTGCTCCATTTCTGTTGCTCCCCTGATCCCACTCACTGCCGCTTCTATCCCCATTGTGCCTTGCTTTGTAGATATCCCATCCCCCCTCCCTAGTGAACACAGAGGCAAAGTACTCGTTAAATACCTCTTCCTGGTCCCTCGCCTCTTCCACCCACCCTCCTTCTGATCTCAATCTGCTGAGATGGCCCTTAGTTTTTCTCTGCTCCCCAATGTACCAGAAGAACCCCTTTTACCCTCCATCTATCCCCTGTGCCAGCCGCTGCTCTTTACTGGACTTTGCTCCCCTCACCATCCGGGTGACTTTTCTAGATGCAAGATGGTACATTTCCTTATCCCTATCCCATCTTGTTGTTTTATATTTTTTGTAGGCTTCCTTCTTTTCTCTGACCACTACCTGTACCTCACTGGACCACCAGCATGGTTTATGTGACCTTGCTCCCTTACGTTTCAACTTAGCGCAGATCCTGACTGCCTCATGAAGTCCCCGTTTTATGACCTCCCATCTCCTTTCCACACTTGTCATTGATGTAATCTCCTTCAAGTAATCCTTGAGAATATCTCCCATGCCCGCAAAGTCTGCCCCCCTGAAGTCCACTGCCAGTGTCCTAGATCTCACCCTCCCTCCCCCCATGCTTATTTGAAACCAGACAGTATTGTGGTCGCTCCCAGTCAGGGGGGTCCTCTACAACCAGTTCCCTTACCAGATCCCCATCTGCCAGAACCACGTCCAGGACATGCCCCTCCCTTGTGGGCTCCATCACATGCTGTGTTAAGAACACATCCTGGAAGCCGTCCAGCAGCCTCTGCTCCTTGGCCACCTTAGAGGACATGGTTCCCCAGTTTGTACCTGGCATATTCTGCAAGTAGAAGCCTCCACTGAATTCAAAATAATTACACTTCAAAACAAATTCCAATCCTTTTAAAATTAGGTTCACAGGCATATTTCCAACCAAAGGGTCTCTAGACAGGAAGTGTTTATATGCCTCAACTCCATCTGCATGACGAATTGATGTATAGAGAGAGCACCTCATATTATCATTCCATCTAAAATCTTTTAATTTTTCAAGGACATGCATAGTGTCATGCAAATATGAGGGCAGACACTGTACACTTCTTCTCAGAAAAAAAATCAATGAACCGACATAGATGCTCCGATAAGGAGCCAATGCCAGATACTATGGGTCATCCTGGTGGATTCAACATGTTTTTATGGATTTTAGGCAAGATGTAAAATGTAGGGGTTATAGGGAATTTTGGATATAAAAATTGAAATTCTGACTCCATTATCTCGCCCTCATTTTTAGCAGCTTCCAAAATGGTCAGGAGGTCAGTTTTAAACTGAGTTATAGGATTACCATTAAGTTTTTGATAATTCTCAGTATTTTCTAACAAATCTAGCACATTCTTGCAATAAAATTCCCTGTCCATAATTACTATGTTGCCACCCTTGTCTGCTGGCTTGAAAACCAGATCCTATTTATTTTAAGCTTTTCAAGTGCTTCTTTCTCTTTCTTGGAAAGATTGGTAAATGTCTGAACATTTTGTTCACTCAGTACTCGTTTAACCTCATTCAGTACTGTTTTTTTTATAACAAATAATGTTAGGGTTTAAACTTTTAGGACAGAAAATAGATTTAACTTTAAAATTCTCTTTTCTCCACTGTTTAAATCGTGAGATATTTATATCATATAACATCATATTAACTTTACCAATATTACTTACAGCATTCTGGTCCCAATTTTCACACTATAGTTCATGTAAGTCTCTATAGTTCTGGAAGTCCACGCTGCCCCATGATTCCATACAAACCTGTTCACCAGATGAAATATCTAGTCCATGATGTTCTTCCTCTCATGTAATCTCTGAAAAACCCAAAATAGAGTCCATGAGTTCTTCTTCCTGTGAATCAGCTCCTAATCCCTCTTGTATAGATCCCATGATATTCCTCTGATAAGACGTTTGTTTTAGAAAAAATTCCTTTCATTCCAATTTTCAAAAGAGCTTTTCTAAGCCTATGATAATATTGAACTCATTTGGCTTAGTATCGGGTACAAATGATAACCCTCTTTTCAGAAGTTTCTCTTCAGCCTCTGTAAAGTTTGCATTAGATATGTTAATTATTTGCCACTTCTCGTTTTGGGTCGGGCACCTTGATCGTTTACCCCCCCTTTTCCCCTTCCGTGTCCTTTTCCATTTTTTGCCTTCTTAGATTTATTTTTTCCTTCTTGGTTTCTCTCAGAAAATGTCACTACTAGATTAGATCTAGGACTGGATGCCATATCATGTGAGTCTTTGCTAGTACTTTGTCCAGATTCTTCACTTTGTTTTTTATCTGCCTTATTTTTGGAATTCCACCCTTGTCTGCCATGTGATCTAAATCTAGATCTAAATCTTCCCCTGGATACTGAGGGCCAGATATTCAAACTGCGCCAGGCTGTGGCGCAAGCCTGGGCGCAGCCCAATTTGGCTGTGCAGGGGCGTGGACTGGGCGATATTCAACGGAGCTGCACCATGGCTCAGCATTGTTGAATATCGCACCCTGGCCACCTGAAATAACCATAAAATTTCCAATTTTAAGAAAATTTGGATTTGGACATTCTGATTGGCTATTGTAAAAAGTTTGGAAAACTTATAATTTTATATATTCATCTTGTTACAAATGTGTGCTTTGATATAGTGCACTAATTTGTTCTTTGATTTTGACTTTTCCCTTTATATAATTGGAATTTCAAAATCGGATGATCTGATTGGCTGTTGCACAAAAGTTCTGAATTTTCAGAACTTTTTCAACCTATCATGCTATAAAGGTGTTCCTTTAAATAAGATTTGGTTTAGTTTTCTGATTTTGTCCACCTTCTTTTCAGAATTAGATATTTCTGAATTGGAGGATCTGATTGGCTGTTACAAAAAAGTTCTGAAAATCAAAACAATTTTCAACTGGTTTTGTTGCTGGTATATTATGGGTCATAATAATGTGTTTAGTTTTTCTAATTGTTATTACCTAATGTATTAAATATCACTTTTGGGATTATTATAAAATGATTGGATACTAATGGGTGATGTCACTAGATTTGAACTGTGAATGGTATAAAAGGAAGAACTAGTTGCAATAATGATTATCCCTCTGATGAAGCCTTAATTGGCGAAGTGCCGGGGAGCTTGTTGATGTCACTACTGTGTGTATACTGAAGATTTTCCTGCAGTATTTGGTAAAATAAACCTACATTTTTTGCACTACGGAAGGCTGGTATTATTTGCAGTATCTTCAGCACCTTCACTGGAGGTTTAAATAACCTCTTGGCTCTGGAGTGCAAGTGATTTTTGTTGTTCATATATGGCATTACCTCTGGCAGCTGCTGTGGTTGCCTGGATTAAGTCGGGTTTTGTTAGGTAGTATTTGCGCTGTGTAAAAGGACCGCGCTGCAACATTTTGCACAGCACAAAGTCGCTGAATATGGGATAGTGCAAATATTCATGGCCATGCCCCTTCCCTTGCCTGCCCGCATACATTATATTTTGCACAGGTGCTAACCCTCTTTGCCCACGCAATAGCCCCTTTTGAATATGGGGATCTGGTGCAAACTCCAGTTAGCACCCATGCAAACTTTTAAATATCAGGCCCCTGATGTTTGTCTTACTTGCAAGAAGGGGCAGGCATGTCTTCAGATGCAAATAAAATATTTTTATTGAAGAGAGGTGAGTGTGTGAGTGCAAGTGTCATGTCACATCACAAAGAAACTGAGCCACTCATAACACTATTACTATGGAAGACTATACTCTACAGCAGTGCTGTAGACATTAGGTATTTACTATACTCTAAAGCAAAGCTGAAGACTATAAGTATCTACTGTACTCTAAGGCAATACTAGACTGTAAAGAAATGCCATACGCTATAACAATTTTCTAGAATTCTAAAACTCTAAAGATCCTGGCAAGGGGTAACTCAGAATGGTAGTCTGGTTATCCTTTTGTGAAGCTGTAAGTATGAAGAACTGCAGGTGCACTCGACAAACAATGGGGTGCACACAGGAGAGAAATTTCCAGGGAAGGTCCACCAGAAGCACCTCCTGGATGAATCAGAAGAACTCTTACTCTACAACTGGAGCTCACCAAGGGGTACACCTCATCCCCCACTTTGGAGACTTAGTTACTTAGTAAAGGTAATGTCAGACCGTCAGGCCAAAGGCACTTCAAGACTTTTGCATCATCATGGCAGACCACTGATCATGACAGAACAACTGGACTGCTTCACAAAATCCTCTGGGCGTCAGTGAGGAGGTCATGGCAGACCACCAAACAGGGTCATATCGGACACACAAAATTTGTAATCTGGGTATCTTGAGCCTTCATCACTCCTGGATCTGGCCACTTTTGTCACTCCTGGGTTTGACCATTTTCGTCACTCCCGCAACAAGAAATCCCACCCCACTGCATGTCAATATCCTTAGCTATTGAGCTGGTGCAGCTCCTAAACTTCCTTCACTCTTTAACAGGGTATGGACATAGCTTGACAAAATAGCTGAAGGGGCTTGTCTTGACTGACTGTAAACTGTTGACCACCCCAAGCAGTAATTCAAGGAGGCGTTGAGTGTCACAAGTAGTTGCAGAACAGTCTTTAATGGATGTGACACCTGGTCAGTCTGTAGGTACTTGTAGAGAACATATGGTTACTGTGCAGTGGAAACATGGTAGCCAAGCAAGAAAGTGTTTCAAAGACAGGTGCACAGAAATGTGTGTCAGTCTTTGGAAAGTGCCACACTTCTATGCAGCCACTACAGGCACCAGCAATTTTAAGACAAGTATTTTGGGACAACAGGGTACCATACCAGTTTAGGTAGTTCATTCTGCAAACAGGGCAATACAGGTTTAAGCAGTTCATTTTGCAAACACAGCAACACATGCTTAGGCAGTTTGTTTTGCAAACAATGCAGCATAAGTTTAGTTTAGATAAGCAGTTTTTTTGCAGACAAGGCAACACTTTAGCTTTAGTTCAAATAAGCAGTTAATTTTGCAAATGCATGCTGTTGCTTTAAATGTAGTTCAGTGTGCAAACTGTAATGAGGTAGTACTCATTTAAGCATCTGCCAATCAGTATTGGCTATCGTGTCCCAAACCTACTGTTCGTGTTACTAGGTGATGCTACAGAATCTACCCTATGAGTATGTCCACCCTGGACACTGGCTTCTGTGGAGGTTTATAAATTCTGCCCTATGGGTAGTGCTTTTACATTGGCTCCTGTGGAGCTGGCCCTCAGCTGCATCTGTGGGCAGCCCCGAGGTGGGGAATACCCGTCCACCTATGTGGCCTCAGCCACCTGGTTTAGTGCCACTCTGCACAATTTGTAAAAAATCTTGGCTCTGGTTACTGTCTCGGCCTACCCCATCCACTGCTCCGCCCTTGGCTCCACCCTTTAACTGGTCACTTTAGTTGAACTCAGGGCCTCTGACCCATTGCTCCCCCCCCTTTTGGGTGGTCCCTTTTGCCTGGGGCCATGACACCCAGTGCAGTCTGGTGCTTTAAACAAGAACTATGTTTTATTTACCATCCTGGTGGTCAGCACCTGCCCACTGGTGCTGCTGCCAACTCACTGCCTCGACCCAGGGTGAATCTGTCAGGAAGGAAGCAAACTGGTGGATGCTGGCTGGAGGGAGGCATGGTGGATGGTTCCAGAGGTGGGGTTTGATTACTCTGCCCAACCCTTCTTTTCTCACTGCCACAGCTTCACTCTGCTGCCATTCCCTCACACTTCTCTCTCACACCACCATGGCCCACTATAACCAATGATGAGGGATTGAATTAAACTTTTAAATATATACAAAGGGGCCAAACTGGGCACACACTGTGGCCGACCAGCTGCTGCTGCTTTCTGGACTTACCAGAGACCTGCCGCTTCTGGCACTCAAGGAGACCACTAACGTGGACTGCATTCGGAGTCTAGAGACTGACCAGAAGACAGATACACCAGCAGAGCCGATGAATCTGGCTTCAAATGACCAGGTAAGCTAACTTTTGGTTCCCATCACTCCCTGTGTGCTGCTCCTTCCCCGGCTGATTGTGATCTGTCCAACAGTCCTCCCAATACTCTCTGGAAAGCTCAGAGATCCAATGCTTGAACCCCCAAGCTACAGCCACAAAGGCTTTACTATTTGAATTTCAGCCCATGCCCTAGGCAAAGACAGTAGTCCCCAGCTCATGGTTGACATTAACTCGCACTGCTTGCCTGGGGGTCTATAAGAGTTGGCAGCAAGGGAGACAAGATTAAAAAAAAGTTTAAATTGCAGACAGCCTGTTCACTGTGTGGGGCCCATGCTGTACAGCCTTCCCCTTCCCTGTCACTGCAGTGTAACTGCCAGGGGTGCCTGGGTTTTACTGGGACTACAGGACTGGGGCACTGGATGCACAAACCCAAGTCCCCTATGCTTCCTAATGTACTTTAAAGGATTCCCAAGCCCCTAAAGGACTCTCATCTGCTCCCTTGGTTTGTGCTTGTAGGGCCCTCTGTTTTGAGGCACTACAGATTTGGGCCCACTTCAAAATACATGTCTCCATGTATGGATAGCAAACTTATTAGCAACTTCTACTCGGCCATTCATATAGAACATCTAAATGATTATCATGTAACAACCATTAAACTTTGACACTTGTAACATTCAGTGGCAAACATGACATTATGCTCTAGAACCTACAGTCAAGGAAATTTCTGTTGCAATACTACTACTGGTTCTACAATGTGGCTCAAGCTGCTTTCAAAAAATTCTGGGGCATATCCCAAGGTTGGATCGCTGAGACCGCCTAGGCAACTGCATGGACATCAGTGGTTCTACAGGCATAGTATTTTGGGAACTGACAGGGATACTATGGATACATGAAACCAAAGTACAACCTTAGGGGTAAGGACTTGAAATCCTCCCTTGAAGCAGTCCTGCCTCTCACTTGCAGTCAGGCCCATGGCTTCTGGACTTGGTTCTTTGCTTGAAAGTACATGACTTGAGAAGGTTGCAGTGCACAATCTTTTGGAGTGAGGCTCTGGACTCAGTCTGGATTCAGTAGACAGGAACATCCGAGTACAGAATCTCAGTGATGATGTACGGGTCTGGTGACTCTGGATCCCACTTCATTTTCAGTTTCTGGGAACTCTGAGTGCATCTGATCAGTGCTTTCTCTCTCCAATCAGTATGTTCTGCTTTGAATCTTTTGTCATACAGATTCTGCTGTTGCTCTCTCACATTGGTCATTTACTTTGATACTGCTTTACCAGCAGTCTGCAGTCAGTTATGGTGCTCTTAGACACTTCTGCAGATTCTGTAGGCACTCCAAGCACTACGTTCATTAGAAGTCATCCATGGCATCTGAACATCAAGTAGTATGGTGTGTGCCCCATGGATCAATGGAAAATGTTATTGTGCAGGTATACCAGTTCTGGAAGGATAGTAGGCCACTCTAAGCATTGTGGTTCCAGTAAAGCTCTTAACATATTGATGATGTGCAGCTGTTGTGTTCACAGAGTCCATCTGATTGTGAGTGATAGGCAGTGGTTCGCATTTTATGACTTCTATACAGTGTACAGAATTCCTTGAAGAGATATGACTTAAAAGATGTCCCCTAGTCTGTTAAAATCTGAGTTAGGTGCCCATACGGTTTCACAAAGTGATCCCAGGAGATTTGAGCTGTGGTTTTAGTGGTGAGACCTCACACTGGATCTGTCTCTAGAAATTTACTATAGTGCTCAGTTATCATGAAGATAAAGTCATCTGTTATTTTTTTTTGTACACTTTATTTCTACTCTGGGCACTAGAGCATCTCTCAGGAGTGCCCTCTCAGCCACTACCTCTACTCCCAGCCTGAAACCTCCATGCCACCGGGAGACACATTGATGAGCACCCTTTCTAGGCCCATGGTCCCATACAACCCCCAGATCACCCCTTGAGGGAGGGCCCACCTTGCCTACCTGGCAGCCTATCTGGAATTAGAAGGATGGTTCTGGGTCCAAGTTGGGGGGGCTCTGGAGAGCCAGTGGTCAGCAGGTCCAGTGACGGGATATAGGTGGACTACTGGGGCCTCCATCACCTCCCTTGGTCCTCCAGGGATTTTCTTGTTCTATTTCCCCCTCAGGACACATTGTGCAATGACTCTTGTGTAGCTGTTCCACTGTGCCTCTTGCCGCTGGAGCCTGCCATCATCCTGCCCCTTCCACGTCCCATACGCTTGAGCAACCCCCGGTCTCCACCAGAGGCTGCTACAGCATCAGGAACCCCCTTAAACTCACCCAGGGAGAAGAGAGCAGTCCTCTGGACACTCGATCCTTTCCCTTCCCTGCCAACCCCTGATGGCCCAGGTCCGTTCCCAAACACGGGTTGCCGGTGTGGCGCAAGGTGTGGCATCCAGTGCCTCAATCCTCAGTGCCACCGGGTCAGCTTAAGACATCTATCCTTGCTGGCATCTAATTTGAGATGATCCAATACTATTAAGTCCAAAGGAGCTTTGCTGACTATGGGTACCTGTGGTGCTCATTCTGTATTTCTGGTATTATATTTTAAATAACATGCTTTACAGCTTTCACACCATTGCAAAATGTCCTCTCTTATTCCAATCCAATAAAATCGTTCTCTGAGATTGCTTTCAATTTTCTTTTGGCCAAAGTGTCCAGACAGATCATGGAATGCTTCCAGAGTAATAGGTGCTACTTGGCAGGGTAGTACTATTTGTAGTATTTCTCTGTGTGTTTTGGGATCTCTGGTCTTTCTGATCAGCCTTCTTTGCTGAAGGGTGAATTGCTCCCACTGTCTGAGTAGCTTGACTAGTTCTTCTTCAGTTTTCTCTCATTCTTTTGGCATCAGGACCGCGCCAGTGATCATGAGTTCTTGGATTTGTTGTATGACTGGACTTTGAGTCGGAACTTGTTTACAAATGTCCCTGTCTTGTTTGTCCCCTGCAAGTTTGGCTTCTGGTTTGTCTTTCATACTTTGAGGTAGGCAATGACAATTTGCCAGTACAGCCTCAGCCGAGATCTGAAGGAGTACAGGCATCTCTAGATTCTCTTGCTGTGTTCCATCATTTTCTGGTTTGTCTTGAACAGGGGGAGAAGTCTGTGCATCCACACTGGCATTTGTTCAGACTGAGCAACAACAAATGCTGAAATCTTAATTTGCTAATCAGTACCCACCATTATTCTAGTGCTTCCAACTTTGCTTTGTTCAGATGATCCAGTGGACTGTTTTCAGTTGGCTTTGGGAGTAGGGAGGAGAAACTAGCAGGAGCCAGCTTTGCTGGCTGAATCACTGGGAAGCAGAGGACCAGAGAAGCAACAACAGTACGGAAGTGTTGATTTCTTTTCACTTTGATATTGGAATAGTCTGTACTATGAAGGAAAAAAGTGGTGGTGAAATTAATCAGTGCTGTGGGAAGGAACTGTTATTGAGAGTCATTTAGTGCTGGACTATTTAATTAGTTCTGTTTGGAATATTGGGAGCTGTTACTGTTTGAAATTCTATGCTGTGTAATTGAGTCAGGAAACTACAGATCAGTTGGCTTTGGGAGTAGGGAGGAGAAACTAGCAGGAGCCAGCTTAGCTAGCTGAATCACTGGGAAGCAGTGGAACAGAGAAGTGTGAAGTGGTGGGTCAGAGCTGTGGCTGATTGTTTCTGGAGAGTACTGTGATTTCTTCAGCCTGTGTTTATATATTTATATATTTTTGAATGTTATAGTTTTATAATTATTTTATAGTTATGTATAACTGGAGGCTAGGAAAAGCTGGGCTGGGAGGATGTGGGGGATTAGGTGCATGTATGGGAAGCAGGAGAGTTGTAAACTGCATTAGCTGTGGGGCAGCAGTCTTTCTGGGGGTGTTATGGAGTAAAGGGGGATGTCCTGCGTGTAAGAGCCTGGAGCAGCTAAGGGCTGAAATAAGGCTGCTCAGATGGGAGCTGGGGAGGATGGTGTGGGAAGTCAGAGGAGCAAAGCAGTGGAGGGGAAAGGCAGAGGGGTGATGCCCAGGGGGGTGACAGCATCAGGCAGGGAATGGGAGTGGGGAGGAGCACACAGTATACAGGAGTATCTCATCCTCAAAGGAATAGGGAGCCCAGGGTAGGGGAATGGCAAGTGGTAAGGGGAAGGGTTGGGAATGTGAGAGTAACATCGGGGTGGGAAATTCTAAAGGGGTTCCTTTATTGAATCGATTTGCACCACTGTCTGGAAGGAGGGAGGGGACAGCAGAATGCGAGGTAGAAGATCAGGTTGAGCCATGGATGAGAGTAGGAGTACAGAGGAGGGGGGAAGGAACTAATTAAGGTGAGCAGGGAAGAGGAGGCAGGCAAAATGGAGTGGAGGATGGAGTGTGAGAGAGAAAAAGAAAAGAAGAGGGGAAGGAAAACTGAAAGCAAATACAGATAGTCAGAAGGGGAAGGGCAGAATGGGAGATGGAAAAACAGTTAAGGGGATAAATTGCAGATGTGGATATAAGTTCACCAGGGTACAGAGGGAGCAGTTAGGTGGGGAAGCAGCTAGTACCAAAGGTGAGAAAGGAAGGACAGGGAGCACAGATGCAGGGGATGGAAGGGTTGTAATTATAGGGGACTCTATAATTAGGGGTCTTCACTGGGGAATTAAAGGGGACCCAAATGCAAGCAGGAGGGTGGTTTGTATGCCAGGGATGACAGCAGGGAAGGTGGGCCCAAGAATAAGAGAAATAGTAAGGGAGGTTGGAGGAAAACCTAATTTACTTATACATTTGGGAACAAACGACCTAGCTGGGCAGGAGGCTGAGGTAGTACAAAGTAGATTTAGGGAGTTGGGGAAGATCTGCAGGGAGGAAGGAAGTTTGCTGGCCTTCTCAAGGGTGATACCAGTACCAAGGTCCAGCACAGCCAGGAAAAGAAAAACAGAGGATTTTAATGACTGGCTGAGGAAATGGTGCAGTGAAGAGATGTTCATCTGTATTGGGGAATGGGAGAAGACCTGGTCAGACAAAGCACTCTTTTCACCAGACAGGCTACACCTCAGTAGGGACGGTTTGAGGGTACTCAGGGACAAACTGGGGGAATACATAACCACTACACTTAATTTAAACTACTGAGGGGGGGCAGAAGCCATGCAAGCCCACAGATTCCGAGAGGAGGAGGTCAGTGAACCCCTTCCCAGTGATGGAACAGGTCTGGAGGGAGGATGTGGAAGGGGCGAGAACACAGTTAACAAAGGGTGGAGGGGTGAGGAACACATAACAAGGGTACGTGGAGGGGTGCACACAGAGGGGATAATTGTGAACAGAAGAATAGATTGAAGAGAAGGAAGGTCAGATTCTAGGTGGAGGGTGGTGTCTCTGAATGCGTGGAGTCTTGGAAGCAAGATGGATGACCTGCAGGCACTATTAGCAGACAGGAGGGTGGACATAGCTTCAGTAACCAAGACTTGGGCAACATTACACCATGACTGGGACCTTGTGGTCCCTGGATATAAACTATACAGTAGGGACAGGGTAGTCAGGAAGGGGGGAGGGTTTATATCAGGGAGGGAATAACTTGCATGAGGGAGGGGTTCAGTTAAGGTCCAATAGAAGGAGAAAGGTGAGGTTGGGGTTGGTTTACAGACCACCTAGTCAGGATGAGGAGAGGGACAGGGAACTGAACTCACAAATATTGGAAGCCGCAAGGAAAGGAGAGGTGGTAATTGTAGGGGACTTCAACCTGCCCAAGATGGACTGGAGCATACCATCCACAACATGTGCTAGGGGTCAGGTGATCCTGGAAGGACTGCAGAGTGGGTTCCTGACTCAGGGCAACACTGAACCAACAAAAGCTGAAGCAGTTCTTGATCTGGTGCTCACGATTGGGGAGCATGTACAGGAAATAATGGTCAGGGAGCCACTGGGTGGAAGTGACCATTGCACAGTGTGGTTCCAGTTGGATATGGGTAGGGAAAGCATCCCGGCTAAGACCAAAATCTTGGATTTCAGAAAGGCAGACTTCAGGAAAATGGGCGAAGTGCTAAGGAACCATCTGGTGGGCATCAGAGCAGATATGGGGGTGGACCAAAGGTGGTCCATGATTAAGGAGGGAACACTGGTTGCCACAGATGAGTGCGTTAGGCTCAGAGGAAAGAACACAAGGGCCAAAGTGCCCAGCTGGTTCAGTTCTGGGGTTGCCCAGGCAGTAAGGGAAAAGAGGTTGGCCTATAGAAAATTCCAGGAAGACCGAGAGAGGTGGAAAGGGAAAATTACCTAAGGTTGGCTAGTGAGTCAAATAAGGAAGTCCGGAGAGCAAAGGCACAGAAGGAGCTGCAGATAGCTGAAGGAATTAAGAAGGGGGAGAAGGCTTTCTTTCAATATATAAGTGAGAAAAGGGACAGGAAGGAAGGGATTGTTAGGCTTAAGAAAGGAGTGGAGTGGGTGGAGGATAATGGGGGACAAGTAGAGATACTAAATGAATAATTCTGTTCTGTCTTCACCAGGGAGAAGGAGGGACCAGTGCCTTCAGGAGGGAAAAGAGGAGCAGGGGAACACAGATGTAGTGATAGAGGAGGATAGAGCGAGGGAAGGGCTGCTGGTATTGAAGGTGGACAAATCACCAGGCCCGGACAGAGTACATCCAAGGGTACTAAAGGAACTAGCTGAGGAGCTGGCAGAGCCACTGGCAGATCAGTTTAATAGTTCACTAGAGTCATCAGTGGTACTGCAGGAGTGGAGAACAGCACATGTAGTGCCCCTCCACAAAAGCAGTCCCAAGGATGATCCAGGGAATTACAGACCAGTTAGTCTGACCTCCTTTGTGGGCAAGCTCATGGAGACCATTCTAAAGGAAAGGTTGGTAGAATATCTAGAGGACCATGGTCTTCAGGATGTGAGGCAGCATGGGTTCATGGCGGGGAGATTGTGTTAAACAAATCTGATTGATTTCTTTGACTGTGTCACTAAGACAGTAGACAGAGGCCAAGCAGTACACATCCTCTGTCCTGATTTCAGCAAGGCCTTTGACTCTGTGCCCCACAAAAGGTTGATCTTGGGGTTGGGGAAAAGATGTCCTGATGGGTGGAAATCTGGCCGAGGGACAGAACCCAGAGAGTGGTTGTGGGGGGAGAGTTATCTGGCACTAGAGAGGTAACTAGTGGGCTCCACAGGGCTCGGTGCTGGGGCCAGTGTTGTTCAATGTCTTCATCAATGACATTGGAGATGGCATTAAAGGCAAAATGTGCCTATTTGCAGATGACACCAAGCTCTGTGGGAGAGTGGACACAGCTGAAGGGATACAGAACCTACAGAAAAATCTGGAAAAGCTGGGGAAGTGGTCCAAGATCTGGCAGCTTGGCTTCAATGCCAAGAAATGCAAAGTTCTGCATATTGGAGCCAAGAATCCCAGGACAGAGTACTACCTGAGTGGAGTCCGACTATCTGCATCAGAGGAGGAGAAGGACCTGGGAGTGATGATCACTAGTGACCTGAAGCACTCCATGCAGTGCAAGAAAGCAGTAACAAAGGCAAAAAAGATGCTGGGATGCATATCTAGGGGGATCAGTAGTAGGATAGAGGAGGTTATACTGCTCTTGTAAGGTCACTGGTATGGCCGCATCTAGAGTATGGAGTTCAGTACTGGAGCCCACACCTCAAAAAGACATTAACCTGCTGGAGAAGGTCCAGGGGAGGGCTACAAAGATGATAGCAGGTCAGCAGGGTAAGGCACACGAGGAGAGATTGAGGGCACTGAACATGTACTCCCTAGAAGACAGGAGAGAGACAGAGAGAGAGACATGATTGGGACCTTCAAGTACTTGAAAGGAATATATAAGGTTGATAAGGAGAGTCTCTTCAAGCTGAGTGGTAACCATAACATGAGGGGGCACAATCTTAAGCTGGAGGGAGGGAGGTTTAGGAGGGAGGACAGGAAGCACTTCTTCACAGAGAGGGTGGTGGGCACTTGGAATTTGCTGCCGGAAGAGGTCATCTTTGTTGAAGACAGTGGACAGCTTTAAGAGAGGCTGGGATTGGCATAGGGGGAAGGTAAGGATCATAGGTAGAGAGGTTGGGAGGAGTGGGGAGGGAGGGCAGGGACATTAGCTCAAACTGTGGACCCTGCAGTATGAGCAGACTTGATAGACCAAATGGCCTTCTTCTGCTGGCTTCTTCATATGTTCGTATGTAACAGTTGGCAGCCAGTAGTTCTTGAATTTTTCAGTCACTGCCCACACTAATGCTAAGAATTCCTACTTGAAAGAACTGTACCTTTCATTATTCCTTTCAGAACCAGAGTCCTATGCTGGCACAAGCTTTTGCTCACTCTGTTCCATCCTGCTCCTCTGATAGTACAGCTCCCAGTCCTTGGTTACTGGCATTGGTATACATTCCAAATAGTCTGCTGTAGTCTGGTTAGGTGAGAATGGGTGCCTCAGTTAGGATTCATTTTAAATGGTCAAAGGCATTCTTTTGTGCTGTAGCCCAATTCGCTACTGTGTTTCAAGTAACTATGATTCTTGGTTCCTCTTAAGAGTCCATGTAATGAAGTGGCAATCTTGGAGAAGTCCTTTACAAATGTCCTACAGTAGCCCATGAATCCCAGAATTCCATACTTTTAATCAAGGCACATTAGACAGTTCTGCCGAGCTTCAGGACTGTAATTTTTAACTACTTTTCACAAAGTGTTATAGCAGGGAGGCAAGGATACCGTGTGACACCAGATCCCTCTTCTGGATCGCTAGCTATAAGTTACATGCCTCTCAGCAAGCGGGGCATTTTCTGAAGGTACGCTGTGAAACTGTTGGACTGTGTAACTATGAACTGTGCATAGCTGAAGCTTTTTATTTCTTTTATATTTATATGAGCCTGTGTATAAGGGCATGGGGACTGTTGCTAGGCAACCAGGAAGGGGCAGGAGTCTGTAGTTTCATGAACAGCACAAACTACAGAGCTACACAGAGTGGATGTTTTCTAGACTAGATGCATACTTTTAATCAAGGCATGTCAGATGGTACTGCTAAGATGCAGGACTGTAATATATATTTTTTCCTTGTCTTTTTTTTTCCATATTTCTTTTTTCCATGAATTTTCTGTTTTTCTTCCCCGTACACGCCCTTCCCCTCACGGTATGAATGTGAGTGTGTGGAGGCGTGCACACATCACATCTCCCCACTTCTGTATCTCTCGAACTCCAACACTGCCCTCCAGCCTCCAGCAGGGGGCAGCCAAGGAGCAGCACGACAACCCTCCCCTCCCCAGGAGAGGAGAGCAGTCCATCAGATGCTCGATCCTCTCCCTTCCCTGCTGACACCCAGCAATCCGAGGTCGGTCCTGACCCCAGGTCACTGGCATGGCACTAGGTGTGGCATCCAGTGCCTCAACCCTCAGCGCCACAGGGCCGGCCTTCAGGACTGTAATTTTTAATTACTCTTCACAAAGTGTTGTAGCAGAGAGGTTAGGATGTAGTGTGACCCCGGGTCCCACTTCTGGGTCGCTAGTTATAAGTTACATGCCCCTCATTGAGTGGGACGAGCTCAAGTAGGAGCAAGCATGTGTGGAGACAAGCATGTCTGCACATGTCTGCCCTGTCCACTGGAGCAAATGAGGTAGCATGGGTAGACCAAGCTCAGGGGTCTAATTTTTAACAAAGTACCAATGCCCCAGGGTGCATTCGGGACAGAGGAAGAAATTGTGTAAGTAAGGAATGTTTTGTGCACTCCAGTTTGTCATTTGAGTAAGTTTTATTTTGCCAGCAATACAATTGTAACCAGACTAGATGACATCATCCTTCTAATGTTTGAGGGTTTATAGTAACACAAGCACTGTATATTGAAGGGATTATATCTATATGGCTGGTTAAGGGAGTGGTGCCAGGAGATGGGGTATGGGCTGGTGGGGAACTGGGGGACTGTTTGGGAGAACAAGGACCTCTGTGCCAGGGATAGGCTTCATCTAAGCAAGAATGAGAAGACGATTCTAAAGCACAAGCTCGGAGGATTCATTTTTGAGAGGTAGGATTTAAACTGAATGAGAGGGGAGGGTCAGAGGACACTGGGCACATAAACAGATTTGGGTTGCGTAGGTCCTCCCACCAGACAGATGAAGGTTGGAAATTGGAGATTAAGCAAAGGGTGGGAAGGAGTAGGGGTTGGGTAAAACCTAGGAAGGGTTGGAAAATAGCACTGATGAATGCACACAGCTTGAGAAACAAGACGGCAGAGTTACAGGCATTCCTGATGGAAGGGGAGGCGGATGTGGCTGCAGTCACAGAGACATGGGCAGCGGTACATCATGTTTTGATATGGTAATCCCTGGGTACTCAATGCTTAAGAAGGACAGGGTGGGGGCGGGTGGCAAATGTTTATTAGGATGGGATAGAGTACAGTAGTGGGTAGGAGGGGAGGATAATGTGGAGGTAGTCTGGGCCATGTTGCAAGATTGGAAGGAGGAGGTTAACCTAGGGGTGTACTACAGGCCACTGACACCATCAGAACAGTTGGATATGACACTAATTGCGAACATGAGGAGAAGTTGCAGAAGGAGTGGGGGGGGGGATGTAATAGTGGGGGACTTTAACTTACCAAAGGCAAACTGGGGTTATATGGTATCATCATCTGAGATGGAGAAGAACAACCTTGACACATTCCAAGACGTATACCTGACATGGCTTGTCGACGAACCCACTAGGGAGGGGAACATTCTGGACCTGGACCTGGTCCTGGTGGATGAGGGCTGGTCAGGGACCTGGTAGTGAGAGCCCCACTTGCCAGTAGTGACCACTCCATGGTATGTTTTACCCTGGACTCAGAGAGGGATATAAGACAAACGAAAACTAGAGTTGTGAACTTCAGGGGAACAGACTTTGGGAAAATGGCTACCATCCTCAGGGAGCATCTTGGAAAAATCAGGGAAGGGATTGATGTGGAAGGGCAGTGGGGCATCTTGAGGCAGGGTATCCTGGAAGCGATCAAAACCTGCGCCAGGACTTGTAACAAAAGGACCAGAACCAGGAAGCTGTGCTGGTAAATGAAGTGCAGGAAGTAGTAAGGAAAAAGAGATTGGCCTTTAAAAATGTATAAACACACTCGTAGTGTGGAGGACAATGAGAAATATCAGGAGATAGCCAGGGAAGCTAATAGAAGAGTTTGAAGGGCAAAGGAGGATAAGGAACTCAGGCTGACAAGGGGGATTAGGGAGGGGGAAAAGGAATTCTTTAAATATATTAGGGAGAGAAGGAAGGGTGACGGGCGAATAAAAAAGTTGAGGAAGGGGGTGAATTGGATAGAGGGCAGCTGGAAAAGGCTGAGCTGTTAAATAACTACTTCAGCTCAGTCTTCATCATGGAAAAGGATCGGCCAAAGCCATACGGAGGGGGCGAAACAGGGGAACTGGGGAAGTGCGATCTCACCGATGAAGAGATCCAGGTTGGGAGGGTGTGGAGGGCTCTCTGAGCTGTTAGAATGGACAAGGCTCAAGGTCCGCATGGCATCCACCCCAGAGTTCTGAAAGAACTGGTGGATGTCCTGGCATCTCCACTAATGGAACTCTACAACTCCTCCTTCCGAACAGACTGTGTTCCTCTGGATTGGAGAGAGAGAGAGACGCACGTGGTGCCCATACATAAGAGTGGATCCCGGGATGATCCATTGAACTACAGACCAGTCAATGTCAGTGGCTCAGCAGGTAGCACACTCGCCTCTGAGGCAGGGAGATCAGAGAGCTGTGGGTTCATTTCTCACACCTGGCAGATGGGTGTCAGAGGGCTGTGGGTTCAATTCCCACACCTGGCACTTGGGTTAATATCCCAATACTGACACTGTAGTGCAGCATGGGGGGTGCTGCACTTTTGAGGTGCCATCTTTTGGATGAGACGTTAAACCAAGGTCCCACCTGCCTGTTCTGGTGGTAGTTCAGGTGGATGTTAAAGATCCCATGGCACTTATTGAAAAGAGTAGAGGAATTTCCCCAGTGTCCTGGCCAAATTTCCCCCATTCACTGTAAATACCGCCAACAGCTTTATCTGGTTTAAGTTCAGTTGATACTCATCTATTTGGGGAGGGTCGGGGGGTAAGGGCACCTGCAAGTGGGATGCTAGCTGTACACTCGAGCAGACTTCATAGGCCATGTGGCCTGTTTCTGCTGACAAGTACTAAGTAAATAAGTCAGTCTGACTTCCATCATAGGTAAAATTCTGGAGGCCATCTTAAAGAAAAGGATAGTGGAGGTAGATGGTTTTCAGGATGGAAATCAGCATGGGTTTGTCCGGGGTAAATCGTGTCAAACCAGCCTGGTGGAATTCTTCGACTGGGTGACATGGTACCTAGGTGTGGGTAAGCTGGTTGATATCATATACCTGGATTTCAGCAAGGCTTTTGATTCCGTCCCACATGGGAGATTGATCTGAAAGCTGAGGGAACTGGGGTTGGGGGAAAAATTGATGCGGTGGGTGGCAAATTGGCTCAAGGATAGGAAACAGAGGGTCGTAGTGGGGGGAGAGATAGCAACACCAAGAGGAGTCATCAGTGGAGTCCCACAGGACTCAGTCCTGGGCCCAGTCCTCTTTAACGTGTTCATCGTGGACATTGCGGTGGGGGTGGCTAACAAGATGAGTTTGTTCGCTGATGACACCAAAGTGGGGGCAGTGGTTGAAAATGAGGAGGGGAGAAGGGCACTCCAGGAAGACTTAAAGATACCGGACAGTTGGGCCCAAAAGTGGCAGCTGGAGTTCAATGCACACAAATACTGTGTGCTGCACCTGGAAGAGAGGAACCTAAGGTTCACATACCACTTGGGGAGGAGTGAGCGGTCTGTCACACAGGTGGTAAAGGACTTGGGGGTGCTAGTGGATGATAAGGGGAACAACTCGGAGCAGTGTAGAAAAGCAGCAGTGAAAGCTAATAAGATGCTGGGTTGCATAGCTAGGGGTATTACGTCCAGAAGAGGGGCGGTTATTCTGCCATTGTACAATGCACTGGTGAGGCCTGGAGTATTGCGTCCAGTTCTGGAGACCCCAGCTTAAGAAGGACGTGGCACTGCTGGAGAGAGTCCAGAGAAGGGCAAGCAAAGCAGTTCAAGGAATGAAGGGTGTGATATATGAGGACAGGCTCAGAAAACTGAAATGTACATGTTGGAGGACAGAAGAGACAGGGGAGCATGATAGAGACTTTCAAAAACCTGAAGGGGTTTAATAAGGGGAACACTGATGAGCTTTTCCAAATAAAGGAAGGGGGATCACAAGAGGCCATAGTTTAAAGCTCTCGGGGGGGGGCTTCAAAGTGGAGGCAAGAAGGCATTTTTTCACCGAGAAGGTTGTGGCATCCTGGAATACATTGCCTACAGAGTTAGTGACACTGGAAACAGTAAAAGGGTTCAAGAAGGGTTGGGACAGGCAAAGGGGCATAGTAAAGGTAAGGGGTAGGGCAAACACCACTATGGACTGTGGGGGGGAAGGGAGAAAACTATGGGGGTGGGGTAGCACAGTCACTGTGCACAAACAGTGAACTGTATCAGGTAGACATGAGAGACCAATGGGTCTAATCTACCAGTAACAATGTATGTATGTATGTATATCTACCCCTTGTTTGGAAACTCTCTTGCCCCTCCATCCATTAAAATAAATAAAAAAACATTAATACCATTGGCCCCTGTCTTCAACCAAATAAAGATTTTCTGTAACACTGGCCCTGTTGACAATGGTACCTAGCAATTTATTTAGGGGCTTCTGGGAGTTGTAGTCCCCAAAAGCGGCCAGAAACTACCTTAGGGATTACTTAGTGGTTGTGAGAGTTTTATAGTTTTTTTTTGTTTGTTTGTTTAGCATATATATTTTGGTCCTTGTTTACTTGGGGGGAATAAGAGGCATATGTGTGATTGAACAAGACATGGATTACATCCTCATACATATTGGGGTGCAAGGATATTGTTTGTCTTTGATCTGATCAGTATATACAATATAACCATCTCCTTGATAACACCATAGATTACTTGTACTGCCAAAAAGTAATAAAAGGGGGGGGGACTTCTGTTTATACTACATAGCTGGTACCCTCTATTGTGTTTATTATTTCTTTTACATATAAAGGGACTTAAAGAAAGAATGATGGCTGAAACAATAAGGACACTGGAAGGAGAAACAGGACTTAAGTGTAATAGCTGTTCTATGTTCAAGTTGGTCGACACCAGAGTTATTCAGAAGGATTATGTGTGTGAAAAAATGAATGCATAATACTGAGCTGGGTAATGAACTTTGTAAATTCTGCAGCAAACTTGAAATGCTGGGAAACAGCCAGAAGGAAATGGCAATCAAAAATCAGGGCCATGTTCAGCATTAACAAGGAAGACAAATGCAGATTTAATTAGGATCTAGCAGAACAAGGCACCAAAAGGAAGCATTTGGAGGATGAGGGATTGGACGATAATGAATGGTGCCTAGTCACAGCAGTCAAAAGAAAGAAATGAGGCAGAAGCCTGTTAAAGCCCTCTATTGACCTAGGCCCCAGTAATGATCTATCTGTAGCACGAGCCCAGGCGGGATGGTGGGGATTGAGAGACTGTGTCTGTGGGTAGTTGTGCTGATGAAGCAGGGGTTTCCATTTGGAATGATGCAGCTGATTGCACTCTCCAGTAGCTATGCGACCCTGGCAGACAATGAAAGTAATGTTACCAGTGAGCTTGTATTAGAAAGTAACAACTCTCATGGTACCATGGAGGAGTCAGTGTGTAACAGGGTCCCAAGCCCCACACAAAAAAATTGTCTTGGGAGAGTCGATCATAAAGTACACTGATAAGTACATCTTTAAGGATGACAAAGAAAACACAATGATCAGTAGTTTTCAGGTGCGAGGATCCAAAATATTTCTTCTATGGCAGACAATATTTTGAGTAGAGCTGGTGACAGGCCCCTGACATTGATTCATGTGGGAGTAAATAACATTGGGGGGAAAAATAAGAGTCAGAAATAGACGACTTCATTAACTAGCAGAGAAACTGGAAAGCAGAGGCTGTAAGATTAATTTTCTCCAAAATGTTGCCGGTACCGAGGGCCTCTAGGCAGAAACAACAGAGGATTTGTCAACTTATTTATTGGCTTAGGATTTGGACAAGGGAGAGAAACTTTCATGTTATCAGGCAATGGGACTCTTTTTGAAATAAGCCTGATCTTTTTTGCAAGGATGGCCTTCACTTTAATTATAAAGGTAGTCGACTGCTGGGTATGTGTCTGAAATGAGAACTCTCCTATAATTTAAACTGATAAAGTTGGGGGTGAGGGTACCAAATTCAGAGTCCACCACAACTAGCACTGCAGGTAATAAACAAAGGGTGCACTAGAAAGCCAGGGCATTGTATTCCAATGCTAGGAGCCTAAATAAGGAAACATTAGCTGAATTGGAATGTATTGCAAAGGACCAAGACATTGACATCATTGAAATAATCGAAACATGGCAGAGTTTGAACAGTGACTGGAGTAAAAGTATACCCGGTTATGAGGTTTTTAGTAGGGAGAGAGTGGGGTGTAGGGGTGGAGGTGTAGCCATTTTTGTTAAAAATAACACTGAGTGTTACTTAGTCAATACTATCAAAGACTATGGTGAGTCTATTGAATCACTCTGGGTAATTATAGCTGGCTTAGATGGGAGAAACTTGAAGCTGGGAATCTTCTACAGGCCTCCAGACAGTACAGGACACAGAAAATGTAGTTACTCAAATCACTGATGTAGCTGATGACAGTGATGTACTAATAACGGGGGATTTAAATCTACCCAAAATTGATTGGGTTAATGGTAAGACCACAGATACACTGGGAACCAGAATCCAGACCACACTATTATCATTGTACCTAAAACAGCTTGTAGTAGAACCTACAAGGGGTACAAATATTTTGGATGTATTATTTTCTAATATAAGCTATGATATCCTAAATATCCTTATTGACCCCCCACCACCACCATGAATACCAACCACAACATCATCAAGTTTGAGATTAATAAATCAAGCATACAACCATTTATAAAAAACTTTAATAGGGCTAATTCTGAGGCTTTCGGGACTGAAATATCAAGTATGGACTGGAAGGGGCTGACTACCAATTCAGTGAGCTGACAATCACTAAGTGTATTTTGTGTACAGACCACTGGTAGAGCTCAGTCCTGTAAGACGCTGCCACAGATACATTTCTTTCAATATCTGGATTTGTGGGGCTTATATATAGATGATGTACTAGTAATGTGGAAGGGCACAATACCACAGTTCATGAAATTTGTCAGATGTTTAGAGATTATGAGTGACTGGTTATGGTTTAAATACCTATCCACCCTACAGAGATTATGTTTTTAGATCTGAAGATTTACAGGAATCAAGCAGGAGATGTTTGCACCATTTTTCATCAGAAAATAACAGATCGTGATAGCCTTCTGCTGTATGACAATTGCCACCTGCCCCATAGAACTCGCAATATACCCAAAGGACAAATGATTACAACACTTAGAAACTGCACTGAGAGGAGTAAATTTGAACAAAAGAAAACAGAACCGGTACATAAACTCAAACAACGTGGGCATAGTAATGCCAGCATTGTTAAAGCATTAACAGCAGTTGATAGTATGGATAGAGAGAGAAAGAGTACTCAGACCCCAAAAACACATAAACAAGCAGCACTCCATGAATGCCCTTTTGTTACAACTTACTCAGTTAGATCCAGACAGGTGAGGGAAGTTTTTTGAAACAATTCCCACATTTTGAATGTGGAGCCTAGATTGAGGGATCTAGTTAAAAAAGGTCCATCTGTTGTTTTTAGGAAATCTAAAATCGTTAGGGATTTTGTAGCTCCCGGTGCACTTCCAAGTACAGAGAAACTTACACCCGATTGGATGCCCCTCCACCTGTTGGAACATATACAGTAGGTGTAGGAAGTGTATGTACTGCATATATGTAAAACCTTGCAGAGATTTCACTAACAGACAAAGGCAAAAGCCTCCCCACCAGCCAGGTGTGCTATAGAGAAAAATTCAGCAAGGTAAACAGATAATTCAAGCACCACCTACTGCCAACAAACCGAGCCAAAGCTGTAAATAAGCTTAGTACATTTAACTCAGAAAAAACATATGAATAAAGGAAGTCATACTAGGTAACACAGAGACCCCCACAGGAACAACACAGTGAGACCCACTGACCTCCTATTGGTTTTGCATCAAAACATCATCAGGGAGTTGATTTCACTAACCTTGTAACTGGACACAGTATTTCCAGCTGACATTTTATTTCATATAGCACAGTTGGGGTGGTATAGTTACTGACATGTAGTTCTGGCAACTTCTATGTTGGACTGTCTTAGCAATAGGCTGTTGCTTATTATGGGCACTCAGCTAAGCCTTCAGCCCCATGTCATGAAATATGTATAAAACCATATAAAATAATGTAAGACTGGCTCAAATCCTTACTTCACAGCCTACAGTATAAAACATTCTGACAATTACAAATAACGTTTCTGTCACACCTTTGTAGTATATAAAAAAAACTGATTTTATTTGTCTCTGTACCATATAACTAATTACTAATCATTTGCATAGATAATATAATATTGTAAACACTGTGAAAAGCAGCACAGAAAAATTAAATTGCAAAGGTTTTAGAAAATAAACAAGACTAACAAAAGAATACAACTTGCAATTTTGGTAACTTTTGGAAATAGTAAAATTGTTCTTGCAGAAACAATAGAAACATAGAAGTTGACCGCAGATAAGGACCGCAAGGCCCATCCAGTCCGCCCATTTTTTCTACCTTATGAATGTGCCACAGACCTTTACTCTGTCAAGTAGATCCAGACAGTAAAATTGTTCTTGCATAAACTTCATGAATTTTAGAAGCCCCTTGTAGGTACTTCAAAATAATCTAGTTGCATAAACAATCTAAGCTGTTTTCCCTTGTATAAAAATTTCGAACAACTTTGTCTTATTAGTATTTCAAAACTTCTTTTTGTAACTTATTCAAATACTTTTTCTTATGCAGAATGTTTAAATACCTTTATATAGATTTCAACTTTTTATATATACCCAACACTCTAATATTTAAGAAATTATTTTTCCCATGCAACCTCCCAGCTAAGTCCAATTGGAATATTATGCAATTGAATTAAAATAATACCGAAGACATCTGGTTAGCTGTAGAGTCTGGATTTTCTTCTTAATTTCAGGATCAGTTCATTGGTTCATAGGTAGAATTTTCAGGTCCAATAGCTTCCAGAGCCATTTATGGTCCTGCTACATTTAGTGGTCAAATGTTCACTTTTTCTCTTTCATATACCTGTCCAAGGCATTCTTAAAAGCTGATAAACTAGTCACGCCTACTACCTCCTTTGGGAGTGAGTTCCAGGTGTTAACCACCCATTGACTGAACCACCTCCCTCTCTTGGTGGTGTTACACCTGTTCCCCTTTGGTTGCATTGAATGGCCCCTGGTTTTCATACCCTTTCTCTCCCTCCAACACAATGCCACTGATTCCTGTAACAGTCCATTTGTTGTGACTTTGTACACAAAGCAAAGATCTCCTCTCAGTCTTCTGTATGACATGGAATACGGTCCTTTTAACTGTAGTCTATTTTGATATGCCATGTCTTTCACAGAGTATATATTTCTTGTGAACCTACATTGAACTTGTTCCACCTTTTTCCTAGGTCCTGTTTCCAGGGGTGCACTAAACGGCATTCCATAGTCTAAGACTGGTCTAATTAAGGACCTATACAGGGGAATAAACACCTCCCTTTTCCTACTCCTGATGTTCCTCAGTATGTTCCAGGTAATTCTGTTTGCTCTGTTTACCATGTTAAGGTTATGCTTTATAAATGTAAGGTCACTAGTTATAAAAAAAAACAGGTCCTTCTATTCTGTTTCTAATAGTACTTTATTATTCAATTTGTATTGCACCTGCTTATTATTGGTACCAAGGTGCATTACCTTACATTTGTCTGTGTTAAACTCCAGTTTATTTCTCAAAGCCCACTCCTCTAATGTATCTAATTGTTTCTGTAAGTTCCTGATAGACTCTGTATCATTCACAACTGCTCCAACTTTAGAATCATCTGCATATTTGCAGATCCAGGCCCCATTTGATACCTGCATGGAAGTTATCATCATGCAAAATAAGTCAGGGCTCAGTATAGATCCCTGCGGAACTCAACTAGTGACTATTCCTTTGTTTGACAAAAAAAAAAACCTTATCTGGACTTTTTGACATCTGTCAGTAAGCCACGAAGCAATCCATGTAACCAAGTATACTTCTACTCCCATTTTCTGCAGCATATCCAGTAAGATGTCATGCAACACACAGTCAGAGGCATTACTAAAATCCAAGTACACCACATCCACTGGCAATCCCACATCCAACGCTTCACTCAGTGGTTCATAGAAGCTCGTAAGATTGCTCACACATGATTTGCCAGCTTCGAACCCATGTTGTGTTACATCAACATGCTCTAACTTTTTCAAATTGTTTTCCAGAAAATTATTCACAAAGCCTTCCATAATTTTTCCAGTTATGGATGTTATGCTGATTGGCCGGTAATTTCTCACATTATTAGTGTCTCCTGCTTTATGTATAGGTGTTACGTAAGCCGTTCTCCCTGTGTCCAGTACACTTGCTTCCGTTAAGGATTTGTTAAACAGCATTGCTAAGGGTACAGACAGCTCATCAGACAATTCTGATACAAATCTGGAATGGTATCCATCTGGCCTCTCTGACTTATATTTATTTTTTTTAACCTTTCCACAACTTGTTTGCCGTTATTTCTGGTATTTCCTCAAGACTTCCAGTTGTGTGTTCTTCAGTTTGATATTTACAACTGTCCTTTTTATATCTATTTAGAAAGTATTCATTAAACACATTAGCTATGTTTTCTTCTCCTTTAATTTCTACATCACCCTTCTTTAAAGCCTGCATTTGTTTCTTACCTTGTCTTAAACTTCCCACATAGTTGTAGAAAGCCTTTGCATTATCTTTAGTTGTTTTTGCTAAATCCAGTTCTGCATTTGCTTTAGCCTGTCTAATGGCTTTTTCACATTGTCTTACATGTCTTTTATATTTCTGTACCCTAGAGGGGTCAGGTTTTGTTTTTGGTTTTTTCATTTTCTTATGAGCCTTTATCTTTTTATTTGTTAAACTTTTGATTTTACATGAGAACCATTTGGGGAGCCTCCCTTTCTTATTATATTTTTTGAGTATGGAACACATTTTTCTATACATGTTTGCAATGTAATATGTAGTTTCTCCCATATTTCTCTTAGTGTCAAATCCTCCAGTTCTTTCCAGTTGTGAGCAGCCAGTAATTGTCTTATTTGTGTGTAATTAGCTTTGGCATAGTTCCTAATTTTGGTTCTTCCCTGAACATTCCATATGCCCCCAGATACTGTACATTTAATCATGTTATGGTCACTTCCACCCAATGGGTACATTACTGTAACCCTTTCCACATATTCCTCCATATTAGTTAAGATAAGATCTAGCAAGTGATTGTATCTGATATTTTCCTTAACCAATTGTGTCAGACAGTTGTCCGTACATGTGTCTTAGAGTTTAATTTCTATGGAGGTTTTACCCTGACATGTTTCTCAGCATATGTTGGGAAAGTTAAAATCTCCTATCACCTTGATGTTTTTTGCAGTCAGACCTCTTTCGAGTATGCTCAGAAATTCCAGATGTTCTGTTTCTGTCAGGTTAGGTGCTCTATAACATATTTCAAAGTTTATTGACTTATTCAATGCTTTTATTTTTAGCCAAAGTTGTTCCACTTGCCCACTCTCCTAGTTTTGTTGGTCAAGGATCCATGCTTTTAGTTGTGCTGATATATATACCCCTGATACCACCACCATATTTGTGTTCCCTTCGTTTATGAAAAAAAGTTGACTATGGCTTAGTTATATACAGATCTGCTACTACTACAGCACTTAGTCGCATTACAACATCCCTAAATAAGGCCTATCGGCTGCTCACTGGTGCACATCGATGTACCCACACATGTGAACTCTATGCTGACTCAGGTTGGTTGCAACTCTCAAACCGGACAAAGTACCTTACCTGCCTGATGACGAAAAAATACACTCTGGGCCTCACTCCACCTTGTATCCAAGACCTGTTATGCCTGAGTGCTAGCACCCATTTTACCAGAAGATCAGAACACCAGCCTCTCCAAGTCCCCCGATGCCGGACTTCTCAGGGACAAAGACCATTTGCCTATCGTGTCCCTAGCTGGCTAAATGCCCTCAGCACTCATATTACTGCCTCCACCTCTCTAGGTATTTTCAAATCAAGGCTGTTCTCTCACCTTGCCACCTCCAGCTCCTGTGACTGCCCTGATTAAACCTTCAATTTTCTCACTACCCACCCTGTTCTGTTATTTGACAAAGACATGTTTGGGAAACCTTTTCTCCTGCTATTGTCTGCTCCCCACACATTTCACTTACCCGCTCTGTTCTGGACTTTTTCCCTATTTGTTTCTCCTAATCTGGCATGACCTTTTTCTTGTAATAATAATGTGATTATTGATAGCTCATGTCCTTTTGCACAAATGATTTGATATGTATTTGTATATGTTTTCTCGTTCTTGACACAGCACAAATTGTTGTGTTATCTATGTAACCTTTTTTGTACTGTACTTAATTGACGTGGAACCTTTGTAAAAGAGCCTCTTGCTCAATGGTAGTAATTCCTAGAACAATAAACTAAACTAAACTAAAATCAAAACCTTCAATTTCATCTATCCACTCATCTTTCTTTAACCAGGCCTCTGTCAAACCACAGATATTTATGTTATCTTCCTGTATTATATACTTTATCTCATCTATTTTGTTTTTAATGCTTTTTGCAGGATGTTGATGCTGGATGTTTGTGAGACTTCTTCTTCCCTGGTGCTGAGTTGTTTCTTGGATACATTGCATTTATGATAGCACAGGTTGCCCATTGTAGGGAGTAAAAAAAAAAGTGCACCCACTAGCATATACTTTTGTCCGAAGTTTGTTTCTTCATAATATTGAACATCAGTGAGTGCAGGTCCCCATAGCCAGTTTGGGTGGTAAGAGCTTATCTCACCCTGGGTGTTGGTTTTCCTCTCCCAATTTTTCCCATAATACATGCCTTTGGTTTGCTACGACTGATGGGGATAGTAGGGAGGGTCCCAGTACAGACCCTGTTGTGACTGGCAGTATAGCTGAAATGCTTTTTTCCTTACAGGATGGAGTCAACCCCATCTTGGCATCAGTTAATATTACACATAATGCACCTACAGAGATTGAAGTCAAGTCAATTTGTAAACATTTAAAGAAACATGTCATGAAGGGCCACAGGATGTATTGGCATCAAGTTACCGTAGAGGCTTATTTAGAAATAAAACGTGTTCCTCAGGGATTAAGAATTCTTAATAAACCTGCGTATGGAACAGATGACCCATAATTTAGGAAACTATGGCATGATATCATGGAGGAGGCAGCATTGAAAAAGAACCAGTTAATTTTGACCAGGGCAGGCCCTATTAGAGATCAATTAACTAAGGAGATTGCTGAAACAGAGGAACTCCTTAAACAGAAAACCATACCAGAAGAATTTGCCAAATACAACAAGATTCTTTATGATAAAATAACCTGATGTGATAACCAGCTCCAGAAGGATAAAAAGAAGAAATTTATTAGAGATGAAGATGATTATAAATTAAATAGGATATATGATTGACTTAACAATAAAAAAACAAACTGAGATGCCTAAATCCCTTTTGAAACAAGTACCTGGTGCTGCTAACAAGGTCAATGCTGCCAATGAGGATGGGATGATCCTTGATTACACTGCAGGACCTTCTGACATGGATGAGTTGAAGACTTTTTTTAGAAAAGGAAAACGAAGTGTTGCAACCGAGATGCAGCCAATGGAAAACGAGGTTCCAGGAACCCTATTCAAATGTATCAATGAGGAGGAAGAAGATGAGGATGGGGGATGGTATGGAAGAGGCAAAAAGAAAGGACAATACTTATTTATTTATTATTTATTTATTGAATTTTGATGACCGGGTAAGCCCACTGGGCCCCGAAGGTCCCTTTTTCAGGGGTGACCCGGGAATAACATTAAGAGAAACATACAGTAGAAAAACATGTGGGAGTACAGAATAACACGGTATACAGTATTCAGCTGTTTACACATAGCAGACATGACATTGGTTAGATGTTGTTCATTACATTATCCATTGACAAAGACATTATTGAGACAGTACTGTAAATTTCCTTGGTAAGCCTAGTTCAGGAGCATTAACGGGTTCAGATTAAGGAAGGAAAGCGATAGTGCATACATTGTTAGGGGCTAACACTTAATACTTAATGATCTATTATCGGCCGGTGTGCCCTCTCCCCCCCCCAATTGAGTCTCACTCCTGTGGTTAACATTTCTGACTACATTCTCACAGATACTGAGCTGCAAATACTCAGCAAAGGTTCATCCTTTGCTCCGTCTGTAAAAATTGACTTTTTCTCCACTATAGTGGACTTGCAATTATTTGCCAGAAATCTTACGTTTCAGAGCATTTACCCTAAAAAAAACTTCTGGGACTGAGATGTATGTGGACCCAAACACCACAAGTATTTTGAAACCTCACTCACTTTATTTTCCTAGTTATAAGTCTGTGATTTCCTTATTTCTAAAAAACATGTCAATTTGACTTAGAAGGTCTTAAAAATAGTACTTTTTCCTCTGTTCAATTTAATTGTAGTTGACAGGAAAGGCAAATAATCGGCAAATTGTTATAAAGCCCGCTAATAAATGCAGGGCAGTGGTGGTGGTGCTAAATATTGTTGATTACACAGAGTAAATTAATGGACAACTACAGGATATTAACGTCTATGGAAAGTTAACATTTAACAAAACACTTGTTTTTAAAAGTGAAGTAGTTGATTTGTTGAGTGTTGAATCTGTGAGACGTTATATCTCTGATGAAACCTATGGGGCTCTTAAAGTTGCCCACCCGGTTGTGCCTGTTATTTGCATATTACCGAAGCTACATAAAAATGCCCAGAAACTGCCAGGGAGATCTATCATATCAGGAAATGGGTGGGTCACTGAGCCATATACATGCTTATAGATACATATTTGCAATCTTTTGTGCAGTCACCGAGGTCATACATTAGGGAACGCCACAAAAATCATTATCATAAAGCTGGTCCAGTGGCACTGAGGGTTGAGGTGCTGGATGCCACACCTCACACTGTGCCGGTGAACCATGTTTGGGAATGAGCATGGGCCACTGGGGGTCAACAGGGAGGGAGAAGGATTGAGCATCCCAAGGACTGCTCTCCTTCTCTGGGGAAGGGGATCTTCAATGGTCAGTGCATGCCTGGCCCCTAGCAAAGGCTGGGGGTGGCTCACTGATGCTGCCAATGTGGGGGAAGACACCTGATGAGACACACACAGGAGTGTGTGCACTACTGGCACTGGCATCACTGCATGCTCCACCTCTGAGGGGGCTGCACATTGGAGGAGAAAAGAATACTCTGGCAGGATGAAGGAGGGTGCCTCACAAGTAGCACCCCCGAATAGCCACAGCACCAGCCACACTGGATCTGGTCTTGGGTTGGGTGTGGGGTGCCCCGCTGGCCCTGTTGGGGGGGAAGCACTGGGGATATTGGTCTGTGCGGGCTGGTGGATGTTGGTAGATGGGACTGGGGGCTCCCTCCAGAGCTAGGGGGCTGCAAGCATGGAGTATAAAGTGACAGCAAAAAAAAAAGAGAAGATCATTAACATAGTGGAAAATCTTGATTTTGGTGAGGACTGTTTTTTGCAACCTTAGACATCAACTCCCTGTACACTGTAATCCCATATGAAGGTGGTTCAGCCACCTTGGAATGTTATTTAGAACAATGGGAGGAGGTGGCTCATGTAAATATGCCCATGTGGTATATCCTGGAACTTGCAAGAATGGTTTTGACCAAAAATATATTTTTGTTTCAGGGGACTTATTATAGGGAAGTAGGTGGCAATGCATGGGAACTAATATGGCCTCCAGTTATGCAAATTTGTTGGTGAGCCACTGGGAGAGCTCAGTCCTGTATGATACCACCACAAATCAATTTTTTCAATATCTGGATTTGTGGGGCTGTTGTATACTGTAGATGATGTACGTGTAATGTGGAAGGGCACAATACCACAGTTTGAGGCATTTGTCAGATGTTTAGAGAGTATGAGTGACTGTTTATGGTTCAAATACACTATCCACCTTAAAGAGATTATGTTTTTAGTTCTGAAGATTTACAGGACTCAAGCAAGGGATGTTTACATCACTTTTTATCAGAAAATAACAGATCGTGATAGCCTTCTGCTGTATGACAATTGCCACCTGCCCCATAGAACTTGCAATATACCCAAAGGACAAATGATTACAACACTTAGAAACTGCACTGAGAGGAGTGAATTTGAACAAAAGAAAACAGAACAGGTACATAGATTCAAACGACATGGGAATAGTAATGCCAACATTGTTAAAGCATTAACAGCAGTTGATAGTATGGAGAGAGAAAGAGTACTCAGACCCCAAAAACACATAAACAAGCAGCACCCCATGAACGCCCTTTTGTTATAACTTACTCAGTTAGATCCAGACAGGTGAGGGAAAGTATTTAAAACAATTCCCACATTTTGAATGTGGAGCCTAGATTGAGGGATCTAGTTAAAAAAGGTCCATCTGTTGTTTTAGGGGATCTAAAATCATTAGGGATTTTGTAGCTCCCAGTGCACTTCCAAGTACAGAGAAACGTAGACCCGATTGGATTCCCCCTCCACCTGTCGGGACATATACAGTATGTGTAGGAAGTGTATGTACTGCATAATTGTAAAATCTTGCAAAGATTTCACTAACAGACAAAGGCAAAAGACTCCCCACCAGCCAGGTGTGCTATAGAGAAGAATTCAACAAGGTAAACAGATAACTTAACCCTTTGAGAACTGAATATGTGTGAACGTATATAGATTCTGGACATATATGTACGTCCACAGTCTTCTAAGGGTTAAGCACCAACTACTGCCAACAAAATGAGCCAAAGCTGTAAATAAGCTGAGTACATCATTCAACTCAGAAAAAACATATATGAATAAAGGAAGTCATACCAGGTAACACAGAGACACCCACAGGAACAACACAGTGAGACCCACTGACCTCCTATCGGTTTTGTATCAAAGCGTCATCAAGGAGTTGATTTCACTAACCCTGTAACTGGACACAGTATTTCCATTTGACATTTTATTTCATGTAGCACAGTTGGGGTGGTATATTTACTGACATGTAGTTCTGGCAACTTCTGTGTTGGACTGTTTTAGCAACAGGCTGTTACTTATTATGGGCACTCGGCTAAGTCTTCAGCCCTGTGTCATGAAATATGTATAAAACCATATAAAATAATGTAAGACTGGCTCAAATCCTTACTTCACAGCCTACGGTATAAAAAGTTCTGATAATTACAAATAACGTCTCTGTCACACCCTTGTAGAATATAAAAAACTGATTTTATTTGTCCCTGTACAATATAATTACTAATAACTTCCATAGATAATACAGTATTGTAAGCACTGTGAAAATCAGCTTAAAAAACCACAACAAAGGTTTTAGAAAATAAACAAGAGTAACAAAAGAATACAACTTGCAATTTTGGTAACGTTTGGAAACAGTAGAAATAGAAACATAGAAGTTGAGGACCGCAAGGCCCATCCAGTCTGCCCATTTTTTCTACATTATGAATGTGCCATAGGCCTTTACTCTGTCAAGTAGATCCAAATAGTAAAATTGCTCTTGCATAAACTTCATAAATTTTAGAAGCTCCTTGTAGGTAATTCAAAAGAATCGAGTTGCATGAACAATCAAAGCTGTTTTTCCTTGCATAAAAATTTTGAACTTTGTCTTAGTATTTCAAAACTTATCTTTGTAACTTATTCAAGTACTTTTTCTTATGCAGAATGTTTAAATACTTTTATATAGATTTCAGCTTTTCCTATATACCCAACAGTCTAGTATTTAAAAAATTATTTTCCCATGCAACCTCCCAGCTAAGTTCAATTGGAATATTATAAAAATGAATTAAAATAATACTCAAGACATCTGGTTAGCTGTAGAGTCTGGATTTTCTTCTTAATTTCAGGATGTTGGTGAAAATACTTTTTCCCTGGATGGCAAAAGTCTGTGTTAGCTCTGCTACAGTCTTTGGCTCAGCTCCACACTGTTATTGAAATCCTTCCTGGCATAACTGCATAAGGATCGGACTGTCTCTTTTGTTGCAAGCAAAGAAAGAAACATGTGGTTCCTCTTAGCAAACTCAGAAAGTCAGTCCAGAGTTTTGGAGGGAACACTGCTTTCCATCATAAAACACAGACTCGGGCAACACAGATCTTCTTGGCATCTGGATTCGGAGAATTCTGAGGTGTCGCCCCACGAACTGGGTTTTAAATACATCTCATTATGATGCATATATGCAAGATTTACCAACACTGATTGGATCATGCAAATGATGAAGGGGTGGCTATTCACTCTCTCTTAGGACAGCCCCTTTTTGCAAAGTCTCTGAGTTTAAACATTTGTCAGTTTAAAACTATTTTTCTTATCATTTTTGAATGCAATAAGATGCAGTCTTCAAACAAACATTTCCAAGCTCAGCTCATTAAACACAATCTTTCAAAGAGTCTTTCATGTATGTGAGACAAATATTTTCTGAGATAAGATGATGATTATAACATTAGTTCTCTTTAGAACCTTTTAAGAACAAAAAAAGTAATTTCACTTTTCATGTCTCCAGCTTCAAGATGAGGTATTTTTCTATCAGATAGCTCTTCAGGAAAGTTCTTAAAAGTATTAAATTCCATTGCAGACAGTTTCTCTTTGTTCTCCAAGAAAACACATCCATCAAAGCTGCCAGAGTTGTTTGCTCCAAACTCTTTAAGATGGTTTATCTCAGCTCCACACCAAGTTGCACACAAAAATTACATTTTTAGATTTTTCATCACACCAGCTTTCATGAAAGACCAAATACATGTATCCCAGCTCTTAGACTTTTGACACAGAATGTATTGGCAAATAATTCTACTTCTATGGTGATTGCAGTCATAACACTTGGTCTCCTGATAGGATGGAGTGTCTTTCATCAAATGTATGTTTTGTGCTGGCAGCATGTTGCATTCTCTAATAACAAAAGTTTTCCATCTACATTAGCCTATATAGATTCAATTCAATCCTTTTTTTTCTTGAAGATAGCTGCTTGGTGTAGGGTTGCCACCCGTCAGATTTTTTACCTGGTGGTCAGGTTTTCAGGGTCCCTATCAGGTAATCCGGTTTTGCTCCGTGCTGGTCAGGTTTTTGAGCCATTTTGAGTGCTCACATACTTTTAAAATAAATCTTGTCATATACAGTAATTCATTGTTTCAGCTACATGTCCAAGTCACAAACAAGTTATGTTGTCAATGTAACCTTCTGTTTGTAAATGCAGTCACCCTGGGAGGTGTAAAGTATGGCCACTGCATCTTAAAGTGGCATAGCAGCACAGCTGCTTCCCATCTTTTGTAACAGTAACAGAGTCAGTTGTCCTCCACTTTCATTTGCTGGTAAACATTTTCATTGCTAATAGAATTTAGTCATTTTAAAATGTTTTAAATTATTTTATTTCCTAAAGAAAAAAGTATAGTCACTTCTTTGGCTTTGAAATAGTACTGTGGACATGAACAGGAAATAGAGCCAGAAAAAGATATAAAGTATGTATACTGTTGTGTGCTATTTACAGTATTTCCCTTGTCTCCCCCCAGATCATATCTGTAAATGAGATTTCTTTTATCTCAATACGTAAGTAAATAAATAATTAGGAAGAACCTAGCAAAGTAACTTTAACTGGTACAGTACAGTATCTTCACATTTTTGTTGAACTTCTGCTTTAAGTGTTGTTTTTTACTGATATAACAAATGGAATTCTAGGAGGAACAATGAAGCATGATGAGTCATTAAAAGGGGCGAGGGCTAGGGGCGGAGCTTAGGATCCGGTTTTTGCCTCATCCAAAGGTGGCAACCCTGGCTTGGTGTGAAGCAGTACCATGCTGTAAATTCTGGTTTGACACGTTGGTATGAAGTTACCATAGCTCTGTTATCAGATTATCTCTCTTTTTCTTGCAGAGTCCAAGCAAACACCTTTGATGTCACTCCAGAGAGGCCACAGATGACTCATCTGGTTTTAAAAGTCAATCTGAAGGTTTTTTTTCTTTCATTTTGCAGAACCCATCTAAGCAGATTTTTAAACTGAAAGTAACTTTTTTCTCTTGCTGAGAGAGCTTATGCAGACAGGAGTTTAAACCAGCTGTCTTTGTATTATACCCCAATTACCTAAATGAATGATTAGGCATTAAAAAGAACAATACAATGGTAACTATAATAATAATGCAAAATAATAGAATTATAATAAATATTTTTTGTAATTTAGGATTTGTTCCCACAGTCTCCCCTTTTTGAATTAAAATGTGTTCAGAAATAATACATTTTCTAATTCAAAAACTGTAATCTTACTATATGAGTATATAGATGAAGCATCACAGGGAAATTGAATCATGGAACATAAAGTTGCATCATCATGTAGTAACATGACATCATCAGATGTGACATCATCGGAAATGTACATTTTTACATAAAAATATGTACAGTACTACACGATTAAACATGATTACAGCTATGTACACTTTTCCTTTAACTGCTTTAACATTTTTTTCTGGCACATTGAAATTACTTCAGACTGCAAGTACCACTCTTTGTTCATCATCTACAAATATCATCATTACAACTAAATTTTCAGTGTGACAATTGTTCATTATCTTTTACTTTTACATAATCTTGTAAATTTTTATTTTTAGTATCACCGTACATGTAAGGCTAGTAGGCTATTCCTCTTAACATTTTATCAGTTCTGTCCCCCCTATGTGCTGAAGGTCCTACTCATGCGGGCCTCTGAGACTTTTTTACCAGTTTTCTCCAGGATATCATTCCTTGATTGAAATTTACCTTTTTGGTAGTACAAGGATTTTAGTCCACAGTCCATTTGTAGGTCTCTTTCAGTAATCATAGTTACATTTGGGGTCCTTAATGAAATTATAAACTAGTCCTACTGTTTTGTTACCTTATTGTACTTTTACTAAATCAAAATTAGATTCATCACCATTTCTTGTACATTTTCTTTCAATCAAAATCAGACTTACGCAACATTTCTTGTATGTGTTTTTAAGATGCTTGTGGTGTTCTGTACTAGCGTACATAAACTGGACCTTTACTAGCGTTTCTGGGTACCCTGGTAACATGAAGGTCACTCATATTACAATTATGGCCATCTTTTGAAAAAAGTGTCTTTTAGTTGAAAAAATCTTTTACAAACAAGTTCCTTTCCTTTGCTAATGAAGTTTCACAAGTGCACGCCTGTTTACCTTGTTCCTTAAAATCAGAAAAAGGTAAGCTTTTACCTGAATCTACTTTATTTGTAATCATCTCAATTTTTCATTATCAACTACACATACTTAAAAAAAACACTCTTCTGTTTTATTTTTCTTGATAATATTTCTAGTAGTCCCCCCAACAACTGGAGCAACTAATTCTGAATGATAAAGGATCCCTCCCCCCATCACTATTCCTAACCCACAGTCAGCTTTAAAGTGATAGGATCTGCTTTTGGATTATGTACCAAAATATGCATTACTCTAGTGCTCATATCCAAGCAAGGTGTGGAATGGATCTTTAAATCCATATCACTACCACAGGTTAGGCACACAGTATGCAGTTTTGTCAGGCATTTCTTTTGGCCTTCCTTTACATTGTTCCTAACAGAAAATTCCTTTACATCACCTGGAATTGTTGTAGTTAACTCACTCACCACCTGGCACACTTGAGGGATAGTTTGTCCAGACCTCAAGGTATGTGGTGTCACTTTTATTGGGTAAGGGTTCCCCCCTTATTTGTGACCACAGAATTTCATTGGCTAGGCTTATAGACACATCCAGTTGTACAAGTACATCTAACCCAAGACGTGTGGGAGATTTTAAACCTCGCATTGCATACAGGATTTTGTATACTCTTTTACCCTATCTGGAGGTTCAAGGCACAAATTCCAATACTTTTCAAGCTACTTTCATGGTTTGGAACATTCTTCAACCACTCCTATTTCTTTACATATTTTAAACTAGGCATCTGCCTCTTTAACACTTTGTAAAAAATAGTTCACTGATTAGACAGTGTTCATAGCCTAAGCATAACACAGAATTAGCTGCCTGCAAATGACTTGCTTTGACGGGCACCTGAAATTTACCTTTTGTTTTATTTAGTGGCATGTCCTTTCCACAGTCCTTGGTGAGCTGTGTATTCAGAGTCTAATGTCTTTATCAGGAACAGGATGGCACTGAGAAAGACAGGATTTACCTCCTTTTGTGTAGGAAATTAATCCTCCGGCATTATTCTCAGGTACAGTATGTGCCGCTTGTAATGGACTAGTTTGATATATGGCATTTCGTCCATTACAAGCACCATCTGTTATATCAGTTTTACTGTTTTCTCGAGTGAGGGAATAAAAAAAAACATCCTCCATTCCTGCAAATCATGTATACTTGAGGAAAGCTAAGTACAAGGCAACCATTCGTAAACCATAGTGGTGTTTCACCTCCCATGCCGTTCTGCAGCAGTTGTCACCACCTTGGTGGTTGTTGTTTCCCACCCTTGCTCAACATTTCAGTGTGTAAGCCGCATACTTTTTTCCCCAATGGCATTCCCTTCTGTATCGGCACTCCCATGTATTGCGGTCCAGGGTTTACTGCTTACTTAAAGTAAAGTCCTCTGTGGTTCTGTATTTTTCTATGTTTTTTTGGGTGCACTATTTTTGGTTGAGGTGTTTTTCCATGGCATATAGAGCTGGTGTTTATGTTGTTCAGTTGCTTTTGTGAATGAGTTTTGGGTTAATCTTGTGGGAGTCGGCGACCAAGGAGGAGCTCTGAGGATGTGCGAGCAGGAGTTTCAGTGGTGGCTGGACAGGAGTCCAAAGAGGTTTGTTTATGATTGGGGTAACAGTGTGCGTGGTGAGTGGTGATCTTGGCCTATGTGGGTGTTGATTCTGAGGATGTGTGAGCTGGAGTTGCGGCAGCAGTCCAGGAGGCTGAAGAGGGAATTTGTGACCAGGAATACCAGTATGAGTGGCGGTGTATGACTTCAACTTGTGTAGGAGTTAGCGATCGAGAAATTATGTTTCTCTCCTCAAGGTCCGTTATCAACCCCCCAAGCAGGATGTCAGCAGTGCTGCAGATGAGCTCCCCAGGAGACAGCTTCAGTAAGTGCACAGCTGCATTAACAGCTGCTAGAGGTGTGAAAAGATCTGTGAATGGGCTACTTGGCGGCCGCTAAATGCAGAATTACAGGTCCGCTTAATCAGGCGGCTTTATTATTGAGCCATATAGTAAATGGCTTCTGGCAATTGAGATTCGTCTGTTAAAAGAGGACGTCCGCTACAAGTGGGTCCAGTTAATTTGGCACATACTGTATTACCACATCCTGTCTGACAAACAACCCACATAACCACTTCTCCATCTAGCCAGATATTGAGAATTACCAAAAATAGATACATTAAGTACATCAGAACGCACAAAATTCAGTTTAATCATTAAAACATCTTTTTCTCAAAGTAGCAAGTCTGTTTAGAAACTTTAAAACTCTTTATAAATGGAATAGGCTTCTTTAGCTTTGGCCGCAAAACTCCATGGAAGTAGTCAAGAATTAATCTAAACCTTTTCAGAAAGGTCATTTCCCATCAAGAAAGCATCACTTGCTTTGTTGGTAGCATGCACTGGATGTTTAATTACCATTTTACCAAATCTCAGTTTCATCCAAACTTTACCTAAGGTCTTCTAAGCTTCCTTTCCATAACCTACAATCTGTAAGCCATCTGAAAGGGTTTTCAGCCTCTTTGCGATACCTAAGTCATTAGTCAGTTTATCAAGAAAGTTCCTGGAAATTAAGGTTACTTCTGCTCCTGAATCCGCCAGGGCTTCATGACTCAGACTGTTTTCAATGTTTATGTCAAAGTAAAATCTATCTGCTTTTCCCTTGGGGAATAAGTTTTCCAGGTAGAATTTGTATTTTTCCTCCCTTGGCAACATAGCAGTTTTACTATGACATATCACAGTGCTTTAGTTTTTTCACTAACTCTAGACACCTCTTAAGAAAGGCTAGTCTCAGAGGTAGCATTTTTATTTTCACATGGCATCTCATTTTTAAATCTCATAGCAATTTCATTACCCTTTTTATCAATAGCAGTTTCATTTAAAAGGTTAGCAGTAGAGTGGACAGAATCTGTAAGTCACTCGGCACTATTTGTTCCATCTACATTAGGCACGGTTGAAAAAGTTTGGACAGGACAGAGATAAGCAGGACATGATTGGGCTAAATGGAATGAAAAACTTTGGAGAGATTTTTTTGAAATCTTTCATTACTTTTTCAAATTCCTCCATTTCTTTTTCAAACTCCTTACTTTTCTGTCTCTTCTTAATCTGTGACTCCTTAAGCCTTTCCTTTTCATTTGCAGAACTACTAGTATGTCTAGACCTGCCCTGTGGTACACTATCACTTTGCTCATCATGGTCAGAACAGTGGTGCCCTCTGTGGTAATTTCTGTCACCTCTGTACTTATCATACACACTGATATGTTCATTACCATGGTGCCCCCTCACACACGCATGAGAGAAAACCTGGTTTTGGCATCAAGAAAAGCCTCGAGAAGACTGCTGAGCCACAGTTGGGTCTAGCATAGGCTTTGGCTGTTCCTTTATATGTTTGCTTGCACACATGCGCAGGAAACATTATGTGGCAGCTTAGGAGAGAAGCGGGTTGCAGAGGTGCGGCACTGTGGCAGCCAACACTGGCACTGCATTTGTGGGTTTGGCATTGTTCACCCAATGCAGGCCCAGTGTCCTGATGACACTGGTTCTGCAGAAGTGCCACCAACTTGAAACGATTTGGCCTTTGCAATGAGGGGCCACCTCGTCATTGCAGCATCAGCCATTCCACTGCAATGAGGGAGTGACCCGCCATTGCAGGGCGGTACCTTGCTCGGTGTAACATTTCCCTAAACACGGCAGCAGCTTATGCCGCTGCCTCAGAGCCCCATGAAAGCCAACTGATGGAGGTGCCCAATCCCCCTGTCAGCATTCCCCCAATCCAGTTCATTTGCCAATGGGGGAGCCCACTCCCTGTTGGCATAATGTTCCCCCCATTTGTTGTGTGCTAGGGGTGCCTAACTCTTGGCTCTTGCCCCAACACAATATAGCAAAGCAACGGGGTGCCTAACTGTCAGCTACAGCCCCTCAAAAAGGCACTTAGGTGGCATACTGGGAGCCCACCCTAGTGTGCCAAAAGTCCCTGTAAATAAGAAAACCTTCCTGTGATGTTATAAAAATGTTTTAAACCTGTAGAGTAGAAAACGGTCCCTCGCTGAGTCTCCCCCAACCCGCGCCCACCCACTGCGCACCCCACCTCCCCACGCCCTCATCACCCCATTCTTACCTCTGGAGTCCAGCGAGACAATCCTTGGTGGATCGAAAACAAATCTGCACTCTTCAAAGCCGACTACAAACTGAAGAAATACCCATAAGCTGTATAATGGCATAAATGGTTTTTTTTTTCAAGTTATGTGGATATCGTGGGCATTTTTGGGACTTTTGGCACCAAATTTTCAACTTGGGGTTATTGGGACCCCTCCTCATGAATTCAGTCACTGTCATGGTGTTATTCAGTCCAGAAAGGTGATTTTGCAGTCACTGCACAGAATCACCTTTCAGGACCAATTAACGAAACAGCAGTGCCACTGTTCATGAGGTGGGCTCTCAAAAAGCCTATGTTGCCAATTTGGTGAAATAAATCCATAAAATGACTGTGTTATGAGCATGCATTGCACAGTTTCCACGCACCCCTGTAACTTCAAAACTGTGTAATATTTTCATGCCAGATTTTATACATTGGCATTTTTTCACACCACCTTATGAACAGTACAGCTGTCATTTTTCACATCCTGGCCAAAATGTGTTTTCACACTTCCAGCACAGAATAGCGCAGTCGCTGTGGGAAATCAGTGTTTGGGACAGATTAAGAAAATCACAGTGACTCTGTTCATGAGCAGAGGTCCTAAATGCCTATGTTGAAAATTTGGTGACAAACATCCATAAATGACTGTTACATGCATAAGCAGTGTTTCTATGCCTCATAACTTCGCAAATTTGTAGTATTTTCACTCCAGATTTTCAACATTTGCATTTTTTCAGACCTCCTTATGAACAGTACAGCTGTCATTTTTTGCATCCTGGCCAAAATGTGTTTTTGCACTTCTGGCACACAATAGATTGGTCGCTGTGGGAAGTCAGTGTTTAGAACAGATTAAGAAAATCACAGTGACACTGTTCATGAGCAGAGGTGCTAAAATGCTTATGTTGAAATTTAGTGACAAAAGACAATAAAATGACTGTGTTACGAGTGTACATTGCACAGTTTCCACGCACCCTCATAATTTTGTGCATTAGTAATATTTTCACTCCAGATTTTCAACATTGGCATTTTTTCACACCTCCTTATGAACAGTACAGCTGTCATTTTTCATATCCAACCCAAAATATGCGTTTACACATCTGGCACAGAATAGCGTGCTTGCTGTGGGAAATCAATGTTCAGGACAAATTAAGAAAATCATAGTGACAGTGTTCATGGGCAGAGTCACAAAATGCCTATGTTGAAAATTTGGTGAAATAATTCCATCAAATGACTGTGTTACATGCATGCATTGTGCAGTTTTCATGTACGCTCAGAAGTTCGAGCATTTTTAATATTTTCACTACAGATTTTCAGCGTTACCATATCTTCACACCTCCCTATGAATGATACAGCTGTCATTCTTCACATCCTGCCCGATTTGTGTTTTCGTACATCTGGCACACAGTGGCACAGTCGCTGTGGGAAATCAAAGTTTGGGACACATTAACAAAATCACAGTGCCACTGTTCATGAGAAGAGGTCCCAAATGCTTTCATGAGGTGGGGTCACAAAAGGCCATGTTGAAAATTTGTAGTGCAAATACCAACAAGCATCTGGGGCATTAGGGTTTCTAACCATAACATCCCACCCTGTAGAGACTGACTGGCATTGGGTGTGCCTTTGGATTGCTGACTGTAATGCTCATGTCATTCCACCCACCTCCACCCCTGCAGCCAGTGACAGGCATCGAGGTGTGCCTTGGACTCTTCAGTCCCAAAGTTCACCCCATTCTCCTATACTGCGCCCATTTCAGTGTATGTCCTTATGGAATGGGGTGACTGTAAAGCCGAACACCCCAAGGTATACCTCAACACTTGTCAGTGTCTGCAGGATAGGGTGAGGTGAAATGGCATGAACATTATGGGCAATGACCCAAATGCATACCCTAATGCCTGTCCGTCTCTGCAGGGTGGTGGTGGGGTTGGCGTGAAGTTCAATACTTCACTGCCATTTCTATTCTGCATCTGTCTAACTCCTGCATTTCCAATGCTAATACCAGCAAGCAAACATTTGGCATTGACAAATGCTTGCTCTTTTCAGAAACAGATAACTCCTCTCCCCCTTCTGTTTAAACATATGCTTTTTCTTATACTTTCCAAGTATTTCTCTTTATGAATCAGAAGCAGAATCACTTTTCTGTCTAGGGTTATATTCCTTTCTGCTCTGATGTGATTCATTTTCTGAATCCAAAGAGGAAACACAAGACATTCCCAGAACCAGCATTACAATCTGGTGATTTAAATGCTTTCAATTTTTTCCTAACTCTATTTTTAATCAGTGAACTTTCATATTTGTTCATAAATTCAACCAAATCCTTGTTAACCTGTTCATAAGCATTAATTCAACTTTTTTTTCCCAAATTTAAACAATGCTTTTGTCATTCCCTAGCCTCAAATAAGTCACTTTCTAAAGCCACACAGTCCTGTTTACTCTCTTGTAACAGAGTCTGTAATAGCTCCACTTGACCTTAAGTTTACCACATTCAAAATTTCTATCCTCCAGCATTTTTCCAGCTGGCTTTTTCTATCAAACAGCAATTAATATTGTTGGTTAGCTTTAACCAATTATCCTATGCTTTCCTCTTGAATTTTAGAAGTCAGATGGGATGTTGGAGAATATATCACTACGTCAGTGTTAAGAACATATGCAGTCACAGTTAAGGCTGTCATGGTTTACAACAAAAACAACAACAACAATAATGGCAATAAGTGTTAAAGGGACACAGTCAATGTTTTTGCATCATACTATTTCTAGTTAAAACCACATTTTATGATTGCTTACATTCTCTGAGATTAATTGATGTTGCTAGCTGTTTTATCTGCCTCCTTGCTTATTGAAACTACTGAAATGCATGCAAATGCTGTAGTTGCATCCAACCTTATTTTGTTTCAAATCCTAGCTCTACTTCTATTGCATACTTCCTGAACATTAGTAACACCCAAAAAAAATGCAGCCACTCATGATGCATTGTATCCTCTCCTGCTGCTGCATAATGAGTGGCTAGACTATGATGAGTGGCCCCAAATACAGGAAAGATGCAGTGGAAGTTGATCAAGGAATGCAAACAAACATGTTTTTGTGTGGTAACACCAGTATGGTGGGCAGTCTTTTTTTTTACTTTTTAAAAGAAAAATGAATCAAGATCAACCTCCCAGCTACATCAACAGTATCTAAAGAATGTGAAAAATCATAAAACATGTTTTTTAAACAAGGGACACTTTGTGGCCTAAGGGGTTGACAATGACCCTTTAAACAACTGTTCAAAGACTGTAACCTTTCTATGATGCTTCAAATATATTTTCTTTTCAGCTTTACACTTCTTATACTGTTAGTCAAGAAGTCTATCTTGCTTAGATTCAGAACCTCAACTCCTTACTTTCAGTTAATGTAACTTCATACTCAGAGAAAAGCAAAACAGAAAAATATTATTTATACAATTCAGTAGCTTTGAAAATAATACCTATTTCTATGCACACTAAGGTGTGGACTGTTATTCACTAAACAATTATCCCGGATGAGCCCCCAATTATGTTGTAGCAATAGGCTGAAAAATCAATTACTTATTATGGGCACTCAGCTAAACCTTCATCCCTGTGTCATAAATATGTATAAAACCATATAAAACAACATAAGACTGTCTCAAATCCTTACTTCAGAGCCTACAGTATAAAAAGTTCTGATAATTATGAATAACATTTCTGTCACACCATTGTAGTATATAAAAAATAAACTTTATTTGTCCCTGTATAATATAACTAGTTACTAATAACTTCCATAGATAATAATATATTGTAAACACTGTGAAAAGAAGCATAAAAAAAAAACAAAGGTTTCAGAAAATAAACAAGAATAACAAAAGAATACAACTTGCAGTTTGAGTAACTTTTGTAAACAGTGAAATTTTTCTTGCATTAACTTCATTAACTTTAGAAGTCCCTTGTAGGTAATTCAAAAGAATCTAGTTGCATAAACAATCTAAGCAGTTTGTCCTTGCATAAAGATTTCAAACAACTTCATCTTACTAGTATTTCAAAACTTCTCTTTGTAACTTATTCAATATTTTTCTTATGCAAAATGTTTATGTGCATTTATATAAATTTGAGCTTTTCCTATATACACAACACTCTAGTATTTAAGAAATTATGTTTCTAATGCAACCTCCCAGCTAGGTCTAATTACAATATTATAAAAAATTAATTAAAATAACACTCAAGACATCTGGTTGGCTGTAGAGTCTGCATTTGAAAATTCATCTTCCCTGGATGGCAAAAGTCCTTGTTAGCTCTGCTACAGTCTTTGGCTCAGCTCCACACTGTTATTGGAAATCCTTTCCTGCATAACTGCATAAGGATTGGACAGTCTCTTTTGTCGAACGCACAGAAAGAAACATGTGGCTCCTCTTAGCAAACTCAGAAAATTAGCCCAAAGTTTTAGAGGGAACATTGTTTTCCACCAAAAGACAGACTTGAGTGACACAGATCTTCTTGGCATCTGGACTTGGAGAATTCTGAGGTGTTTCCCCAGGAACTGGGTTTTAAGTCAACCTCATTATGATGCATATATGCAAGATTTGCCAATGCTGATTGGATCATGCAAATGATGAAAGGCATGGCTAGTCACTCTGTCTTAGGACAATATATATATAAGTTTTGTGCTGGCTGCATGTTGCATTCTCTAGTAACAAACAAAAGTTTTCCATCTACATTCGCCTATAGAGATTCAATCCAGTCCCTTTTTTTTCTTGAAGATAGCTGCTTGGTGTGAGGCAGTACCATGTTATAAATTCTGGTTTGACATGTTGGTATGCAGTTACCATGGCTCTGTTATCAAATTATCTCTTTTCTTCTTGCAGAGTCTAAGCAAACACCTCTAATATCACTCCAAAGAGGCCACAGGGGGTGATGAATTAAACTCATCTAGTTTTAAAAGTCAGTCAGATATTTGTTTTCCTTCCTTCCTTTTGCAGAGCCCATCTAAACAGATTTTTTACACTGAAAGTAACTTTTTTTCTCTCTTGCTCAGAGAGCTTATGCAGGCAGAAGTTTAAACCAGCTGTCTTTGTATTATACCCCAATTACCTCAATTAATGATTGGGCATTAAAAAGAATAATAAAATAGTAATTATACTATAATGCAAAAATACAATTATAATAACATATGTTTGCAATCTAGGATTTGTTCCCACAGGATGCACAACATGTCAGTTTAAAACATGTATATGTGAGCATATACATGTGATTTAAAGGGGTGATGAGTCATATGCAATGGTCAAGCAAATTAAAAACACCACTGCTATGCACCATGAAGTACAATTTGTAGGGATTAAAAAAGTTAGCCTTGGTCCAAAGGATGGCAACTTGAAGAAGTTAATAGGGTAGTGAGAAAGCTACTGGATATACATGCTGGGGAGCAGAAGTGATGGAGGTCTTAATGAGAATATTGATCTTTAAGCTTTCCTATATAAATGATAAAATAGTTCTCATTAAGTTTTAAATAGTGAGAACCTGTTTTAATGTGGATGCTTGCATATCTACATTGTTAAGTATACAGTGCATTTAAAAATCAATTTAAAAGTATGGGTTGTTTCCATGCTGTGAGGATAATGTTTGCTATTTTTGTAACTTAAGTGTTGTGCCTGGTAGCCATGGGGACATGAGTAATATCAGCTTGTAGTTCATCAATTGCTTTGTTGATTATGATGAAAATTCATGAGGGATAATATTTTGATGTTTCCTATTGGCTACCATGTATATGCCTTTTGATTATGTGTATTAATTAATTTCACTTGTCTTTAATTGATATGCATATATATATATATATATACAGCACCCTATGCATTAGCAAGACATTCTGAGGAAGCTCAAGGTTCACCTGAGTGAAATATCAGTCTATGGTGTTGGTCTTACTGTGACGTCACACTTGTGTGTCAGCGTTTTTTCTGCCATTGGCTCATGTGGATGTTAACTGCACCATGCCTTGTATTACAATAAATGGTAAGATCTTTTAAATCATTTTTTTCTTTGTGGACTCCTTTTTGCAGTGGGTGCTTTAGTGGTGTTTTTCCATGTTTGTTTTTTACTTCTGCACCACTGCTTTTCCTTGGTGCTGATTTTGTTGTTTCCTGGTAGGTGGTATAGACCATCAAAGTTGTCACCACAAAATACTTTGGATTTGTATACTGCACTTCATCCATTTACTGATACCCACAAATTATTATTGATAGAAGGTTTTAACATGGACTGGAGGAATCAGCAGAAATTGAGACATTTAAAAACTGCAGCTTTGAAGTTGGTGCTGGAGTAATTAATATCGGAACTACACAAATTAACCCAGTAATCCAGAAAGTTCTTCTTGTATTATCTGATCTTCACAACTTGTAGTTATTTGTATAAGGATGTGAAGCATTGATGGTCTTTTCAAACAATTATAATGCCACTTATTGTGTTGGGGTAAAGTAAGGAAAAATAGAAGGGCCACCAATTTCTTTTACATTTAATGCATACTTGGAAGCTGTTAAGTAGGATCATTTGAAATTATTCTTAGTTTATAAGAAGCACAGCAATTCTTTATGAGTGAATTAGAATCAGTTTTGGAAAAACATTTCCCTATTAAGAAAAGAAAAGTTAAATAGAATTCAGCCCAATGGTTTTTCCCATATTTAAGGAAATTAAAAAGGGAGAAAAATAATAGTTGGAAAAAGGCCCACAAATCAAAACAGCAACAGGAATGGATGGCCTGTAGGTGTTTAAAGAACTTATATGTAAAGGATGTGAGATTTGCTAAAGCAAATTATATAAGAAATAAAACTGAAGAGGCAGCTGGGGCTCCCAAGGAATTTTGGAATATAATTAAAAATCTGAGTGGGGATATAAATAACTCCAAGAATATTAAAATTTGTAATGATTGGGGAGCCATTTGAAGGAAGTGAGCTATTGGGTAAATTTAATAAGTTGTTTATTGAATCTAGAAATTTATGCAGTGATGATAATTCTCTTGAAGAAATGTCAGGGAAGTATGTTCCAAGGGAGAGACTAAGTGAATCTGCCTTTGCTGAAATTTGAGAGAGTGAATTTATGCAGCTTTTGTTGTTTTTAAAGAAAAGGAAAAGTAGTGGTTCTGATTAACTCTACTCAAAAATGTTGAAATCTGCAGCCTACAGATATCTGCCCCATTAATAGTTTTGTTTAGTTGGTCAATGCAGTCTGGGGAAAGTTGTGCCTGTGTTTAAGTTGGAGAGGGGCCTGTGTTCAAGTTGGGAAGGGAGTCCAGAAAATAACACAAATTACAGGTCAATTTCACTTCTCCATGTTGTCTTGAAACTACTTAAGAAAACTGTGGTTAGGTGGCTGAGATACTATTTTGGGGAGAGTGGGATCTAAGATAAGTATCAGTTGGAGTTCTTAGAGGGGCATAACACAATCACAGCTGTGTTGAAGGTCTTGGATGACATCAACAATGCAATGGAATCCAGGACATTTATGAGTGCCACCTTTGTTGACCTCTTTAAGGCCTTTGACACAGTGGACCATGTGATCCTACTAAACAGACTTGAGGCATTAGAGGGATAAAGGGGTGGTTCTGAGGTGGCGTTTGGATTATTCCTGTCAGTGAAGGCAAAGGACTTCCGTAAATGGTAAAATGTCTGAGGACTTGGAGATAAAGAGGGGTACAAGAGGGGGTTAGTCTTTGGACTGTTTCTATTTACCTTGTATTTGAAGGACTTGAAGAAGTGCATCGGGGCAGTCTATCAGTTGTATGCAGATGACCCTGTGGTCTATGCCTCCAATGCCTCCCCTTATATTGTCCACTTTCAATTACAAAAATCATTTGACGGGTTACAGATGTTCTTTAATGCTTCAGAGTTGAATCTGAATACAGGGAAGACAAATACTATGTTCTTTGGTCCACAACTGAAGTTAAAAAAAATACTCAATTTCCACAACTGACATTGAGAACTATGGAAGGTCAGGTTATTAAACAAGTACAAGAGTACAAATACCTTGGGTATTTGATGGAGCCCCTGGGGACAGGAAACATTCATGTTGAAAAGTTACTTAAAAAGGTGGGAACAAAAGTAGGACTCCTGTATCATTATAGGGATTGTCTGGATCTTGATGTTAGGCTAAAGATTCATCAAACCCAGGTTTTACCTATCTTAGACTACACAGATAGTATTTATGAGTACTGTAGTATGGAAAAATGCATAAACTAGTAAACCTGTATAATAGACTGGCAAGATTAGTACTTGAATGCCCATGGGATATACACCATTGCCTAATGTATAAAAGATTGGTATACATTTTACTACCTGATTGTAGGTTACTGCATAAAATAATGGTTGCTATGAAATGTATTAAGACATGGCCTAGAATATCTTTTGGAAGGTCTATCTAGTAGGAAAACTCTAATCTAATTTAAATTTAAGATGTTCCACTGGCATGGAAATGGCCATGCCTATGGTTAAAACACAAACAGCTACACATTACTTTTAGTTATATGGTGCTGTGTACATGGAATGCCCTTCCCACAGAATTCAGAAACCAGAATGATAAAATATGTTCTGCTCAGACAATGAAATTGTGATTTTTGGAATCTAGGTCTATCTGCATACAATGTGAAATGTATGAACATAAGTAATAGTAATAAGTAATATAAGTAATAGTATAGTTCGTTCTTAGCACTTGTTTTGCTTGTTTCTCTCCCACTTCCTCCTTGTCCTTTGTCTTCCCTTCTTTCTCTGTTGCCTTGCTTTTATTATAGTTAGTATTATGGTAATATGCGTACTGTGATTGTGATTTAGTATTATATAGTGACTGTCTAGAATTGATAGTGTATGTAACTATTTTACATGAAAATGTGCTGGGTCTCTATTGTAAATGAATTTTGCTCAATGGATTTTTCCCACAAATAAACTGGAAACCCACTACTGCTTGGTAGCATGTAACTCTACTTCTGTACTAAGGAGGTAAATGCTGTGGCAAAGGACATCCAGCAGTGAGTGCAGACCCCCCCCCACACACACACACCTGCAGTAGAGTTTAGTAATGAGCAGTCTGTTAATCTGAAGTAATGTTTCCCAAGTTGTATTCAAAAAACATGTTCCACACTGGGGATCAAATCCAGGCCACTAACCTCCTACTATCTGGTAGCCTGTAGCTCTACTGCTGTACTAACGTTCCTTGACAGGAGATGCATGCTTTTGCAATTGACATCCAGCAGTAACACCAGACTCTCACACACACACACACACACACACACACACACGTGTACAGCTCTAGTGGATTTTAGCAATGAACAGGCGGTTAATTTGAAGCAATGTTTCCCAATTTGCATTCAAAACTCAAAGTCTGAGTTATAACTGTTCAACTTATCATCAATATAGAACACCAGACCTTGCTGAAACTTTACTACTAACATTGGCAATGACATCTAACATGTTCTCTCACGCTACATAAACTGTAGTGAGAATGAAAAAATTTTCCCTACTGGAGATCAACTCAGGCTTGTGGACTTGTGTAGGTCTGAAACCCTATGCCAAGACCTAAAAGCCCTATCACTGGCACCATCGATCACACAGCTGAGTCACCCTCACTGAATGTACCTTTGAACTTGACTAAATGTTAAAAGAGTAGCCATGACCACCATATATGCTTACAGTAATGCTGGTGACACTTACAAATGTACCATTCAAACTATTAATTACTAGTGTTCCTTTGTTGACCAAAAAAATAAATCCCCCTCCTATCTGCTTAGTGGGGAAATCTCTGCTGTTAACCCTACAACAGGTAACATTTAGGGTCAGGCCTTTGTTGTGTGTGTGTGTATGTATGTTGGAAAATGAGGCTTTGAGAAAGCATGAATCAGTGCGAAACATGTCAGCTGACAATTAGTTTCCTACTTTCAACTGAGTAGGCATTTTCCTGTGAGAGAGCATTCCTGTTTTACAACTGTTTGGCACTGTGTAGGTCAAATAAAAATATTTTGTTGCACCATAAGGATGTCCACCAAGTCTTCTGTTGGTTGTCAGGACTAAAAGCATTTGGAATTTGGAAGTCTGAACTCCAAGCCTTCAGTGGGTGCTGGTGTTTAAGGCACTGTTTTCTCTAAGTTTTCACATTACCAGGCACCACTGTCTGCCTAAGTGCTGTCACAAGAAATTGCTTTTCTATGTCAGAAAATGAACATTCTATGGATGAAATTGTGTAGAATTTTGAATTACCATACAGTTTATTTATTTAAATTCTCAGATTACAATACCTGTGAGTCAGAGATTCTTTTATAGAGGTTCCACGACAGACTGAACAGTACAATACAAACAGTGAACTAATTAACATATCTACTATGGTTACATGTTACAGTTACAAAGGTTAATAATGTAAGAGACATTTTAGTGAAGACACAACCCCCACCCATACGTGTGATTCAGTGGTCTAAAGGGCTAGCAGGAGCAGTCAACAGGATGACCTTGTCAAGCAGAGGAGACTGGAAGCAGTCACAAGTATCACATAGCACACGATATAAAATTACATTCTAGGCAATGATATTGCTGAAATTAGTTCAATCAGTGGGTACCTATTGGACCAAGGGCCAGAGAGTGTGGACAATCAGATGCCCTTGTCAGAACAGAGTAAATGGAAACTGTCATTAATGACACAAAATAAGTGAGATGGAGCAAGGTAGAAGTGACAATGGTGTCATCCTTGAGACTTTAAACTGATGGGAGAGTAAGTGGGAGGTGCACGGGGGTACAGCTGTCTGCAGAGGGAACACTGTATGGCACCAGCTAGTGAATGAAGGAGAAAGATGTGTGCGGGGGTAGTGAGGTGACAGGGAGAGGTCATAATAGGAGGAGGAGAGACAGGGAAGGAAAAAACATGGTGGTGGAGGCAGAGATAAGGGGTAGACAGTGGCAGGAGGGGGGGCCGGATTGTACAGTGTGTTTATCTGTGCTACAGCAGCTAGCAGGCCCTGGGCCAGATATTCAAAACTTTGCACCGGGAAAAAAACGTTTGTGCAGGTTTAGCACAGGATTAGCGTGGGTCTGCTATATTCAAAAGACCAAATAGCACGGGCAAACTGCATTAGCGCCAGGCAAAACTATAATGTATGCAAGGGGCAAACTGACATGAATACAGGTGCAATGCTATATTCAGCGACTAGTGCCGCGTTAAGTGGTTTTGCGCGACTTAGCGTGACACTTAGCACGGTGCAAATTACTGCCCAGGAAAAGCTTGTCTTAACCCTGGGTAATCAGCTTTGCGCAACACTTTGGCCTTGCGCGGTGTTTGCACGGGTTTAGCGTGGGGTTTGCACGACCCTAACAAATAAATATGACACATAGATAAAGCCAAACATAGAGGAAGCATGCTGCTCACCAATGGCATCACAATGATGCCATCATCTGTCACCAGTCCCAGCCATGCCAGGCAGCAAGTGGTGACCCTGCCGCCAGTGGACAGCATGGCAGTGTGGCTATACAGCACACACCTGCGGACCACACATCTGTGGACATGAACAGATGCCAGCACACACATGCAGCACTGTGGGCATGGAGGATGTTGAGGGGAGCGTGTATGGGTGGCGAGGCTGTGCCACAGACCAGGTGTGGCCACAAGGCTGGGACACATCATGCAGTGCACATGGGCCAGTATAGGGAATACCCCAACACTAGTGTGCCTTTCGGATAATATATGCCCCCCCCCGGCCACATACCACACAGCTGTACAACTGCCACTGCACACAAAGCCAGAAATGTACATGTCACTGTGAGCATCCCATGCCACAGGTACAGCATCTGTGGGTCACACAACAGTGTAACAGTAATGTCCACTGTCAGTAAACACCTGCAGGTTGGGCCTGTCACTATGTACAGTGCAGTCATCATCACTGCCCTACACACCATAGGCAGTGCTGTGTCCTTCACACTACTGGCCCCCTTGCTACTGTAGTGTCTGCTGTGCACTGTAGCATGCCCTACAGTGTGTCAGTTGCATGCAGCACCACCATCACCTGTGCCTATGCTATCTTGTCCCCTGGGGTACAATATGCTATACTATGCTGTATTGTTTACATGTAGCCTGCAGCTACCATCGTGCACTGCCAGACTGACCTACAGGTGGAGCTGCGGCCGGACCTGGTCAGCCCCTGTACTTCCAGACTGAGCTACAGGTGGCTCTGTGGGATCCTGCAGTAACGCTGGGCAAATTGCATGCTAATCAGGGTATAATGAGATACTAATCCAGTTGTTTGCCCAGAGACTACCTAAGTAGGCTTATTTGCATGGCACTTTTGAATATGGCACATTTTAGCTCCGGGCAAATGTGTTTGCACCGGGCTAACTGCTTAGCTCCGCACTAATGCCGCACTAATGTGTTAGTGCGGTGATAATGGTACGGGGAATAATGTACAGTTTTGATCACTGTTCTTCCACATCTACTGCTTCCTGCAGCTGTACTGAGTCCATGCATTTGCTGGCACACACATTGGCCATGTAGTTCGTCTGTACCTGCCCTCACGTTGCTGTGCACTGTGTTGTTGTTGTGGGTTGCACTTCCTGGTTGCTTTATTCAGTGCTGTCTTATTCCCAGGCTATTTTTGCCCTGCACTCCCAAACCAGTTTGCCCGGCTTCCTTAGACTGCAATATTCAGCAGGATTAGCACCGGGCTATTTCCATTTCAATATAGCTTGTTCTGTGCTCCGGGCTAAGTTTGCACACTGGGCAGTGCTAATTTAGCCCCTGGGCAAAGTTTTGAATATCTGGCCCCCTGTATCTTGTTGCTGTGGAATCTGCCCAGGACGGAGTTGCAGTGTAACCCTGATTAACCAAATGTTCTAGGAGACATCAGATTCATTTGGATAACTGAGGGGTCTGAATAAACAGGGGTCCACTGCATCAGGCACACCAGATTTGTGGGGCAATATCAGAGTTAGGATAAACATGAGATCTGGATAGTCAGGGTTTGGATAATTGAGATTGTATTGTATCCCATGGTAAACATTCCCTTTGTTAAATTTGGGGGAAGACAGAAAAAAAGCAGTAGGAAACTGGAAATAATCCTTACTACAACGGAGGCTTGGCTTTACTTAAGGGAAGAGTTCCTGGCAGTCTGTGAAAGACATGGCCCATCTTGTTAAAAAAGAAAGTGAGAAACAGCAATGCTACATGGTATTCCATAAGACTTTGTAAGTTTCATTGGATACGTGATAAACTTCAGAAATTTGCAAAACATTTATCAGTGCATTAGGCTGCGTATCGCAGTGCTAGTAACTTATATCTTAAAAAAATTAAATATGCAAAAGCATTTTTTTACCTTCAGCTAAAAATCCAGCACAGTTCTGAAGAGTGGTAAAAAGCCTTCAGACATTAGGTTCATCTAGGATACTTTTTTATTTTGTTGAATGCTAAATTAGCTACAATTTCTCCAGAAGTGACAGATGAATTTAATAACTAATGCATATGTATAGGTACTACTGCAGTAGATTTTGCCTTTGATACAGATAATCTGCTTGTTCCCAGGGGTAAGTAGATCTTTTACTATAAATCAGACTGTTCCAATTTCTTTTTTGACTATTTCTGCTATCCATGTCTTAGATGAGTTACTGAAAATTAATCCTAATAAGTCTGGAGGGTCGGACGGTGTTCCATCAAATATGTTCAAGCATGCTGCCTCTATTGTTGTTCCATTTAGTTCTGACTTACATTTACAAAAAAAAAAACTGGAGAATTTCTTGTCATTTGGAAGCAAATCAAAGTTACTGACATATTCAAATCTGGATTAAAGTTAGAAATTGGTAAATATATACCTTTTTTATCACTACCAACAGTTTCTAAAATGTTCAAAAGAATAATTGATATTCTATGGAAGGTGTATTTGGATTCCAGTAACTTGCCAAATTCATATGAAGCAGGTTTCCAAGCAAATCACAGCACCCCCACAGTTGATGTTAAGGTAGTAAATGACATTCAAAATGCTACTGATAGAGGCTCATTAGTAGGGCCCATTTTATCAATCTCTCAAGAGCATTTGACAGTCTTGATCATTGCTATTAGAATAGTAAAATGACATTCTATGGAGTTGAATAACGACGCATTAAATGTTTTTCTAATTTATTTTGAGGTAGGCAACTGTTGGTTGCACTGAAACGTCACACATCTCAGCTTACGTAATCCCATTATTTTGAGAGTTTCTTAAGGTGCAGTCCTCAGACCAGTTTTATTTAATCTTAAAACAAATGGAATATTTACAAGTATAGAGCTATATCAAATCATTTATATGCAGATGATACAATCCACTATACACAAGGTATATCTCTTGGAGTTATTCAAAAAACACTATGGCATTATTTTAATTTGTTGCAAAACTAACTCTGAACACATCAGTAAAGATTTCACTTTTTGGATGCACTAAAACTTGGACAGATCTGAGATGAGAAATCACAGATTTCACTTTTTGGATTAGCTAACAGGCTTGGACAGATTCAAGATAAGTTGAGCTTTACAAGTACAGATGGATGGAATTTGCAATTGGTTGATTTCTATAAGTGCATACTGTTGTAGTCCGGATGGACTTTCATTGTACAGTAAATGGGGTATTTATATAAATGTATTGGTAAAAACGTTTGCCAAGTTAGGCCTCTTGTACAAGCATAAAACCTTTATCTCCTATAAATCATGTCTACAGATAATTAACTGAATGACACTGTGTGACCTGTTTTTGACTATGGTATTTTTTTTTTTTTTTTGAGGGGGGCTCTACGAGAGAGCTGGCAAAGCTAGATGTAATGTACAAAAATATTTCCCCCTTTATCCTGGATGCCTCTGGAGACAGGCATCATTGCTTGTTACAAGGAGATCTGAACTGGCTTAGTCTACAGGATCACAAATGTTTGCATACCATCTATTTCACGTATAAAATGCATTGTTCAAAAAGTGTCAAATCATATAAATTATTTTATTTTGAATATTAGAATACCTAGAAATTGCTTAGGATCTGCACTGAGTGTTGAATATTCACTTCCAAATTATAAAAGATCAACGGGTACTCTTCCTTTCTGTATGTGGGCCTTGAGACATGGAATGGTTTTTATTTATTTATCTTTTGTTGACCAGGTAAGTGCACTAGACAAATCCTGCCTATTTTCAGGCACGACCCGGGGGAGGGGGTTACAGATGAATGCCAACTGACCTTGAACCAGATTAAGCTGTTGGTGGTATTTTTAGTGAATGAGGGAAATTTGGCCAGGACACCGGGGAAATTCCCCTACTCTTTTCGATAAGTGCCATAGGATCTTTAACATCCACCTGAACTACCACCAATCCAGGCAGATGGGACCTCGGTTTAACGTCTCATCCGAAAGACAGAATTTCATTGCTATACTTAGGCCTGCCACTGTCCTCATCCCACACACTGAGATTTGTGACTGATTCTATGAACATGCAGATATTCCTAGTCTTTGCTGTATCACTTATGAAAATGGATGATAATTTTCATCCTCTGTTTGTTTGGACACAGTCAGTACACTTGTGTATTAAAGAGCTAGTGTACTGCCTGGAATTAATAACTTTCAGAAGTAGTTAGCTATCACTTATTGTATTTAAGGTATTTTTTTCTTTTTTGTTTTGCTAATTTGAAGATTTGCTACCCAACAGTACTAGGCATGATGTGTGGGACAACACTGTGTGAAAGCAGACAGTAAGTTCTATTCCTCCCTATACATCATCAGCATTGTGACCTCCCTGACTGACATCGCTAATAAGCAAACAAAGCCAATCTCCTGCTAATTCGCTAGTAACTTACTACATGTTACCAATCAGGCAGCAGGGCTTGGGATGTAAAGAGTGAGGTCACATGCTGATAATCATGTGGTGGGAGAAATAGAACTGGATATGTCTGCTTCCTGGTAAAGGATTACTTTCACATCATACCCAATACTAATCAGTAGAAAGTCATCTAATGAGCACAGGAAAAAAGGAAAACACTTCAGAAATAAAAAGTAATAAGGGACTATTTTTTTAAATGACAACACTTTCAACCTGATATTTTTGGTACTATCAGCCGTTTAATACATATGATATCTGCTCTGGTATGTTACATATTAGAAACTGTATAATATAAGTCAATTGTTGTGTGTGCATGATATAGAGATCCCATTGAAAATGAACCTTTGGCTGAATGGGTACTTTTTTTCTGTGCTTTTTTATGAATAAACCTATTTACTACCACTACTACCAATACTATCCCTATCCTGAACCCGATCCTATCACTACTGCTACTTAAATTTAAAAATATTAAATATATACTCGTATTATATTGCCAACCATTTTACAGCACTGACTGATCATACTGTGATGATCTGATGTGATGGTTTTGGCAATGCAATGCATGGAGGGATGATAGGAATGTGCAGGAAAATAGCAACTGCCACTAGCAGCAAGTAGAAAGAAACCCTAGCCCATACCGGAATACCTTATTTTTAGTCTCCAATGACTCCACACAGTTCCTTTATTTTTTGTGAACTAATTTATTCTTCCGATGTTGATTTCTGAAGGATGCAATGTTATTTGCAATTATTGTTTCCTGTTGAAAATTACACCAGGGCAGTGCACCACTTAAACCTTACCAGAAAGAAGCAGCATACCTCTGCATCCTCTGTGCTCCTAGTTTTGTTTAAAAATTGGCACCTTTACAGTATTAACATTTTTTATTCTTGTTAGTGTTTTCTCCCAAACAGAGGTAAGTGGTTTGGGGGCTCAGGGACAAATTCGTACTTTTTTGGAGTTCTTCCTTCTGTTACTTAAGCAATAAGACATGACAAGGTGTGTGTTGTGGTAGGATAATGGTACACCTCAGGTGTACTATGAGGCACAAGACATCATTGAGTGCCTTCAACCAACTGAAAAGTGCCGTTATCCCACCACAAAGCACACCGCTGAATGTTTTACTGCAATTATAAAATGGGTTAAATGTGTTTTTTGTGGGGGGGGGGTTAAAAAGTAAAAAAATGCACAAAAATAAAATAATGTTAAACATGTTAATGACTTTTTCAAAATTGTTCATCCACCCCTGCAAAACACTCCCGCATATCCATACACTATCATGCCATCTCAGTTTCAAATATCATGCACAGCAAAATACCTTTTTCAAATTAGCCCTTCGACCTCTATTTTCCCAACCCACCACCATTTACCTCTTTACTCACTCCCCCTCCTTTATATTATTTCCTCCCTTTTTCCTACAGTGTATTTTCTTTTTTTTAACTTTCTGTTTATTCATTTTCTTATGAACATACATACAAATGTCTTAGTTCAAAGTGCAGTGATAATCAAACAACATTCAATGACAGGATTACAAAAGACTCCTCATCTGCTGTTACAGCATTTTGAGGGAATACCTAAATATCAAAGTATGGACCCCAAATCAATACAAAAATGGTCCTGTTGCACCCATGGTTAAATCTACATAATGGGAGTCTGAAAATAAATTTCATAGTGCCTCGTATTGTAACAGTCACTAGTTGTGATTTGTAAGTCCACTTATTGAAATTAAGTCATTTTCCAGAAATATATAACATGTGCACAGTAAACATTCCTACATACATCGGCAAACTGCCAAAACACTTCAATTCGTAATGGGGGCCATGCACAAATGTATACCAGTTACATGTAAATTGCACGTAACTTGCCTATATGCCTGCGTGGCCCCAGACAGCTGCAAGGTTTGCAGCTTCACAACTGCATGCACCTGCAAGGTGTCTGCCCGTAGTCCAATCCTTGGTGAACAGGACCATGGGGGGCGGTTGGGTGCAGCATGGTGGACCAAGGCAGGCATCCAATCAGATGCCTATCCCGGTTCCCAAAGTGGATCCCTTATTCCCAGGGAATGGGAGGCTGTGGGAAGGAATAGGGATTGCTGGAATGTATGAGCAAATACCCAAATGGTGGCCACCAGTCCACCCTATCTGCTTGGTGGGCTGGGGCATCATGGAGCAGTGAAATCCAGTCCCGCCACAGCTGGGGGAAACATCCATGGAAGCACATAACAGATTATAGCAGAGGTCCCCTGATGTATCTCATGTAGCCTGGTTTACAGCACTCTGTGCCTTTGTGCATCCTGTGGAGTGCGGGCACGCTGTCGACATGCCCCTGGCCCAGCACAGGTGCAGAGGGCATGAGTTACCAGGGATCATGTGCACATGGTACTTGTGTGTCTGTTGTAAATGCTGCTGGGGGTCCGCGGGACCCCCAACATGCAGCATTCCAACTTAGGGTTGCCTACATGCCTCAGATACCCGGTACATAGGCAATCTGCACATTTGTGCATAGGGCCCAACTTACAAAGAAATCTGCCCCACAACCAGCAAGAGCACAGTAACTTCTGCTTGTAGTGAAACAGGAGGAAAATAGCATTTAGCCCCCCAACCCCACTCACGAATCACAGGCCAGAGAGTTAGATCAAGAGTACCTTCTCAGATACACCATGCTTCCCAACTACTGTAACTGCCAGCACAGGGTGTTGTGTGCAAAAGAAGGTCCATGTGGAAACATGCGAACACTAAGGGCATGTAGCCCACCCGCCATCTTGTCACCTTACATAAGACAGTGGCACAGGTGGCAGTGTTTAGGCAAACTGCAGAGACAATAACATAAAATCTGTTTGTGCACTCCACATCAATAATCACAAACATAAGAAAGTCCCTCACACCATGACCTGAGCTATTAACATAACACATTAAATTAAGAATAATGGCTATGCAACTGTGTGTTATGGATTTCATTACACACCCAAGGCTTATGAGGTCATCACACACCAAGGATGTGTAAAAAAATAAATCGTTAACAACATAGCTGCATAGCCATTATTTTTTATACTTACTGGTTCAGGGAGTTCTGCAATACAGAAAGACACACACACACACACACACACATGCACACACGCATGCACACACACACCCTGTCCAGTAAGAACATTGTTTTGCCTTGTTTTTTTCTTTAAAAAAAATGTAAGTGCTGAACCGCAGTTAAAATGCAGTACAGATGTCAGGCATAGCCCTTCTGGTGATCACGCTGGGCCATACTCATGGCTTCCCTAACCCAATGCGCAGCAGGATCAACCAGATACATTTTAGTGATTTAAAATGCAGGACCAACCAGATAAATTCTAAAAAGAACAAATAATAATTTGGAAAGATGTACAATAACGGAAACTCTCCACTGCTGTAGCAGTTCCTTGCTAAGTGGAAATGGAGTCACAATGTTTCTGGGACTTTTCAGTCTGCCCACTCACAGAATAGGGGCCAATGATGTAGCGTGATGTGTTTGACTGACAGGAGAGTTAAAGCAAATGCTGTAATAACCGGGTGACCCGGTTATTACAGCGTTTGAAAAACAGATCCAGACCATGTTTTAAAGAGATACACCAGTGATTATAATAGCATATTTAATCAGCTCCATTGGGAAGTCTGGTTAGGCAAACCTGACTACAGTCTTTCTAGAGTCCTTATTATTAAGTCCACCTTTATGTTCATTCTTGGCCCTCCCTTTCTTGCCATTTCCATTGTGTTCGAAAGTTCTTCCTTATTATCGCTACCTATTTACCTGCTCCTTGTAGGTCTGTGAATATGCAGACTCTATCTCCATACTGTAGTTGCAGCCTGGATGGCATCTATAAGGTCTGCGAGATACCAAGGGCATGAAGTTCTGTCCGGAAAGCGTGACTGATTTTCTGCACTGTATGACTAAGTAGCTTAGATTGGGAAACAGGTGTATTTGGGTGCAGTCATCCAGTACAACTTGTCACTTGCTCTGGGCTTTCTGCAAAAGAATGTTTCTAATGTTAATTCCACCGCTGACCCGCAACAGAGCATGCAGTTGTTCTGAAGTGGTAGGTCACCTCCTTGAGGTAATTCAATAAATCTTCTAAACATGTCCTGTAAGGTCACAGTCCAGTAGTTTTCAAAAAAGTTATAAATTGTAGGGGGTCCAGCCCTTTCTTCATCTCTGGTATCCCTAAGCCCCTCACATTTGCTTGTCAGGTACCATTCTTGAGGTGTTCTAAGAGGAGGTGTAGGATCTTATTTTCTGACACCAGCCCTGTAACTGCAGTTGTCATTTTATACATAGAGTCCATCATATTCCGAACATCTGAAGCAAAACCATCTATTTTTGTCTCCATTTAATGTGCACTTAGTATTGTAGGACTCGAGTTTCTTTTCTAAATTAGAATCACTTTCAGGAAGGCCATGCTGGATGGCTCCTTCTGAAGTGAGGTCTAATTCACCCTGCTGTGCCATCTCCTGTAGCTTCTCCTACTTGCCCTTCCTGGTGGCAGGGTTAGTTACCTGGCATGATTCTGTCGTGTCTGAGAAATCTCAAAGTTTTCAACAAGGTAAGAACTTGATAGCAGCTATGCAATTCTGCTGGTATATACTGCCTCGTAAAAGTTAAAGTTAATACTTTTTTAGGAGTTTGCTGGTTCTGCAGGAGCTCATCTCAAACACAACCACTACAGTTGGCTGCAAGGCAGGTAAGGGCCAGTTATCGAAGACAAGGGGACCAGGTTAGGGGCTGTGATGTTGTTGGGGCAGATCTGAGTAGAGTGGCCAATAAAGTTGTTAATTCTGATTGCAAAAAGGGTCTCTCCCTTGCATGCTATAAAGGAAGTGAAGTTAGTTGGCAGGTTTTGTAAAATAGTGCAAATAAAAATGGTTGTCATAAAGGCCTACATCCATGAAAGCAATAAGTTAAAAAGGACACAAAATAAGTTTCCCCGTCTCAGTAGTATGATATGAGCTGCAGACAACACCAAAGCCTTCTTCCAGTACATAAATGGAAAGAGGAAGGTGAAGGACAGAATTAGGTCTGTGAAATCAGAGGACTGAGATGAGGGACCAGTGAAACAGCCAATGCAATGGCTGAAATATTGAATAAATGTTTTGCTTTGGTATTCACCCTGGGGCTCCTGGGAGAAGGCTGCTCATTTGGAAGCCTCATTTCATCAGGAGCAGTCATGATACAACCTACTGACATCACTCCACCCCCACCACTGGTTGCTGACTACCTGGCGCAGCTAGTTTCCTAAGTCTTAAGGTGCAGATGAGATGCACCCCAAGATCATAGTGGAGCTAAGGGAGCAACTGTCAGGCTGCTTATGGTAATTTTTCTGTCTGGACAGTTGTAGTACTCAAAGACTTGACAGTGGCAAAAGGGGTCCTATCATTAGGAAGGGAGCTTGGTGTGACCTTGACAATTACAGCCCAGTCAGCCTCTCATCATTGTTGGGGAAAGGTCGTGGAAGCCATCATCAAGGTCAGAATAATGAAACACTTGGTTGGGGCCTCTTAGCATAGCTTTACGAGGGGCTTATAATTTCAAAACAACTTGATCACCTTCTTCAAGAGGCTGAACAGGAAGGTAAATGGAGCAGGGCCATAAAACGGTCAATTTGGACTTATTTATTTATTTATGACATTGGAATTACAACCCTTTGAGTCAGAGACTCGTTTCCAAAGGCTCCACGTCACAATAAAACATAGACATTCATACACAGAATAAATGCAGGTGAGCAATCATACAGAGTATAAATACAATGAACACGGGTTAATGCCTATACATTTGGTAGCTAAAACAGGGCAGAACTATCGACATATTTACCTAATGAGCGGTTAAGACCTATACAATTGGTATCTAAAGCAATGCATGATATGAGTTGGTAGTAAGCCACCTCAGGGAGGCCTTGTCTTATACATAATACAATGCATTTATAGTCCGGGGCAGCTATATGGTAACCGAGGGAGGTGAGGAGCCTGTAGGCTAGAAATAGTAAGAGCTCTCCACTGCCTGGCCAAGGCCGGGTGCGTGGCCTAGCGGCATGGTGCAGGATCCACAGTTACCGGTTACAGTGGTACTGATGTGAGGAGAGGATATGGGCCCTTAAGGCAGCTTTAAAAGGACCTAGATTGGTGATTGATATGACAGCTGGTGGGAAGGCATTGTACCAGGATGATGCTCTAAGGGGGAAGGCTCGCTGAGCCGGGATGATTCTGACCCTAGGCACCTTCCAGATAGTTTTTGGGGCAGCCCGTGTGGATGCTGAGATGGTGGCTGCCTGAAGAGAAGCCATGACACCTATTGGGATTAAACCCAGGTGGATTTTTTTGGTGAAGAGACAGGTCTGGTATAATAGTCTTTCCTCAAGGAAGAGGATATTGGTGAGCGCGTATAGGGTGCAGGTATGTGTATTTCTGTCAGCACCAGAGAGGAGCCAGCAGGCCTTATTGATGACTAATTGTATTTGATGAAGCGCCGTAGGGTTAGCTGCAGCATAGATTGTGAGGACATAGTCCACTAGCAATAAAACTGAGGAGGTAATGGCTAGGTGAAGTGCCTCAGGTGTCAGGCAGTCTTTATGTCTGTAAAGGAGACCAATGCAGGTGTTGGTGGCAGAGGTGAGGATTTTTATATGTTCGTGGAATGAGAGGGAAGAGTCAAATGTAATACCTAGATACTTATACTTTTGGACCTGTTCCAGTGGGATGAGAGAGGCAGAGAGTATTTCCAGGGGGGAAATCCTTTGATCTGTTTTGGCGGTGGGCATAGAGCATCGTCATAGCTTTTTTAATGTTGACCACCAATCTGTGTTCAGCAAACCAGTTTTCAATCTGAGAGAAGGAGTTCTGTAAGGTATGCTGGAGAGAGAGAGAGAGGATCAGGATGTGCGGCATAAAGAACAGCATCGTCCGCGTAGAGAAGAAGGTTGCCCAGGCAGGATTTAGGCAGGGCTTTGAGGTAGATGCTCAATAGCAGGGGACCCATGATAGATCCCTGTGGAACTCCTGAGTGCACAGGTAGCATAGTAGATATGATATTATTAATTTTAACACATTGGGTTCTAGATGAAAGATAGCTGGAGAACCACGAGCGTGGACAATGAGAGACCCCAATTTGTTGTAATGTGTTAAGAAGGATGGGATGAGAAACTGTGTCGAAGGCCTTTGAGAGGTCTATAAACACAGCCCTTGTGAGGTGCACCTTGTCAAGCATGGAGTGAAGGGAGTTTGCAAATTCTGTGAGGGTGGTCATAGTGCTATGACAAGCTCTGAAACCATGCTGCTCCCTACATAAGAGGTTGTGTGCGAGGAGGTAGTCAGTGAACTGATTGGCCATGATCTTTTCAAGGGCTTTACAGAGTGGCAGGAGAATCAAGATGGGCCGGTAGTTGTTTGGGAGGGAGCTGTCACCACATTTCAATACTGGTGTTATCACTGCCATTTTCCATGAGGTTGGGAACTGGGACAGATTTAGAAGATCCGTGAGTGGGGAGATAACGGAGTCTAGCGCGAGGTATATGATATGCATATCGAAGGCATCTTTGCAGTAATTGGAGCTCTGCAGGGCTTTGGACAGGTAGGTTTTCGCTTCTGTAAGGGTAATGACTCTGAGTTTAAGGGGGGGTGGAGGAGCTCAGGCAGTGGGGTGGGGTAGGCTGAACTGGATCTAAAAAGTTGCTAGGGAGGACTGGGCTGAGGTCTGAGAAGGTGGAGTTGAGGCAGTTAGCGATGTGAAGTGTGTCTGTGGTGGTAGTACCATTAACACTAAGTTGTGAGGGGGGAGAGCGGGATTTACCATTAAGCTCCTTGATGTTATCCCAGAACTTTCTTGTGCTACCCAGGAGGTGGCTAGGGTGGTTCTGTAATGCTCTGCCTTGGCTTTGCAGAGTGCCCAGGTACACTTACTGTATTGCGGGCAGCTTTATTGTATTGCCTAGCCAAGCACCGGAAGCAGTGGCACGATGCCAGAGGTTGTCACGCATTTTGAACTGTTGTAGGAGTTCTGGGGTGATCCAGGGGGCACTACATTTCTTAGTGGTCACTTTGATGGTCAGTACAAAAGCATCACAGGCAGTATTAAAGGTGGTCGTGAAGTAGTGCAATGCATCATCTATGTGCTGGGCTTGGGAAATAGGGGACCAGTCCCAGTTAATTAGATATTGTTTGAGTTTAGCTATGCCTCCTCTTCTTCTTCTAAAGGCTTTGACCCTGTGGTGCTGAAAATATTCTATGACAGTACATCAGTACATCAGTGTGGGGTAAATGATGTGGATTGCTAACTGGCTTAGAGGCAGGAGGCAGGAAGCAAGGGGATATGTTGGATGGGCAGTACTCCAAGTGGAGAAAGCCACACCACAATCCTGAAGATGGGGTCTCTAGCAAACTGCTGAAGTTCACTAAGCTGGTCGTGGGTGAACTACCTTGAGGATGGGGACAAAGTTCAGGAGGACCTAAATAACTGGGTGATTGGTCGGGCTCCTGGAGTCTCAGATTCAATATAGCCAAACAATACTCTTGGGAAGGAAAAACAAAGGTAGGACCTACACACTGTGTGAGGCTTCCCCTGTTGCAGTGCAGAAGGCAAAGGACCTGGGGGGGGGGGATTCCAGATCCCAGGATAGGCCTTCCATCTCCAAGGTTGGATATTTCATCCCTGGGTTTGGCATTCAGGCACTATGGTGGACATTCTGGTCTTCAGGGTGGCATTCTGGGCCCCCAGGCTGGGAATATGTTCTAACCCAGGCTGGGCATTCTGGCCACTAAGTGATCATTCTGGTACATAGGGTGGACATTCTGGTTCTTGGGTAGGCTCTGTGCCAATTAGGGTAGGTATTCTAGCTCCAGAGTGAGCAGTCCAGCCTTTGGGTGGGCACTCACACAGAGGGTCAGAATTCAATCCCTTCTGGCTCCAGGATGGACTTTCCATCATACAGGTGGCCACCCCACCCACTGTGGCCATTCCAGTCTGGTCCTAGACTGGGCATTCTGGCCTTTAAGTGGCCAGTCCCAGCAGGTGTAGAGTCATTCGAGTGGGCAGGGCCAGAGTCTTACATCTATTGTATAGCAGCCCTGTTTTTTATCTGATTTGTTCTATGTATTCTGTTCATTTATTATTTCTGCCTGTTTGCATATCTATAATTAATGCTGGGTTACCCCTGAAAAAGGGTCAGCTTTGTCTCAGTGGGTCTACCTGGTTAACAAAATAAATAAATAAATAAAGATTTACCATTAAGTAAACTACGCCAATGCATGGGGTCCATGATTTCCAAGGGGTCCTCTATGTCTGAACATGTGACATGCACTGGTTTACATGTTGGCCGGGGAGGTTTGAGCAATGCGTTTCAGTTTTTAACCCCATGGACAGCACTGATTAGGTTGCATGAGGAGGGGGATGTGTGCATGGCACTTGTGCCTGTCTACCTCATTCACCACCCTCCAAATTTCTGACTGACTGCCACTTCCTCCAACCAGATTGTGTACAACAAAATTGCAACTGCATCAGGTGCAAATCACTATTTTGCATGTTAAGAGCAGTTGCAGCTGTCGGTTTGGTCAATCCCACTCAGCGTGGTTATTTATTTTGCAAGTGGCATAGCAAGTGTGAGCAGCAACCTGCCAGGAACTTTGACAGGAGGGAGGTGGAGCATGTTTTCTGGACTTACTTTAGAGAGTTAGAGGGAGAACCTCTGTTCATTGCCCGGTGTTGGAAATGATGACACAAGTCTCAATGAAGTGAGGAAAGTTCCCCGCTTGCCTTAGTGGCAGTATAACTTATTTATTTTTATGTAAGCAAGTGGCATGCCAACACATGTAGGAACTATGAAAAGAGGAGGGAGGAGCCAGCAGGTTACAGGCTTTGGGAATCAACAATTGTTGGAGGAAGCAGCCCTGATCATAATTTGCCCAGTGTCTGGAATGATGAGCAATGTGATGAGAGGTATCCCTGGCTTTTATAGGCATAGCGACTGTGGGACAGGGTTAGAAGGCACTGGGAATCTGGGACCAGTCATTTCTTGTGAGGGAGTGTGTGGACTGAAAGTCCAGTAACTGCACTCTCAGTAGATGGTAACAGTAAGTGCCAATTGATGAACACCCACCTGGTCGACGCGCTGGGGTACCTGTGCATGGTGGAAAGCATATCACTTGCAGAGTCGACAATGTCTGTTATTTGCTGCTTACCCTTGAATTTTCCAGAATAAAACTTTTTTGATACAGACATTAACATCTTGGTCTCAACATTCTGCTTACTTAGGTGACTCTGCCAGCCCAGTTTTTGCAGTGCTATTGTTACTTTCCTGTGTGTAATTGCCAACTGTAACTGTAGCATGGTGGAGCCACTGTTTCAATCAGCAATAGAGGATGTGGTGTCACCTGGGCTAGTAGGGTTTACTTTAATGCTACCTTATTTGACTGGATGCCTCATGCCAGTGTGACCGACTTTTGACTTATTTAGAAGGGCCAGCTGGGCCCAGAGCCCCCAATATTAAAAATACTTTACCTAAAACTTCCTAAAAGCTCTAATTCCCACAATCAAATACTGTTTTTGTGTAAAGTCAGGTAAGGATAAGGTGTGCAGTCAGAATGATCCATTTTCAACAATTGCTTTATAATTTTATTGTGATGTGAGCATGTTTGTTTGGGATTTAGCCTGTGACACTACAGGGGAGGTGAGCGGAGTGAAGGGGTATGAGTGAAAAACAGACACCACGATGAGACCAAACTGGTAAAATCTGGACTGGTTAGCCCAGCCAGCTCTACCATGCATAAGTTGCATGAATATTGCTGATATGGCCACTTTGAATGGACTGGTTTGGCTTTTTTTTTTCTATAAAGGTGTTTATCCTCTACAGCGTGGGCTGGATAGCTGTCTTCCGGCTCTTTTCTGCTGCTTCCCACTGGTGACCACCTCTCCAAGACTCATGAGTCGGCCATGTTCTCCCACGAATTGCACCCCATGGCAGGGCCAGGATGGGGAGGGCCATCCTCTCCCCAAGAGACACACATACAGAAACTGGTGGCGATACAAGAGGGGTCATTGCATAGAGTGTCATGAATGCCTGCCCCATGCCTCCACACACACTCCGACGTTCATTTTTCTCCTTGTTTCACACAGCTGGGTTGCACGTAGGAGTGCATGTGGAGGCATGCATCATAAACTCCCACAGCACCCTTCCCTTACTCGTCGGTCCTATATCACATTAACACCTGGCCTCCACCTGGTGTCAATCTTGCAGTGGGTACCTGGACCTCCATGCCACTGGGCCAATGAATGGTCAAGCTTTTGTCTATCTGTTCCAGGCTGATTTTGACACCTGCCTAAGACTGCCCTGAACTATATCACTGAACTGAACCAGATAAGTAAAAGCTGGACTGGTCTGTCTGCCCGGGCATAGCCAGACCAGCAATATCCATGCCACTTGCATTTGGTCCAGCCGGACCAGCCAGCCCAGGTTTTACCAATCTGATCTGGTTTGGGTCCATTTTTTAACAAGTCCCAGAATGCAGATGTAACCCTGGACCTGCCTATGTGTTACTCAGACAAGGCAACAAACCACAGGTTGGCAGAAAATAGGCATCACCCCTGGGATTAGGGCAAACACGTGGCTCGGGTATCTCAGAGGTCGGGTGGGTAGAGCACAAAACCAACATTATTTTAACACAGGTCGGGGGAGGAAGTGCCAAGGCTATGCTGTGTCTCCTATCTGTGGGGCCCCAACAAACATCACGCTGATCACTAAAAGATGGATTGCCCACACCCAGGAATTTGGTATGTTATTGTATGGCATTTTATTCCTGACACAGTGTTAACAGTGAATAAAGGTGGTGCCCCCAGGGCTTGTAACTGCACATTACACATGACACTTGTTGTAGCAGGCAAAACATTTCCAAACTTCCTTGCAGGCAAACTGTCTTCCTCCACAAACATTACCACACCTGTGCAGCCCTATTTCAGAAGACATTGACTTCAACGAACTGCTAACTCTATGAAGGGTTCCTGGACTATGTCGAGCACCACTAGGTGACTGTAGTTAACACCTAAAAAACATTTTCCTCTGGGTAATCAGATCTATTTGCACCTGGAATGAGGGGATAGCTTACTCTGGTCACAAACTAGATTATCTCTGCCATTACTTTAGGACACAGGATTCTCCATCACACAGGAACTACAAGAGAAATCCCACTACACAAACGTTGGGTTAAGGTCCATGGCACCTGTATCTGACAGATGCCAGACAACCCCCCTTAAACAGTTTATGTTTCACACACTTTGTTCCAGGGTCCATGGCACCCGTATCTGACTGACACCAGACAATCCCACTTAAACAGTTTATATTTCACACACTTGTTCCCCTCATAACACTTGGAAAGTACTTAAAATCCTCAGATCTCACACAAGTCCATTTCTTTAACTTGTACACACAAAATCTCCACAAATTGGGCAGTGCCAATAGCTCTTGCAGCCTTTTGGGGGTTGCCCCAAAGTACTCTCTGAACCTGCAGTCCCATTCTTTCTTTTCTGTAAAGAATCTTCACCCCCTCGGAGCTACACAGGATCTGGTAGCCACCAACTCCAGAGAAACCAGCCTTTGGATTACTGTACTATGGCAGAAACACAAATGAGGGTCATTCCCTCTTGACAAGAGTGCCAGCAGGCAGCTCTTGCCCTCAGAACTCTCACTTAACACCTCTCCCTTCAAACTCCATCTTCAGAATGCTGACTCCCAGTTCAAAACAACTGTTAGCCAAGTGTGGCTTATGCTGCTGCGAGAGTGCCGAGCTGCATTACCTCATCTTCTGCTCAGCAGAGCCAGGCAAATGATGATGTAATGTTTTACAGAGAGCATTCAAAACTCTCTGAACACTGCCCAAGCTGTATGCCTGGTCTAAAACTGATGGGATTCTAGTAACCCCAGGAACTGGCCAGTTACACTCACTGCCACCAGATGAGCTTGCTGTCCGCAGCAAGGCTTTGGACTACAACACATGCCATCCAATCCCTGGGTATCCTACCGGGAGGGGTGGCAGACCCTCCCCTACCTATGACTTAACATAGACAGGGTTATACCAGATAACATGGAGGCATGCTAAAGCAAGCTTTAGTCATCTAATGACAAACTAGCTTAAGGATCCCACTCCATGATGTCCCAAAGGAACATTCTAACATACTAAAATGCCAGCACAGTAGGCCTTATATGGTCTTTTGTGTCTACTCAACAGTCAGCACCCATAATGGGTGCCAATTTTGCTGTCCCCAATGCTCTTGGGTTTCCCTACCCCCTGTCCAAGATATTCCCCTTGTATTGAACTTACTCAGCTTCACCTTCCCCCTCTACCTGTCCCATCACCTCTTGAACCCCTCCACAGTATCCTCCTCCACCAGCCCCTTGGGCAGGGCATTCCATGGTTCCACCATCCTCTCAGTGAAGTAATTCCTTCTCCTCTCTCCCCTTAGTCTTTCCCCCCTGCTTCCACCTGTGTCCTCTGGTTGCCCCCCCCCTTTCTTTTGGAACACCCCATCTGAGCCTACCTTATTTATCCACTTTACATACTTTAAGACCTCTATCATGTCCCCACTGTCCCTCCTCTCCTCTAGAGGGTACATGTTGAGCTCCTCAAGCCTCTCCTCATAGGTCCTCTCCCCCAAGCCCCAAATCATCTTGGTTGATCTCCACTGAACTCCCTCCTGGAGTACAATGTCCTTTTTTAAGTACGGCCTCCAGAACTGCATGCAGTACTCCAGGTGCAGCCTAACCAGGCAGTTACACAGAGGGAGAATCACTTCCCTCCTTCTGGAGGTTATCCCCCTAGTGATGCATCCTAGCATCCTATTGGCCTTGGCCGCTGCCCTCCTACAATTCTCAGAGTTGTTCATTTTGACATACGCCACCACCCCAAGGTCTCTCTGGCCCTTCAAGACTTGCAGCGTGTCTCCCCCCAGGGTATACACTTGGCCTGGGTTTCTGACCCCCAGGTGAAGAACCCTGCATTTCCTTGCATTGAATTTTAGTCTCTACTTACACGACCACTTTTCTAGAGCCTCCGGGTCCTCCTGCAGGGCTGCCCTCCCCTTCTCCCCATCCACCACCGCTCCCAGCTTTGAGTCATCCACAAAGAGACTCATTTTACTCTTGATATCTTTCCTTATGTCAGAGATATAGACGTTAAACAGGAGTGGCCCCAGGATCGACCCCTGGGGGAACCCACTGATCACCCTCCTAGGAGGTGAGACTACTCCCCCAACCACCACCCTCTGAGTATGGTCCGATATGCTGAAGCACTCCTGACAGAACTGATCACCCCTACCCAGGTCAGGGCCACCAGCCTATCAAAACCCTAGTCCACTAGGGAAAAGCTATGTAACACTATATTACACTACTCTACACTACACTACCCAAAGGGCAGCCTACACCTTTACACATTTCATATTACATACTGCTTTAGGAACATACATATGACCTTGCTATGAATTCCCCAAACCCAGTACCACACTTTATACCTGCAATTAAAAAATGTTTAAACATTTTTAAATATCACTTTAAAAGACTAGGAAACACCAGAGGCTCCAACTGTGCCCTAAATCCTCTTCTTTTCTTCTTCTTCCAGCTGCACCTGTAAGAGGAAACCCACAAGAAAAACAACAGCACAAACCTCCCACCAGCAGATACAATATAATTCCCAAAAAACTTTTTAAAGGGTTATTCTAAAAAAAAAAAAAAAGAGTTCCTTGAGGATAATGGCCAAAGCCAGTCCAAAACAGTTCCTGCGAGCAGGCACGAGGCATACCGGAAATGTCCAGAACAGATGTTCACTGGACTAAGGTGATAGGGCATTACACTTTAGAAAGGAGTCAATACAACAGAAAAATAAGAGAGACTTTGCCCTACCATGTCAGATGGGCAAGTTGACAGTTCTGCATCACCTCTCACACTGGTTCAGGACCTCTTCTCTTCTCCAGGCTGAAGACAGGTCTTTGGATCAAACTCTTCAACACCTCTGGATCTGGTTTCTGCTGACCAAAGAAAAAACTGCAGCTATGACCTCCCTCATTGCTGCCAGGGGGGATGATGCACTTCAACCATCTGAATCTTCTTTCTTTGGCCACTTGCCTGCTGATTGTGTGGCTCACAGATCCCAGATCTTGCTCAAAGCTAGCTCTTTCAGGTACCTTCAGGGGTAGTACCACTTGGGATGAGGACCATGGATGATTGTCCCATCTGGGCGGACAATCTCTATGGAGTGCCTCAATGATTAACCACCACTACTACTGAGTCCAAGTGGAGGATGCGACCCACCTTCCAAGACTTGACTATATCTTGGCAAACTTTTCCTCTGGTGGATGATCCAATGCTTTTCGTCCAGCACCAAAGATCACTGGTGAATGCCCTGGCTTCTTCCAGCATCCACTACTCTCTACAGTCCTCATGTTTCTCCCACATCCATCTTGGCATAAATGGATATTTGACTCCAAACTCTTTCGCAGTTCGCCTCCTAATTACTTTTTTTTTTTTTATTTATGTTTATTGCAGGTTTGTTATAAGCAAAAATGTACAGAATACTCATGCAAGGCATAAGAATAAGTACATCTCACATGCATCCAATGTAAGTAAGTAATTATAGCCTATACATTCTGGCTAAAGGAATTGGGGGTATTTCCACATAAACATATGATAATAAAAAAGTAATTCCCAAAACAGCTGCACCCCACTACGACTTTTGGTGGTCAATCCTGTAATATTTAGAGTCCATAAAATTAACACAACACCAAGTGCTGATATGACCCCAAGTCCATAACTGAAGCACTAAAAATGGTAGCATATAATAGCTCTGATCCAGATATTCCTGAGTCCCTCCAATACTGTAAGAGGAGATATATAAACCATCAATAAAGTTTAGCAAGAAACAGTAGCTCTGTGTAACATGAGACACTAAGAATAAATAACATTTATCTATCCAGTAAATCAGAACTAGGTAGGATTAGTAAAACAATGACAGTAACATCATGTATACTAAATGGCTAATCATCTAGATCAATAGCAGGCCTCGCAAGGAAGCCAAGATATGACATTGCCTGCCACTTGATTCAAGTCTCTTCCTCCAGTTCCTCATCTTGGGATCTGACTCTTTCCGCAGCATACTCCTTAGCCAATGATTCAACTTTTTTCCCGGCTTCATGGGGGTCTGTAATTTGGAAAGTCCATCCTCCGTTGTGGATACGAAGCCTGGCTGGCATCAGCAGTGAGTGCGTCACTCCGGGTGTTCTCAATCTAGCTCTGACTACATCAAATTTTTTCCTACGTCCTCTTGTAGCATAGGAAAGATCGGGAAATAGGTGCAGAGTGGCCCCGTTGAAATTAAGGCAGTCCGTAGGCCTCGCAGCCTGCAAGATTAGGTCCCAAATTCCTGCGCTGGCCTTCATGATCAGAACTGTGTGAGAAGCTTCCATCTTCGGCCCTGAAGCATGTGGGGAGACTTGGTATGCTTTGTAAAATTGCCCCACAAGTGTTTCTGGATTAATATTTAAAGCTCCAGGGAGCCAGGATTGCAGGAACTCCAAAAGATCATCTTCTTCACTCCCCCCCTCCGGGAGTCAGATGAGACTGACGTGGGAAGCTCGACTCACATTTTCCAATGCCTCAAGATGGTACCTTAACTGTGAGTTCTCTTGCACCACTTTAGAGGTTACAGTTAGTGCTTGAGCTGTGACCTTTTCTGCTGTAGCTGCCGTATTCGAGGCGACCTCTAATTTAGCATCTTGCTCCACAAGTTAATTTAAAATTGACTCCATTTTCAGGTCGATTGCTTGGATAGAACATTGTAGTGCCTTCCATGGAGGTTCAGGCCCAAACAGTAGTTGCATGGAAGAAGTAGCGGCCTGCACTTCTGTTGGAGGCAGATTTTTGTAGCCGCTCCCACTGGCCTTTTGCGTACGCCCCATCAGACAAGTTGGGGTACCAAAATATTCAGAATGAATCCTCCTATTTGATTCAGCCACTAGAATCATGATTTAAACTAATTTTAACACCAAATAATGCGTTTTAAAGCTCGGAAACACAGAGCCAGGCTAAAATGCATCCTGTCTGTAGGTGTGTTCCACAGCGCCCCCTTACTCATTTTTCTTTGATGCTCTTTGGCAGATGTAGGCCAACAGCCTGGCTTGGGGTGGCCAGAGCTGTTGCAACCAAACATCTTTGTTCCACACAGGAACAAGGCAGTCCACACCTGTGTCTTTCTGCGCCTCTTGCACACTGGAGCCCCTCCCCTTTTCTGGGGGCTTAAAAAGTTCTCCTGTTGCTGCTGCATCTGATGGCATTGTCTCACCATCAGATACCTCTAACTCTTCCAAAGCTTCCATATGGGCTGCCCAGGAGCCAGTTACAGTCTCGACCCCTGTAAACACCTATTCATCACTGCTGCCAGAGGCATGGGCCTCCCATGTGATGAGGTCCTCCAGCTCATCTTCCCCAAGCACACTCGGTCTCGGACCATCTGCCCACGGAGCTACAGGTTCAAGTACTGCCACTGCTAAACCCCTCTCAGCCTCTTCCTTAGCCAAGGGGCTACATGCTGCTTACACCTCTTGCATGTTGTATCAGCCACATTTACAAAATAGTCTCACAGGAAATCTTCAGCTTCTTCCTGCTTACACTGTGTATCAACCTGTCTTTCACAGTTATGCTCTGCTGTGCTCTGAGGGTCCACTTGGGGCCAACCGGATGCATGGTACAGTCTCTTTTGGAAGGCCACTAGCAATACACAGGCCAAAGTTCTTTCTGCAGTCCTGGCAGTGGGGAACAGCTATTACATCTCGTCCCACTTTTAAACATACTGCACATACATTGACTGGAGCGCTATGTCAAGGGGAGCTCCTATACAGCCATGATCCTCTTCAAACATTCTCAATTCCTGTTGTTTCTGGGCCACCCAGATCTTAACATGCAAAGGATAGGGTTTGCCTCCAGATGCCATGTTCTAACTCTGCAAAACACCCATAAAAAATCACTATTACAAAGTGCACAAATTCTCACAGTCTTATTGCTTTATCAGTCTTTTCTTAGCATTCCCACTTTACTGAGCAGCCTGCATTTTGTTTAATTGCACTGCTGTTACATTTCTCATTTGTCCTTGCCCCAAATATGGCTGCTGCACTTTTCCACTGCCTCACATACCACATTCACACTATTCTTCCCTCGCTGTTTCTTTGCACAAGCACTTTACTTTCTGGCTCAGAACTTGTTTGCTTTGCACAAAACTTGTTTACTTTCACAAACTTTCTTACTTTGCTCAGCACTTAGTTTACTTGTACAGCCTTGGTTACTTGCACAAAACTTGTTTACTTTGCTCAGCACTGCCCAAAAACTTTTAAAAGTTTTTAGGGTACTCACTGAAGTCGCTTGCTTCACTTTGCTGGATGGGGCCTTCAAACCAGTCGATGTCACTTGCGCTCGTTTCTTTGTGCGGTCTTCCTGATGATTCGCACAAAAAACACAGCAGTAGCTACCGGAATGATCGCTTACTTTGTTTACATGGGAGAAGCCTGATTTTACTGTTTTCAGCACTTTTTAGCACCATACCAAAGTCCACCAATGATACTTCTCTCGATCAGCCTGACTCACACGCTCCTCTCTCTCTCTCTCGCTCACGGTCTCTCTCTCTCCCCCTCATGAACACTTGCCAGTCCACTGAGCTCCAGCCAAGGGGTGGGGCTTTGCTGAGAGAGCCAATCACTCAACGCCATGCAAATTAGCTTGAGGTACACACTCTCTCTCTCTCTCTCTCTCCCCCCCTCCTCGATGATCCTCGAGCTGGTGGAGCCAAATTTAAACTGCAAAACTGATTTTTTTTTCTCAGCTGTATTTTTTCAGTCTCAAAAGCACTTTTACTGCATTTTGACTTGTAAAACACATTCCTTTCTAGTGACTGCAATACTTTCCTCATCTGGCTTGGGGAAAAATTATATCCACAGTACACAAATGTTTCCTAGCACAAAATCACTTGCAACTGGTAAATTTTAAGCACATTTCAAGCACAGTTCCTAAGTTTCACTAAAACAATCCATATCAGCAAATTTATCACAAAAGTCCCATACCGTAGTCCACTCTTAATACTGTACATTGTGAGGAAGGCATTATCTTTGGCAAAATTGCAGCTTTTTCCACAAAACAATCCTTTGCATGGGACACCACCACCAGACAGAAAGACCACAGTCATACCCTCTGCACTGGCATGGCAACCTTTTTCTTCTCCCCCAAATCCTAGGATGAGCCCCCAAGTTTGTAACGGCTACCCCACCCCACTTGTTACTCAGACGAGGCAACAAACCACATGTTGGCAGAAAATAAGCATCACCCCTGGCATTAGGGCAAACGCCAGGCTCGGGCTTCTCAGAGGTCAGGGGACAGAGCACAAAACCAACCTTTCTATTTTAACCCAGGTCAGGGAGGGAGTGCCAGGGCTATGCTGTGTCTCCTATTTGTGGGGCCCAAAAAAACATCACACAGGTCACTAAAAGATGGATTTCCACAACCAGGAATTTGGGATGTTACTGTATGGCTTTTTATTCCTGACTCAGTGTTAACAGTGAATAAAGATGGTGCCCCCCAGGGCTTGTAACTGCAAATTACACATGACACTTGTTGTAGCAGGCAAAATATTTATAAACTTTCTTGCAGGCAAACTGTCTTCTTCCACAAATGTTACACCTGTCCAGCCCTATTTCAGGAGACATGGACTTCAATGGACTGCCAGCCCTATGCAGGGTTCCTGGACTATGTCGAGTACCACTAAGTGACTGTAGTTCACACCTAAAGCACATTTTCCTCTGGGTAATCAGTTAGATCTATTTGCACCTGTAATTATGAGATAGCTCACTTTGGTCACAAACTAGATTATCTCAGCCATTACTTTAGGACTCAGGAGTCTCCACCACATAGGGGCTACAATAAACATCCTACTACACAAACGTTGGGTTAAGGTCCATGGCACCTATATCTGACAGACACCATACAACCCCCCTTAAACAGTTTACGTTTCCAACACTTTGTTCTGGGGTCCATGGCACCGTTTATATTTCACACACTTGTTCCCCTCATAACACTTGGAAAGTACTTGAAATCTTCTGATATCACACAAGTCCATTTCTTTAACTTGTACACACAAAATTTCTACAAATTGGGCAGTGCTGATAGCCCTTACAGTCTTTTGAGGGTTGCCCCAAAGTACTCGCTGAACCTTCAGACCCATTCCATCTTTTCTGTGAAGAATCTTCACCCCCTTGGGGCTTCGCAGGATCAGGTAACCACCACTTTCAGAGAAACCAGCCTTTGGATTACTGTAGTATGGCAGAAACACAAATGAGGGTCCTTCCCCCTTGACAAGAGTGTCAGCAGACAGCTCTTGCCCTCAGAACTCTCACTTGAACACCTCTGTCTTCAAACTCCAACTTCAGAATGCTGACTCCCAGTTCAAAGCAGCTGTTAGCCAAATGTGGCTTATGCTGCTGCGAGAGTGTCGAGCAGCATTATCTCATTCTCTGCCTCAGCAGAGCCAGGCAGATGATGATGTAATGTTTTACAGAGAACATTTAAAATCATCTAAACACTGCCCAAGCTATCTGCCTTGTCCAAAACTGATGGGATTCTAGTAACCCCTGGAAGTGGCCGGTTACACAGACTCTCAGTTAATCAAGTTGTAGCAGCCTTCACTTATGGGAAAGACCCCCCCCGGCCTTTCAACTGGGGGGAGGGGCCTTTGCCCATGGCCCACAAGAGGGTGGGATAGAGAGAAGCTGCCCAAGCCCTGGGGACAGAGTAGGCAGCTCCCTGGCAGCAAGGCCCTATCAGTGGGGAGACACTCAGTGGGGCTGGCCCAGGCTGCTCAGTTGGGTAGTGGCCTGGCAGGGTTTAAAGTGAGCAGTTGAGAGGGCTTCTCCCTCTTTCAACCTGCTCACCCAGAACAACTGCAGAACTTGATACCCACCAGGAAGACAACACCACTCAGGTAAGACTTTTCCTCCTTGAGGCCTTGTTCTCTGCCGCGCCGGCAGCCCCGTTTCTCTTTTTTCTGGTGCCACCCCCTTTTGGGCCTCCTTCTTTTGCCTTTTCTTTTTCCTGAAGCCTTCATTCTTTTATTCTCTGGTCTTTTTCCCCATACCTCTTACCCACATTCCCTTAAGGCTAACCATGCGAGCATTGGCGTTTCTTCTGTCGGAAACGAGCCATTTTCTCTGCAGGAGGAAAACGCACTTTCATCCAGTCTGTGAAATGTTATCCCTCATTCTTCCTGCACTTTTCTCATTTTTTCTGCAGAGGATGACACCCTCTCCTGGCAAGTTTATTCCTGCCCCTCTGCTCTGTTGCCCCCCCCCGCTTCCCCTTTGTTTCTGCTCCTGCCAGCTCGGTAGGCCCCCTGTTCCCATCTCGAGCCATGCAGCTTTGTGCCATCCTGGTGATAGTACGTTCTCCTTGGGCATGGGGATATGATGTAATGTTCAATAAATAAATAAATAAATAAATGACATCTAGCATCCTCCTTGGAATATATGCGTCTCCCCCCCACATGCCTCTTAGCTACCCTCTTTTTTTTCCCCTTCTTTGTGCTTCAGCTCCTCGCTATCTCTCTCTGCCTTGCTGGGTCGGCAATTCTGACCTGCGGTTCCCGTCGCGCAGCCTGTTCCACGTGGCCAGCATCTTACCTGGTCTTCAACCAGAAGGCCTACATACAAAAAAAAGGAAACAACAAAGAGTATACAGGGTGGAGTTTTTCAAACTTTTTAGGTCAAGCTAGGTAAGCATGGAGTGGCTGGAGCCTTCAGGCTATTTGTTTGGTTTAAAAAAAAAGGGAAAGAGAGAACAGGAAATGATGTAGTGCAGAATGATATTTCAACATATAATAATAATAATTTTTATTTGTATAGCACTTTTCGAATTCCAAAGCACTTTACAGGTTAAACAATATAAAACAAACTTTACATCCAAAGTCTCAGCATAAATAGATTATATTCCGATACAATTTAATTTCCTAAAAAGGCCATTTGCCAAAGAAAAGTTTTTAAACCTCTCTTGAATTCCTCCACGGAGGTGCACTCCCATAACTGATGGGGTATAGAATTCTAAAGGGTAGGCGCGGCATAAGAAAATGCTCTAGAGCCAGATGATTTAAGATTCACCCGAGGAATCTCTAGCAATCCCTCGTTGGCTGAGTGGAGCAATCGACCAGGGGAGTAAGGAACCAGAAGTTCTTTCAGATAGGCCGGACCCTGACTGTGCAAGGCTTTGAAAGTCAGTAAGCCAACTTTAAAGGTGATCCGCCACCTTATAGGCAGCCAGTGCAGTTCGCACACCAGAGTAATATGACAGGATCTACTAGAACCTGTCAAAATCCGGACCGCTGCATTCTGCATTAGCTGAAGGCAGCGAAGTTCAACCCCTGAAAGCCCAAAGTAAAGGGAGTTGCAGTAGTCTAAGCGCGAGGACACAAAGGCGTGGACCAATGCTGGAAGGTCATCAGACGGAACCAGATGCTTAACTCTGATGATATTCCTAAGATGGTAAAAGGAGGTCTTTTAATGATAGCCAACACCTGTCAGTCAGTCATCAAAGATCATCCCCCAGGTTATGCACCCATTCAGAGGTTGGGAGAGAAATGCCATCAAGAAAAATTCCTGAAGGCACACCAACACCCAACCCCTCTATCTGTCGACCAGGGTCCACAATCAATACCTCTGTCTTTTCTGAGTTCAACTTCCGCCAGCAAGAATCCATCCACTCCTGGATTTCTTTCAGACAGTTGTTAAAGACCGAGAGTGCTCCATCCTGGTCGGGCACAAAAGACAGGTATAGCTGGGTATCATCTGCATAACAGTGAAACCTCAGCCCATACCTTCCTACAATGTCTCCGAGGGGTAGCATATACACCGCGAATAACATGGGTGACAGCACAGATCCCTGAGGCACCCCACACAGCAAAGCCGTTGGGCCCGAGGAAAAGACACCGGACACAACTCTTTGTGATCTCCCTGTGAGAAATGAGGAGAACCATCAGAGGACGGTTCCCGATATTCCACATAAATGCCTCAGGCGTGCTATCAAGACCATGTGATCCACAGTGTCAAAAGCTGAAGAGAGATCTAAGAGAACCAAGATGGAACATCTCTTCTGATCTCTCACCCTCAGAAAATCACTGAGCACCCGAACCAGCGTTATATCGGTATTATGTATTTTACGGAAACTGGACTGGAGGGGTTTATTGATGTCATGGATGGTTAAATGGTCCTCCAGCTGAGCTGCCACTACTTTCTCAATCACCTTCCCCAAAAAGGGAAGGTTAGAGATAGGTCTGTAGTTAGTGAAACAGTCTGGGTCCAGAGTACCTTTCTTCAAGAGTGGTGTCACCACCGCCTCTTTCAGGGAGCTAGGAAACTCGCCCAACTCCAAGGAGCACCAGACTGTTCGCACAAGGACTGGACCGATGATATCAATACAACCCAAAATTAGGGAGGTCAGTCCAGGATTCAAACTACAGCATGTAGGGCGCGCACTCTGAATAATCCTCATGACATCCACAAAACCTGGCCGACTGAAGGAACTCCAAGAAAACTGAGGTACAGCGAACTCGTACTGACCAGCCACAACCTCCCTAGAAGTTGCCGGCTGCAGATCCGCCCTGATGTTGGCCACCTTATTTGCAAAGAATTGAGCAAGCTTCTTGCACTCTAATTGCGAAAAAGCTTTCTGAACTTGCAGACAGGCTGGGTTCCACAGTCTTTCTACAGTTCGAAATAGCTGAACTGGTCAATTACGAGCAACTGCCATCTCCCTGGACAGGAATTCTGCCTTCTTACGGTGATTGCAGATTGATAGACTGAATAATGGTCAATCAGTCTAAGGTGATCAGCATCAAGGGTGGATCTACGTCAGCAAGATTCTAACCTTCGGCCCTGTCTCCGCATCTCCCTCAATGTCCCATCAAACTAAGGGGACTTGGGGCGAAGGGAGAGGGTCGCACACAGACAGAAGCAATAGAATCCAGAGCCACCGTAACAGCCAAATTAAAAGCTGACACGAGGGTCTCTGGATCACTGCTCGCAAACACGGGGGGGGGGGCGATAGGTCAAGCACTGCAGCAAGGCCTTGGGAATTTATATCCTGTAAAGGATGGTACCTAACCATCTCCACAGGGAAAGGCCTTCTAAGGGGTGGTGCAAAAACTAAACCCCATGGTGTAGTGATCTGACCATGGTATAGCTGTGGCTACGGGAGTTTTTTGCCTACCTTTCTTGTAGTCTTTGTGGATTTACTTACAACACTGCATCATTTTAGCCACAACATGTTAGATACTTTTTAAAGCGAATCGGGCCCCAGCAGATAATTCTGTACTGCGCTGCATTGTGTTTTGTTGTTGCCTTTTGAACAGCTTTGTAGAATTGGTGATGTAATTTATTAATGGGGTCATATGTAAATTAATTTAATAATACAGGGTTTTATTTAACTCTAAAAATTGACTAGCGTGTTTCTTATAAAAGTGCTAAATTTTTGTGAAAATGCATAGCTCTTGCCTCACTGTGTTTAACAAATACAGCACTTCCAGAAAATCTATATAAATACTTTCTGTGGAGTTAGTATCGTCCCAAGAAAAAAACTGCTAATCAATTATTTAAAACCCTATAATACAAAAAATTTTGCACGGATTGAGCTACGTGACCCAATTTTGATAAATATGCATGCACTGTTGGTCATAAAGCAGCAGTTCCGTGGGCACAGTAAATGGGCTTCATGCATAATTGCTGGATACAGTACAACAATTAATGCTGGCAAAAGCAAGCCAAATACATGCAGGGGCAACATTCTCGGTGGTTTGGATAAATTTCATTGTATTTTGTTCTATTCACAGGTTGGTAGTGAGTGGCAGGTTTTGACATGCTGGGTTTTCTGCTAGGTCGTTTCCCACCCACTAGGCTTCAGTAAGATGATAGATAGTAAAACAAAAAGGGGGGGAACACTTTGGATTATTTAATGGCTGAATAATTGGGAACGCTGCACTCTGAAGAATGGGCTCCCAATGGGACTGGAGGGCAGGTGGTTATTGCATCATGTTTTCCTTTTGAAAATTAACAATCGTGTTTTTTCTTTTATTTAATTTATGGATGTCATATCTTAGCACCGCTTTGCCCCAGAGATTTTCCATGTTATAATATGGCAAGTTTTCAGGCTCATCAGGTGCAGGGAAGTCAGGTACCCCGTGCTTCTCCTGTCACCTGGACGTCAGGTCAGAACCAGGTTCTGCGAGATGCCTTACAGCGTCTTAAGGACATTGGAGGTCCTGATTAGATGCTTGCAGTATCTAGGTTGGAACCAGGTCTCCAGGTTGCCAACCTTGAGGGCAACCAGAACTTGAGGACGGCCATTACAAATGAGATCGATCAAGTGTCTGCCGGGGGGACAGAGGGAGAAAAGTGATGCTCAAAAAGGCAGAGACAGCTTCTGCTTGCCTTCTGAAGTCGGTTGCGCAAAGCACAGCAGGTAGAAAAAGGGGCAAGGCGGGCCAGCAAAACACAGGGCCAAGGCAGCAATGGAAGACAGTGGACAGCAGGGCAAAGCCGACCAGCTTGGAGGCGAGAGAGATCTTCCATGGTGGATCAACCACCGCAGCTAGTCACACCAGAGAACACGGGGATGAGCTCACGACATCACCAGTAGCAAGAATGCAATCTGGTAAGTATGAGGAGAATCACGAGAGTGATGCTCCAGGGAAACAGTGCAGTCAGAGTTGGAGAATGAGGATGGACTGTCTAGCAAGGGCTTGGTCAGTCCACCACTGGGTTCCTGGGGCCTGCCCTCAAAATATATGAGATGGCTGCTGAACTTGAGGAGGATGACAAGGAAATCAGCTGCAAGAGAACAGGAGAAGAGCAGGCTTCTGCGCGAGGGGAGCAGTCTGGCAGATTCCCACCACCAGCCCATACCCAAGTCACTGGGGGGAGACCCAAGGTACTTGTGGTGCACAAGCACAACTGGGTGATGATCCATATAGTCAGGGTGCCCCGCAAGATGTGCACGGGGATCCACAGGTGATCACAGGCATCATGCACCCCTTAGACGTGACTGCAACCGAAACAGAAGGTGGGGCAGCCAATAAGGGCATTCAAGGATTGCTGTTTCTAGGTGGGCAGATGTTGGTGACGGGGCAGCTGTGGGGTCAACCGGGATGCAGTAATATGCCTATACCTTTCAACATGGCAGGTATGGAGGGGACGCACCACCTAACCAGCTCTACGGTGTGAACCTGATAGTCCCAAATTGGCCAATGTTACCTTGGGGACCAATATAGAACCAGGGGATGCAGATGTGGCTGAACGTGTATGGGAATGTTGGTGGACTATTAATGGGCATGGGGACAACCATAAACCCATGGGGGCTATGGGGCATTGCTCAGCCTACACATCCCAAATGGGGATGGGTCCAGGGGATGGACGGGCACAGGCAATACCTGCATTTGCATGAGGTGAAGGCACCTCGCAAGCATCCACAGGACACTCAAACCAGGGTGTTCCCATCGGACATGGAGTAAGGTCAAACGGGGAGCAGGCCCACAGCACAAGAGTGACTTCACAAGAAGGATTGGGCATATCAATAGGGATACCCTGTCAGTGGCCAACAGCCAGCTGGATCCTGCCAGTGTCAGAATGGCACCACTCCATTCAGTTGTACTTGATGCAGGGACTCCTACGATAGCAACTGCGCAGCTTACCGCGGCGGCAGCAACTGCAGTAACGATTGCCTCAGCATCTCAACAAGGAAACATTATGGTGCAAAGGGCCACGGTCCAGGTATGGACCGGAATAGCGCAGCCAGGGTTGCATACTTCCCAGTCAGGTGTGAACCATATTACGGCTGGGGAGCAGCTGGGGAGGCCTGCGGGTTGGCTGCTACCACAGCCAGAATGAGCCAGTCTCTGATAGTAGCAGCGGGCAGTGGCGAAACAGAGAATGTCAGGGAACTGTTGGGCATACAGTGGGGTGGATAACCTGCTGGGGGATCATTTATCAGATGCAGTTCAGGAGAAGATCTGGAAAGGGGAATTCATTGACATGTTTTTGTTGCATTGTGAGCTCCCAGAGGAGAGTGACAACAAGTAAGGGAAAAGAGAAGCCTAAGAGGCCCAGAGTCCCCTTCACATTTACGAATTGGGCTGCTGCCTTTGATATATTTATGTTGGTATACGGGATGAAGTACCCAGATAAATTGATTTCTCTGCTCAAGTACAAGGATACCATTAAATTTACCCACCTATCCTTTGATGGATATGCATGGTTAAAATACGACAAGCAATTTCACCTCAAGATGGCATGGCAGCCCAATCTTAAATAGGTGAAGTGCCCCAGAGTTCCTGGTGCCTTTCAAAAATGGGCATCTGGGTGCTCTGGGGGCTGCCTAAGCAGGACAGGTGGGCCCCAGGGTGTAGGGATGTACCCCAGATAGATCCCATAGGTGCCCCATTGTAGTGTTAGGTACCCCCTCCCAAACGGGAAGCCCAAGTTGGGCTTATGTTTTAAAAAAATGTTATTCTTTCTGCATTTTCCCTGCCTGCTGCAGTCTTATACAGACCTTCCCCCAGTTACCTTGTGCTGGGGACCTGCATGCGTGGGCCCAGTCGTGAGGGCAGGCAAGCAGGGATGGGCTCGAGAGGATTCCGACCGGAATCCTCAGCCCTAGTTTTGAATGGCAACAGCCATTCGCCTTTAGATTCCATTTTAGAGCAGCAGAGTAGGAAGCAGCAAGAGTGAGAGAGGAGCAGTTGGCTGGCTAGGATTCTGCCAAGGGAAGGGACTTACCGTTGGTCCTGCGTCCCTCTAGATGTTCCAGTCAGTCCTCCTGTTCATGGCTCCCTCTCCTGTATGGCAGCAGCAGTCTGTTGGGTTCCCAGTGCTGCAGTGGTGACAAATTCCATCGAGAGGGGCAGTGGATCCAGGCTGGCCCCTCCTGCACTCCAAGCCCAGCAGCTGATGTTCATCGGGAGGGGCGGCAGATCCAGGCCATCCCCTCCATAAGTTCAGTAGCAGGATGTTCATTGGGAGGGACGGTAGCAGCAGAAGTAGGCTGTCCCTTCACCAGCACAATGGCTGAGAAGTTCCATGGGGGGGGGCAGCAGGTCCGGGTCATCCTCTCCAGAAGCAAGGGCAGCAGCAATCTTGTCGGGAGGAGCAGCAGGTCCGGGCTGTCCCTTTCAGTAGCAGCAGTAATCCGAGGAGACTAGTGGGTGGAGGCAGGTCCAGGCCTCCTCACACTCCTTGCCAGCAGTCCTGGCTCTGAGTGAAGAGGGCAGCAGGGTGGGTGGTGGCAGCACCAGGTTCGGGTGCTGACCGCCGTCCAAAGAGAAACTCTGCTATTTTTTAAATAAAAATAAATAACTTTGGGTGCTGCCAAGCCCCAGCAGGGACAGTGGGCCATGCAAGGCCCCAGCGAAAGGACTGCCCACTAGGCGGAGTTGAAAGGAGGCTTTGTAGAGCCAGGGAAATGCAGGGGTGGGCAAGGCCCCAGCAAAGACCGCCCGCAGGGTAGAGTAAGAGGAAGGCTCTCTTGAGCCAAATGACTGTGGGACAGACTAAGCCCCCCAGTGGAGCACCTGTGGGGGAGCTACAAAAGAGAGACCCATTGACAGGAAGAGAAGAGGCTGGGATTGTGTAAATGTTATAAATAGTACTGCCTGCCTGTCTAGTAGTCTTAAAGGGGTAATGACAAGCCCCATAGGTTTGAAAGTGGGCAGGAACTGTGCAAATAACAGTGGCATTAGTAAATGCCTCAAGATGGGATGTAAAGTGGCATGTGCTGGATTTAAAGGGGCAGGAGCAAGTGCAAGTCTCCAGTGACCCAAGGAACTGTAAATAAATGACTGCTTGCATAAATGAATGTGGATTAATGCCTGTCAGCCAAAGAGGGTCACCAAGAGACAGTGCCACTGTGATTTTCATTTAATTGAATTACTTACACTGTTTAATTTTTGTAACGTGCCAATTAAGTAATGTTTGATAGAAATGAAGACACCGACACAAGGTTTAATAAATGTTTATTGTACCGCCACCTCCTGCCAGAGTGTGGTCCCAGGTGCCCTGACCCTGTTTTCCCCGACCAGCTGTCTTGTCTCCATTTGTTGCCGCCTTGATTCCCTCATCCCTGTCTTTTCTCATGTCCCGGCAGTCCACGAAGGTGCTGTGGCTGTGTGATCTCGTGTCCAGGCAGTCCACATAGGGACTGTGGCTGGGTGAGATTGGCAGACTAGTTCCTGGAGGGGTGGCCTTTTCCGGTGGTCCGAAAAGACCAGTAAGCCACTGCCCTGCACTGCCTCAGCATAGTCCTTTGTCCTGTATCCTGCTTGGTGTTTTCTCCCTTCCCCGGACAGCTGGTTCCCCATCTTGTTTAGTTCCCTTCCCCATTTGGACACGTATGGGTGGCTGGTTAAATTTACAGTACAGCAATGCATCTAGAGTACTGTTAGCCCAGACTGTGAGGTGAAGTACATGAACTCCATACTGTGTAGATATTTAGTATTTTAGAGTTCAGGATTTAGAAATGTGGTACATCAGTTTAGTAACATTATAGTTTTTCTAGAGCTTTAGAGTTTAGACATTTCTTGTAGTAATATTTTAATATGTTTAATAAACTTTGACCTTGTTTTTGCATCCGAGTCAGCTTCACGCCTTTCCTTGTGTTCCCAGTTAGAAGTAATTGAACTTGGGCCCCTTCCCCCAAAATTTCCTCGACAACCGCTGGCCAGTTGTCATACAAAAATCCACCTCTGGGTGGTTGGCATAGTCAGATTACACATTTTCCCTCCAAGCTGTAGCTGGGGTAGACCTGTGCCCTGACCCGACCAGGCCATTTTGTGAGAGGTCGGTGTCAGCGGCTTCCCTCGCCCACTTCATGGGAACAAATAAACATAGACCTATGGGTACAATATATGACGAGGGGGAGGCCCAATGTGGTCACCTACACAGAGAGTGGGCATGTTATCACCAGGAAAAATGTGGGGGACTATAAGAAAGAACAGAAGAAGGCAGCTAAGAAGGCGTGTTAGGACAAGGGGAAGCATTTTCATTCCTTTTGTAAATACAACCACATCTGCAGAAGTTGTGGGGGGGACCACCGGGTCTCGGATTGTAACCGTCAGGCAAGCAGAAGACAGGGTAATGATGGAACTGGGTGAGAAAATGGAAACAGGGGTCTGGGAAGTCTAGCTAGAATGCCAGTCAGGCTGGACCTTATGGGTACCTGGCTCTCCCATTACCCCAATAAGAAGGTGGCTCACTATTTAATCGAAGGCTTTAAGCATAGTTTCAGGATCCCTGACAAAGGACCATGTATGGCTACAACGGCCCACAACCTAAAATCTGCAACGTTACTTCCCGATAAAATCCAGCAAAAGATTACAAAGGAGATCGAGGTGGGCCAGGTAGCCAGCCCCTTCGACAACCCCCTCTCCATAACCTCCAGGTCTCACCTTTGGGTTTAGTCCCAAAGAAGTCTGCAGGTGAATACAGGTTGATTCATCACCTGTCGTACCCAGAGGGTGCCTCGGTAAATCACTTCATTGCTCCCAAAGACTGCTCTGTGCAATATGTGTCCTTTAACGCAGAGGTGCAGCTGACACAGGAGCTCAGCAGGGGGGCAATCATGGTGAAGAGTGACATCAAGTCAGCTTTTTGACTCCTCCCAGTGCATCCAAGCAACCATGACCTATTGGGTTTCAAATTTAACAGACAATGGTATGTGGTTAAGGCGATGCCCATGGGATGCTCAGTGAGCTGTGCAGCATTCAAAACATTTGCTACCTTTCTCAAATGGGTGAAGAAAACCTACATGGGGGAATGGGCATATTATACACTATTTAGACGATTTTCTGTTTACAGATCCTGGAGAATCACGGATGAACGTGGACACACTGCGCGGGTTTCAAGTACTAATGGGCTATTTCAGTGTGTCATTAGCTCCAGAAAAAACAGAAGGCCCCACCACTGGCCTCTCCTATCTAGGCACAGAAATAAATTCAGAGGCTATGGTACTTCGCTTACCACATGACAAGGTAGCACTCCTGAGCCAACTGTTGGGAGAAATGGGGAAGGCAAAGAAAGTGACCTTGGGGCAGTTGCAATCTGTTTTGCGTCACTTAAACTTTGCATGTCAGGTGGTCCGCCCTGGGAGACCATTCTTGAGGTGAATGGCCTCTGCAAAGGCCAGGGTTTCAAAGCCTTACCATCAATTCAGGATGTTTCAGGAGATAAAAGCGGATTTCAAGGTTTGGGAGCTGTTTTTACAGGACTTCAAAGGGGTAAGCATCTGGCAGAAGCTGAAGGGTCAGCTGAAGGAACTGGATCTGGTCACATATGCCTCTGGGGGGATTGGTTTTGGAGCCTTTTGGTGGGGGTCATGGTTCGTGGGGAGGTGGCCCCAGGCATGGGTAACATTGGGTTACACAACAAACATCACACTCCTCGAGCTTTTCCCTATATCATGGTGGCAGTGTGGATGTGGGGGCACAGACTTGAAAATAAGCAAGTCCTGTTTTGCACAGACAACAGGGTGGTGGCCGACATACTGAACTCACAGACTTCTAGGTCCGAGGAGGTCATGAAGGTTCTGTGTGTTTTTGTGCTGTGTTGTCTCAGGTACAATATCACATTCAGAACATGAAATTTGCCAGGCAAACAAAATGTGATTACTGATGCCCTGTCTTGCTTACAGCTCGAGCAGTTCAGGCAGCTGGCTCTGGGAGCAGACCCACTCCCCACACAGATACCAGAAACAGTTTGGCAACTGGGGAATCAAGAGTGCAGCAATTGGTACAGCTCTCTGTGGCCCCCTCAACATGGAGGAAATATGTAGGTAGCTACATATGCAGTCACGAGATAAGTGTGCCACTGCAGGACACCCAGAGGCAAGTTCAAAGTTACATACTCCACTTGGAGCAACGGGGCCAAACGCCTGTAGCGATATGCCTACAGTTGGCCAGTATATGTCTATGATGCTTTCCAATCTGGGTTTAGGAAAAGACATAGCACTGAGACCGCTCTGGTCCGGGTTTTAAATGATCTCCTAATTGTGAGAGATTGAAAGGCTCATACTATTCTAGTCCTTCTTGATCTCTCTGCGGCATTTGATACTGTGGACCATGGTGTGCTTTTGGAGTGCCTGTGGCTTCCTTGTGGATGGCCTGGAACAGTTATACATTGGTTTTGATCTTTCCTTACAGGCAGGACACAGAGGGTTGTCACTGGAATTTATTCCTCTGACACCTTCTCCCTGTCCTGTGGGGTGCCGCAGGGCTCCATTTTGGCGCCCATGTTGTTCGCACTTTATATGCTGCCATTAGGAGAGATCATTAGGCGATACAGTTTGGGTTTTCACTACTATGCAAATGATACCCAACTGTATCTGTCCTTTATTCCCAGACAGGATGATGTGACCTCCGTGCTTAATAGCTGTCTAGCTGAGATCAGAGATTGGATGAGCACTAGCTAGCTGAGGTTGAACCCAGATAAGACTGAGGTGTTGGCTGTGGACCCTGGTCACCTTCAGGAGGGTCCTAGGGCTGGGCTTCCATCTGGCTTATGGCTTGATGGTGTCCAGCTCTTGACCTCAGACTGGGTGCGTAACCTGGGCATTATTTTTGATGTGGTTTGACCCTGAAATCTCAGGTGTCTGCCGTTGTCAAATCTTCCTTTTATCATCTTAGGAATATCACCCGGGTGAAACACCTGGTTCCTCAGGCTGACCTTCCCATACTGGTCCACGCCTTCGTCACCTCCCACCTTGATTACTGCAATGCCCTTTACCTAAGGCTGCCAAGGGTTGATATCCGCCGCTTACAGCTAGTGCAGAACGTGGCAGCCAGGCTTCTGACTGGTACGTCTAGGTCTAGTCATATTTGCCTGTGCTGCGCGGACAGCACTGGCTGCCGGTTCAGTGGCAGATCACCTTTAAGGTCGGGTTACTTACCTATAAAGCCCTACATGAACAGGGACCCCAGTACTTGCAAGACCTTCTTATTCCCTACCGCCCCTCCTGCTCACTCCTTACCTGCCGACGGACCCTACCTCGAAACTGCCATTTTCAAACTTTGGCACCTAGTGCTCCTGAGCCTATTGGTCCCCCACAGTAGTGACCCGGCTGCTCTCCTCTATTAAGGGAGAGTGGGCCCAGTTCTACCAGCTCACCCAACAGACTGCCTCATTGTTTGGAGGAGGAGAGGCGAGGGAGACCTGTACCTGGTAGGTCCCCCCCTCCTCGAGCCTCGTGTCCTGCGCTGAGTGTGAGGTGCCGGTAGCTCTCCTAGTGCCGGCGGGCCTCCTCGGCGCAAGTAAATCCTCCTGCCCCTGCTGTTGCAGGCGACTGCTCCCCAGAGTGACTTTTTCAGCCCTCCCACCCACCCCTGCCCTCCTCCCATTAAATGCCCACAAGCTCCTCCTCCAGGGCCTGAATCGACCTACTAGGGTGTGGGGGAGGTCCTGCTAAAATAGCCATAGGCACCTTCTATTCTATAATTAAAGAGGGAGTCAACTAATACCATAGACCTGGGGAAATCCTGCCCTGTTGTTTAGAGGCTCACACTGCCATTCTAATACCAGCTGAGAGCTGATCTTAGCTTCTGTCCTCTACTGCTTTCGGGTGCTCATTGCTGTAAATGTTCTATGCAACTCATTGTCCAAATCAATCTGATTCTTACTCCCTATTTGACAAACACTGTTGATTTTGTAACTTGGGTACTTCTTTTATTACTGTACCTCTCCATTGTCCATTTATTCTGAACTTTGTGACTTGGTTATTTCTGTTGTTACAGACCCCATCCCCTGCTAGGTGCACTCTGTGTCCTGCTGACTGGGTTTGCACCACTAGAGCTGCCTAGACCAAGGGTCTGGGTAGGCCCAGGAACCTGTTGCCCCCCACCTTGAGAATGGAGTCCTCCAAGGTGCCCCCCACCATAGTGAGGGAGTCCCCCATGGTGTGGAAGGGTGGTGGACCGCCCTCCCTTCATAGTACTACTATCCTTGCTGGTCTCTTACTGGTGCTAGCTCTCCTCCAAGCGGCCTCTAGCCCCCCGTTGACTATTTGGGGCTGCTGCTATAAGTCTCCCTCTAATGAGGTGCCTGACTACTCCTTCTCTAATCTCCTAGCATACTCCATGACACTGTGCTGTCTTACTTGCTGCCTTGACCTCAGGTGTCTACTGTACTCCGCCCGGGTCAAGCATCTCCTAGCACACAAGCCTTTGACAGGAGTGACTACCAACAGGTGGTACCTCCTCTGGATCTTCACACTAATATTAGCCCTGGCTGGCGACACTGAACCTAATCCAGGCCCCAACTACCTGGCCCCCTCTATTCCCCCTGAATGGAGGCTGGGCAAGGGACTAAAAGTCGCACATCTCAATATTCAGAGTCTGCTGCCTAACCTTAATGAGTTAGTCTCATGGGTCTCACTCTACAAGCTGGATATACTTGGAGTGACTGAGACCTGACTGAAATCCTCCATCCCTGACTCAGCCTGTGTGCTCCCTGGTTATGAATTCATACGACTGGATCAATCAGGGAATAAACGGGGAGGTGGCATCCTGATCTATTACATGAACCACCTGAAGGTAACCCAGGTGGCTCTCCAGCCATCCACCCCATCCCCTTGTGAGCTTCTTCATGTCTTGCTCTTACTTGGGAACACCAAGAAACTACATGTGGTATGCACCTACAATCCCCCAAAGGGTGGGCTCCCAGGCCTGACCCATCTCCTGGACACTGTAGGTCCCAGCATTGGAGACAATGAACTTGTTATCATGGGCAATGTTAACCTTAACTGGGCCAGTGGTAATATGAAGCAGTACGAGTCCCTACTTGCTAATCACACCCTCACTCAACTTGTCCAGGAGCCAACCAGACGGTCGGCAAATGGATCCTCCAGCTCCCTCCTGGACTGGATCCTGTCAAACTGACCTGAAAGGATCTCCACCGTAGGTACCCTATCTGACTCCATCTTCGACCATTCCCCAGTCTACTGTGTGTGGAAAATTCCATCCCCAAAAGTTCCCAATAAAATCATCCACATCAGGAACTACACCAGGTTCGTACCTGAAGCGTTTAGGGAGGACCTAAGGCTCACTGATTGGTCCGGGGTGCTGGGAGCATCTGATCCCTCTACAGCAGCTACCCACTTTCTCACTACCTTCGGGGCCTTGCAAGACAAGCATGCCCCAATGGTCACTAGGAGGGTTAGGGGGTCCGCCACACTATGGTTGCATGGGAGTCTCTTAGCCCTCATGAGGGCCAGAGACAAGTGTTGGGCCCACTACAAAAGCTCCCTCAATCAGTCAATTTTCCAACGATACAGAAACCTTAGAAATAAGTGCAAAAAAGCCATCAGGGCTGCTAAAAGTGACTTCTGCAAGTCCGCCCTACTCAGCTCAGCCAATGATCCTAGACGGTTTTGGAGAAACATCAAAACACTTGTCAGTGGGTTCTCTAGTGCAGGGGTATCTGATATGGTTATTGGTGGGGTCTCCTGTAACAATACCCACACGATTGCCAATGCCCTCAATTCTCACTTCACAGACCTGTCGGCTTTCTCCTCACTCTTCCCGCCTGAAGAGAGCACTACTTGTCCCTTTCCCCCTTCAGGGCAGGTGCCCCCCCCCCCCCAACTGCTGTTCTGTCTCAGGGCAGTTTCTGTCATTGATACACTGAACCTTCTCTCTGGCCTCTCCCAGTACTCTAGCCCTGGGCCTGACAATCTGGAGCCCAAGCTTCTGAAGCTAGGAGTCCACCACATTGCCTCCTCAGTTGCCCACATTTTTACCTATCCCTTGCATCGGGGGTCATTCCTGACATTTGGAAGGTGGCTAGGATTCTCCATGTACTGAAGCAGGGCAATCCCAAGGTACCGGACAATTATTGTCCGATCGCCATACTATCCTCCCTCAGCAAGCTCCTTGAAAAAGTTGTGGCAGAGCAACTCTATGATTACATACTGGCCCATGAACTGTTGTCCCCGGCCCAGCATGGCTTTCGGAAGGGGCATAGCATGACCACAGCCTTGGTCTCTGTCTCTTCCAGCATCAGAGGAGCCATGGACCAGGGCAAACTCTCTGGAGCAATATTTATTGACTTGTCCAAAGCCTTTGACCTTGTCGATCATGCGTTACTCTGTACTCAGATGTGGTCCCTGGGCCTGTCCCCCTCTGTTATGAACTGGCTAACAGGCTATCTACATGGTACAATGCAGCGGACCAGATTCAACAAAGTCCTCTCTGATCCCCTACCGGTGACCTCAGGCATCCCCCAAGGGTCGGTCCTGGGGCCCCTCCTCTTCTCTCTCTTTGTTAACTATTTACCAGCAGCAGTAACTAACTGCAGTACCACTCTTTATGCTGATGACCTGGTCATCTTGGCCCACTCCTGGGACATTGTGACCCTTAATCAGCACCTATCCGAGGACTTTAACAATATCCAGGCCTGGGTAACCAAAAATAAACTGGTTCTCAACCTGAAAAAAATGCAGACTATGCTATTTGGTTCAGCACCCAAAATCAAAGCCGCGCCAGTACCACTGGGTATCACAAGCCAGGACGGAACCTTCCTCCCAACGGTGAACTCTGTCAGCTACCTCGGGGTAATGCTTGACCCTCAACTTGACATAGGGAGTCATATACTAAATGTCCGTAGAGTGGTGAACTGCAAACTGGGCCTGGCCTATAGAGCCAAATACAACCTTACACCTGCAGCTCGTCTGACTCTCGCGAGAGGTGTACTGCTCCCCTCCCTTATCTACGGCCTGCACCTATTTGCTAGTTCCGCCAAATCCCATCTTACCTGGTGGTTCACGACGTACAACAACATCTGCCATTTTTCCCTGGCCGACCCCCATCTTACCCACCACTGTAAGCTTTATGAAAATCTCTGCTGGCTCTCTCCATCCAGCTACCTGGACTTTGGTCTGGGTTGTCTCGTGGGTAAAGTGATTAGAACTGGCACCCCACTGGGGCTGGCTCAGCTTCTATCGCCTGCTGACCACTCCTCCTACTCACTCAGGTCCCAGGTCCCCGGGTTGCTTAGAGCTCCCCCCAATCGAACCCTCACAGGGGACAGGGACTTTGCTGCAAGCGCGCCTAGACTCTGGAACTCCTTTCCAGTGCAGGTTCGATCGGCCCCCTCCCATCAGTGCTTTTGTAAATACCTGTGGGGTTTCCTGAAGCTGGCTTCTGCGTGTGACTGTCCCAAACTCCCCTAGAGTAATGTCCTCTTTCAACTCGTCCTCTGAGCTTTATAAAAGACCTGTCAGTGACACTCTGCTTGTCCCTATGACTCAATCTCTTATTTTGGCACTTGACCAAGTTATAATTTGTCTAATTTGCATAATAACTCGTGATTTTATGTACTTTACCACTGTTGGAACTGGGTGCAACTAAGTGCCTTACTATTGAGTCACCTTGATTAATGTTCTTTCTATGTTGACATTCTGCCATGTTGTTTCTGTATTATCCTGTACTACTCTGTATTCACTATGTTGTACTCTCCCGGGTCATTCCTGAAAATAGGTATATTACTTGTCTAGTGTACTTACCCAGTAAACAAAAGCTAAATAAATAAAGACATCTGGGGCACGTGCGTTTTTCTATGCTGCCCCTTCCCTGTGGAATTCTCTACCTCGTCGGATAAGAGAATGCCCGACTGTCTTGAGTTTTAAATCTGAGCTCAAAACTTATTTGTTTTCTAAAGCTTACCCTGAAGGATTTTAAATATAATTGTTTAATTTAATCTAATTGTATGTTTTAATGTGTGTGCACAGTGCTTTGGCTTTGAAAAGCACTTTAACAATAAAGTTTTACTTTACTATATCATTTCTCTGTAAGGTTCATGGTTTCCCAGACCCCACTGACAATTACATTATGAAGAAAATGTTACAGGGTTTGGCTAGGTCAAGGGGAGGACACTGGATACAAGGAAGCCCATAGGCTTGACCGAGCTCTCCAATTTAACAAAGGCAGTGACAGTTACATGCAGCTCGGGTTACAAAGCTCAGCTGTTCACAGCCCTTTTTTCCTGTGCATTTTTTGGGGCTTTCCAGATGTCAGAGTTGGTACCACAGTCCAATGCACCCGGGCAGATTAATAACCTGCAGATCGATGACTGCGCCATCTGGCAGGACAGAATATGTCTGCAGTTGCGCAAGTCAAAGACAAATCAAGGTGGGCTACCAGCCCTTATAATGCTATTCAAGGCTCCCGCAGGACACGTGACGTATGTCCATGGTCGCTAATGTGGGAGTATCCAGGAGCGAGGCCGAAAGGGCTTGGTAATTTGTTTATTCATGGGGATGGGAATCCAGTCATGAGGCGTCAGTTCACAACCATCCTCAGGAAGGGTTTGTGACTGGCCGGCCTTGATCCAACTCCCTTCAATACCTGCTCATTCAGGATTGGCGCTGCCACTGAGGCTGCCAGGTGTGGGCTAAAAGAAGACCAGATAAAGAAAGTAGGCTGATGGGCATCTGGGTCATATAAAGGCTACATCAGACCGCACCACAGAACATACAGTAGTGGATTGAGAGGTGAGGCAAGCGGGCCTTGTGCCATTAAGAACGGTCACCATGTCTAGCACAATACTCACACTCTCTGGTTTGTTTTTCAGGCCTGACAATGACAGCACCACAGTTATGGATTGTTGGCCACTGGTATGTGAGGGAAGCCTACTTGAGAACAGAAAAGCGGCAGTATACAGCACAGCTGGGCATTCCAAGGGGGTGAGCAGTCATCTAGTGGGCTGGAAGAGGGGGGATGAGATGGGGGTCATTGTTGAACATGATAAGATTGGGGCTGGAAACACAACCACCTGTTGCACTGGTGCGCCACTTGGAGGGGAGATGAATTGGTCACCCTTGGGACTCCAAAACTCATTAGGGAAATAAAGACGGACTTGGCCCATCTTAAGGAGCTCCTGCCTCATACTGTCATGGCATCAACTCAGACCATTCTATGACAGCAGTGGAGAGAAGCACGCAACATACATGCGATTGATAAGGCACACAGGGCAGTGAACAGGGAGGTGTCCCACTTCGCTGCCTCGTGAGGTGTTGAGGTAATCCAGCACTTCTTGATCACCAAAGCTGATAAAGATCTATATAGTCCCGATGGGGTACACCTTTCAGAGATAGGGAATGAAATCTTTAACAATACATTACAGGATTTTTGCAAAACGGTATTATTTGGGAAGAGTAAAACCCTTTGGGCACTGGTGGGGATACGTGTTGGACACGTATGTAAGTGGCAGTAATTCATGGCAGACTCTGAAAAAGTAAAGTCTCCTGGCATAAAAAGATATGGCTGTTCGGTGACACTCAGTAGAGGCATGAACCTGGGACAGGTATGCTTCGTAGAACCGGGTGGGGCAGTCACTCAGGTGGGACATGCACTGGAATGCTGGGAGCTGAGACTTTTAGACAGGAGTGCAGCCCGGGACGGGAATGCTCCTCATCGAAGGGTCAAGGAAGTCCCAAAATTCAGGGAGTATGGAGGAACTGTCCGGAGGGGAGACACGGCCCCGGATGGGCCTGTCTGACCAATGGGCCAGAGTTCCCCCGACAAGCATAGTAAGCAGGGAAAAGGGTCCGGCCAGCTGAATATGCTGTCCTAGGGGTCTTACTAAATTGTATAAGTTGTTTATACCATTAGTTCTCACATTTTGTGATAGTGAGCCTCCCCCAAGACATGAAAAAGATTTCGAGCCTCCCTCAAATTTGGAAAAAAATCTTGGGCCTCCCCACAGAAAAAAAAAATCTACTTTGCACAGTACACCAGGAATAAAGTGAAACTAATAAAGGTGATGGAGTACATTCTCTTTTTATTCAACTTCTTGCTCTCCACCTCAGGTTATACTTCTCACTCCTTTTTTCTGACTCTAGGGTCCTTGTTACTCTGTCTGGAACAACCAACCTAGCTAATTCATCTCTCCCTCTCTTACAGTGTTGTTAAGCAACTTCCTGTACCCTTACCTCAGGTCACACCTGAAAACATGCATCAGATCTCTGTGCCTTTCCCAGTCACTAATTTGCATGTAAATACCTGCTGTAGAAACAAGCCTTGACTCAGCATGCCTTCCCCAGGCATTAATTTACATATCAATAAACACCTATAAACAAGCTTTGGCTCAAAGGGGACTTCCTGGTCAAATATTTGTGCATAAGTAAAGAAATTCACCTGCAATTATCCAGATTTGTAACACGGCTCTCAGTCGGGCGGTGAAAAGGAGCGCGACGATTGGCGGAATCGCCACAGCTGACTGAAACCGAGCGGGTATTAAGCCAGACATAACTCCCGCGCGGTCAGTACCAGCTGTGGCCATGGAGGCTGCAGAGAGTAGCAGCCCGCTGGGGCAGTACCCAGATTGGCCAGGAGGCAGAGGGTGCAGCACTGAGAAGCTAAGAAACCGCTGGAGATGAGGCTGGCAGTGAGAATGTTCCTAACCCCCATCTTGTTTACCAGTTAACTTTCAAACCAAGGCATTTTTCCTCCGACCAGAACACTGTGCGAATAGGCTGTGCGTCAGTTTCTGGGGGGACACCACCACATCAGGTATGAGCTGGAGAACTTGCTACCAATATTGTCCTGCAATCTCATCTCCTAGTCCCAATGGGTGACCACATTCAATGGTTGAAATAGCAGCACCGATCCGACAGCCAGCACAGCGATCGGAGCCCCTGAGTCATTGAAGAGTGCTCCACGAAGTAAGAGTTACAGCCTCTCCCTTCTGCCTGTAACATAAGAAAATGTTGTACCTGTAAGACCTGTGTGCCGCTGCCGCTTGTTCTGTGGATACGGCTTGCGCCGGAGCATACAGGTAGCCACAGCCGACCGCTGACACGATCCTGGCTGCCGGAGGTGATGCCGGTAACATAGGCTCATCGCCGCGCGGCAACCTATGTTACAGCGCGTAATCACCTTTCAGCTCGGGTCTCGCTATGGATTATTGCCCGCTGGGCTGCGCCTCGGGCACCAACTCTCACAGCGGGCATTAATCCACCGCCAGAGCCCTCATCTGGCGGTGATTAATGCTTACTTAATATGTTTTATCCTTTCGCACAAAACAGCCAAAACATAACATTTAAGTACTGTACATTCTCAGACTTGACTGGGCCTCCCCTAGAACAATTTGGAGCCTTCCTTGGGAGGTTGGCCTCACCATTTGAGAACTACTGGTTTATACCATATGTACATTATTATATGTAAATATGAATGTGAACGCTGATGTAGTATGTTATGCATTCCAATGAATTTTAAGTAAATGAGCTGCGGCCTTTTCATCCCAAGTTCTGAGTGGTTGCGAATCATTTATTGTGGTCCCTTTGGGCAATGAGGTCAGTGGTAATGTTTGTCCTTTACTTTATCTCAGGTGATGTATATTAGCCTAACAGTTAAACAAACAGATCATGCCATTGACAACTGTAATAAAGTAATAACACTGGGGACATTAATAAGTATATATTGAATGTTTTTGTGAAATTGTGTGTGGTGGGCACAGTGATTGCTAGGCTGCTGCATATGGCCCGTGGCCACATAAATACAAGCCTGCGAGTGAATAGGGTCATTCTGGGAGCCAGGGAAGCTTGTTCTGTCAAATGAAAGGGCGCGTGCCTCATTCAGGGTGGCTGCTTCAACTCGGTTACGGATTTTACCAGGATCACGCAAGGAGTAAACTGCAGAATGCAGTGCAAACACATGCAACTTGTGCGACGCGGCTCTTCCCAACGCTGACACTTTTAGGTATTGTTCACCCATACCCCTAAGCAAGTCACTATTCAGTTTCTTACTGGCTGGCTGTGGTTGTTACCGGTTGCTGTCCCATTGAATTTGCTCCCAAATTGACGCACATAAATAAAATGGTCTGCTCATAAGCATCAATGTTTTATTGTGATGGGAGGTTCAGTGCATGTTTTATTTCTGTTTCTTAGTACACGCTCTCCTATCCACCAGGTGTCATCGAAGATGTACTCCTGTCGGGAAAGACCGGTGCTGCTGTGGATTACGGAAATGACGCAACTGAGATTTCCCTTCCCGTGGTTGTAATGCCGGCGCTCTGCCGCTACGCCAATACCGCAGGCGTGCGGAAGTGGCAGCGGTGAATGAACGGAGTCTGCGGCAGTGTGGAATCAGCTAGTAGCGAGAGGCAAACATGGAGCTGGGAACAGAGCCGGGGCTCCAGGACAGCACTACTCACGGGAACCCAGGTAAGAGATTTTGCGAGACAAAGGGGAGAGGCTGCATTAATGTGTTGGGATGCGCTGGGGTTTTCAGCAAGATTCCTTGGATGAGCCGAGCACCGTCGGAGCAATGGCATATTGGCCGGACGGCTAGTGGAAATGAAACATGATTCTGGCAGGTGGCCTGAATGAATTAGGGGATTAGAACCTTTTCTTTGGTGTAGGTGCTGCAATCGGGGGAACGGGATGTTGACTGGTGCTGAGATTACTGGTTGATAATAGCTGGGATTTGGGTTTGATGTATGGGCAGAGGTGGAATAAACTGCTGTTGGAAGGCACTTCTGAGTTCTTGGCTGGGGTGGGTGCTGCTCCCCTATCTGAGACAGGGACGGACTTTTATTGGGACTTCTGCACAACATTTAGCATGGGGTGAGGACTCACCCAGGTGACGAACATGCAATGCAGATATAATGCCCAGTGTTGTCGTGAAGTGGACAAATCAGGTTTGCAGCTGCTAACATGCCTGACTACCCCACTTCCGAAGGTATGAGCATACAGTATCAGTAGTATGGTGGAATGCCATGATTCAAGCTCTAGGGACCCCATTCAACCATGATAATGACCCCCTCCACCCACTTAACTCTCACTGGCTTGCTGATATTTAACATTTTTCATGTGGTTCTGTGGCCTTCATCCAGCTCTGTGCACAGCTTGTTATTGCATTTTCTTCCTTCTCTGATCACCATCCCCCACTGACTCCTTGCTGGTCCAGTACTGATTTCCAGCACCCATATTGCCTTACATTATTGGTTCTTCTGGTGGGTAGTGTTGGAAAACTCTCTGCCTACCACTCTTGACAATCACTATGATTTTTGCATGGCCCTGCAAGCCGTTTGAATGGCACCATCCGTCCTTTTCCCCACATGGTTGCAATATCACTATTGACTGTGCAGAGCTAGGCTTGAGATCACATTGAACATAGCACAATTGGGTTTCTGATGAGGGACTGGTGCAAAGTGGCCATGTTAAAGAGCTGGTGACATGTTCAGGAGAACTTTAACAAAACATAATGTTTAGGTGCTGTCCATCTTGTATTATATTAGTTATGTATTTCTCCTCCTCATTATGTAGTAGTGAGGTCATTTGCATGAAAACAGGATCTTTGGTCCCGAAGAGTTTTATCTATTTCTGCTGCTTTCTCCCTACCTGAAGTCATAGAGCACTGCTTGTGACCTCACAGTTATTCCCATGGCAACAGACTGTGATGTCACAACAGAGGATTATGGTTTGATGTAGGGAGTAAGCTATAGAGGCAGATGAACTCAAAATTAACTGCAGTATACGGGACAGCAATCATATATCATATACATTTCTTTAGTAATTATGGGGAGGAGAAATCTATAAATGGAATGCAAGCAGAATTGCACCTAGTTGTTATGTTTTTTTAAAGAGTTTCTAAGAGGTGTCAGTAGCTCTTTAACCATGTAGGTACAATTTTTTTGTGACTGTATCTAGATAGGGCCGACTGTCTGTGAAGTGGTTCCCCAATAAATCCTGGGCCCCAAGCACATGCGTAGTTGTAAATCTGGCCCTGATCCAAGTCAGTATAGTGTTTGGGGTTTCTCTGAATTAGTTGGCATGCACTTTGAAGACTGGAGGGTGATCCTCTGAATGGATTGGGATGAACTAGAAATTTAGAACTGGTTGTCTAGATTGGCTGGAATTTCGAGTTTATTTTAAGTGTAGGATAAATGGTTATTGGGGACTAAGCATTTTGATGGGCAAGAATGCACTGAAATTGGCATGGCAAAACAGATCTGGGTTGGGTGCCAATCCCTTAGCTACACAACTGGGTGTGTGGGGTTAGTGTTCCGACCCTCCGGTGACCCCATGCGTAGAAGTAGATCTGACCACTTGACTGGCTGGGATGGTACCATTTCTTTTGGTTGAGGGGAGTTGGCGTTGGTGCTAATTGCAGTGGGGGTTTTGGGGCTGATTTCCCTGTCTGGGATGAGCTGGGATTAAGATGGAATGCTGTTCCCTTAGGTTATTAGATTAAACTATGCTAAGTGCTGATGCCTCAATTGGCTGCAATAGGGTCTGTTCCCCTTGCTGGCTGGAGTAAGCTAGGGTAGTGCTTGTCTGCAAGTTGGCAGGGGTGGGGTCTCATGGTTCCCCAGTCTGCTTGATGGCTGGTGTTGGGAGTAGATCCCATGGTTTAGGGAACAGCTGAAACTGGACAGCTGATCCTTTTGCTAGTCTGGATGAGGAGTGGTTGGGACAGGGTGATAATTTAAGAGTACCTATGTGCATAAGCATATTTTGGGAGGAATAAAGTCGTGTGGACCATTTAGTTACACCCTGCCAGCTCAGCGCATGTACCTGGAGATTATATATTTGGGTGTGAATTTATCCAGGCTGACGTTCGTTTCAGCAACTACCCAACATGAATTGTAGAATCTGGTGGGGTTGAGCAGATATTTAGTTGGCTTATTTTACGTTGACTGGGTTTGTATCGGAGAGAAGAGTGTGATTTAGCTGGATAGAAATGGTATTGGGGACTGCTGTCATCACTAGAATGGGATCCACAGGGACTAGGGGAAGATCCATTTCATGACTGCAATTGGATTTGGGGCAGTCAATAACCTACTGGGTCGGGATGAGCTGTGCTTTATGAGTGGATTCTAAGGCTGGACTGAGATGAAGTTGGTGTTGATCTTTGGGTCGGATTTATGCTTTAATTGGGAGGTTTTATTGGGGGCTTAGATACGTTGAGTAGTGGCTACCCGGAACCTTGTGGTTCACCTCTCCCAACTGTCCGAGACAGCTTGCTGGGGTTCTTGGTGTAGTGCAGCACTGACTGCTCAGTAGTTTCACAGATTGTACCTCCCACTGGGGTGGCAATAGGGGATACCTGATAGTGGACATTCAGGGCTGTTTTCCTTTAGGAAGTGCTGTAATACTGTAGCCACGCAGTCCCTTCCCACAACACAATGACTGTACACAAACCATGATACTTGACACATAGAATGATGTACTGTTGGAAATAAAACCAACAGAAACAGATTTTGTTAAAAAGCAGGGTAAAGGCAGGGAACAGATGCACAATGAATACGTCACATAGGACTAATGGGGTAACAAGTAGGGGAATTTCCCCGGTGTCCTGGCCAAATTTCCCTCATTCACTAAAAATACCACCAACAGCTTAATCTGGTTCAATGGTCAGTTGGAATTCATTTGTATCCCCCTCCCCCGGGTCATGCCTGAAAATAGGCAGGATTTGTCTAGTGCACTTACCCGGTCAACAAAAACTAAATAAATAAGTAAAATATCACTTATTATACTCTGTATTCCCCACAATAATCCTCAAACAACCCCCCAAGTGGGTGAACTCTGCCATATCACAGCTTAAGTCCTTGAGAGCGTTGTCTCTCTTGTGGCGGTGGGTGCCTCTTCTGGGCTGTGGTCTTGGACCAGATGGTGCAGTTCAACACGGTCATCACACACACACATGGAAAAGATGAAACCAATATGTAATCTAGGGGCCCCAATTGGTAATCCAAACATCTGGTTACTAGGCCTGAATTGCTGTCTGCTGATTGGTCTGTGCCTATCAGTTGCAGGAAGTCATCCAAAAAATCTGGTACAGTGCTCGTGAACATGGAGCCGGGTGTCAACCAGGGCTACTCACCCAAACAAATAGTGTTAAAGGTCCAAACGGTGGCACTTGAGAAGGGAATGTTCACAAGGTAAATAAAGCCAAAACGAGCACTGTAGGCTGCTTAAGCAATTTACTGTGAGCCCTGCACACAAAACACTGCATAAACTGGTCCTGGAACTTCAACCAGGAAGGTGTTCATGGGTGGGGGTGACCACATCGTGACAGGAAGTGCATTTTAAAGAAAAAATGTTAGTGGAAAGAGCAGATTTATAGTCTCTAGCATCCACATTATAAAAACATGGCATGAATGGTAAGTAGAAACATTAGACATGTTATATATTCAGTATCAAAACACAAAAAAAGGAAATAAAATGCAACTAATGGAATTTAAAATAATAATAAAAAAAAAAAAGGGGAGAGAGAGAGAGAGAGACCAAGTTGTCCTATATCCATCGTGCTAAACTGAGCCCAATGCCCTAATGATCATGGCGGTGGGGGATAGAAAGAAACAATTCAAGCATAAACTGATTGTGTATTTTTGATCTTCTTTTAATTTTTTTAAGGTTAACTGGGCAGGGCAAGAGCCTGATGGACTAGCATTCAGCAGGTATTCATAAAGGGAAAAACGTTAAGTTACAGCTATAAAGTGGTGAATAACAGGTAAACCAGAAGTCTTGGGGGGAGAAAAAAACCAGCAAGGTCTAAGTTATTAATATCTCAATATCAAATACAAAAGTTGATATAAACTGGATATAATAAGGTCCAAGGAGCGGGAGAAAATCTGGGTAGGGGAGGGGGACAGTAGCCTGAGTTGAGCAGGGTCCCAGAGAGGAGGGTAAATATAGGTATTGGGGGGGTTATAGTGATATGTTGAATAATATCAATAATAAGCAAAGGCATTATGGCCAGGTATAAAGGTATTGGGAGAGACATGCTCAAACACTGACAAAAAATGAATAATAAGATGGAGAGTAATAAATATGGAACACACAGAAGCAATAAATTCAGTATATTGTAATACTTCCTAGTAAGGTATAGAAAAAAGAGGAAATCAAGGAAAGGTGTGGCAGGGGGCCGGCCCAGTGGTGCTGAGGGTTGAGGCGCTGGATGCCGCACCTTGCGCCACGCCAGCGACACGAGTTTTGGCGCCAGGGGTCGGCAGGGGAAGGAGAGGATTGAGCGTCCATGGGACTGCTCTTCTCTCTTCTCCCTGGGGAGAGATCCAGGGTGACTCTGATACAGCAGGGACCCCTGGTGGAGACTGGAGGTATTGCTTGCAAGGAGCTGTTTAAGGGGAGGAGCGTGGCAGCCGTCTATGGCTTTCCGTGCAGACGTCATTGCACATTGCACTTTAGGGGGGAAAATAGCAGTAGGAAAAACTCTTACCGTTGATAGATGACAGTGCTGGCCAGAGGTGGAGCCCCATGCCCAATGTCGGGTCATCAGTCCTGGTGTTCCGGTCTCCCTCTGCCTCTCCAGTCGCGCCATTAGATTGTAGATAGAGCGTTGGAGAAGATGGGGGACTCAGAACCAGGGGATTGAGTGGCCAGTGGAGGTTGAGAGAGGAGGTTCAGGTCAGGTAGAACATCAGTAGCTGGGGCTTCAGGCAGGCAGCAGAGCCACCATCGAGTGCCAATACCTGAGAGAGTCCAATGCTGAGTGATTAAATTAAAGTTAAAACAAAAAGTACATACATACACACATATATAAAAACTCCTCCTGCTGGTTAAAAAGGAATAAGTGGAGTAAGTCGGGTAGAAGCTGGACATAGGTAAATGCATGATCTGGAAGAGAAAAGATAAAAACATAAATCATCAATATATTCCGGGTGATTTCCAAATGTTTTGACATTTTTAAACATTAAAATTATATACGTACTTCTCTTGACCATAGTACTAGAGTAGTAATAATCACCCCATAGATTATTCATTTTAGAGGAATGGGGTAAAATCCACTTCCTCATTCAGTCTCATGGGGACAGTGGTCTGAAGGGTAACAATCCACTTGGTTTCTTTTTGTAACAGTTACCTGGTTCGGTCCCCACCTCTGGGGTTGGAAAGCACATATTTCAGGGCCTTGAATTTAAGAGTACAGGGGTTTGAATTATGGTCCATAAGGAATGTAATTCAAGGGCGTTTCTTGTTATCTCTGTTAACAGTGACCCGAACATGTTCCTATTCCCTTGTCTTGAAAAGGCATATAGTACACCCTGATGATATTTGTAAAAATTGTGCCACGCCACATATACAACAAATGGCATGGTGCACTGAACAAACTCCCTGATCTGCACAGTATGGATACCTTCACAAACTGTTTGCCTTCATGTGCAAACCTGTGGACAGTGCACCATCCACATTTGGGGGAAAAAAACTTAGAAGGGGCTACGAATTCAAATGTGTCCATTCTCTGTTAGATGGCACAAAGCGACAGACCATGATTTTGTTCCTAGTGCTTCTGGCCTTTTGAAAAGTAACTCTAGGTGTTTTCTGGGTAGTATCCCTAAGTATCGGATCAAATTGAAGGATGGCCACAATCTGTGGTCCAAGCCTCCCACATTCCCTGCCAAGGGATCTTGTCTCTCTAAGATTTTTTCTTTAAAAGGCACTCTCTGTCTGTCACAATATAGCCACACCCCAGATGAAGACCTTCCTGCTTGAAGCGCCATGGCTACTTTGCCTGTTTGTTGCACAAGATCGGCTTTGCCAAGGTTTTCTGACGCCCCCCTTTTCTGACTACCTAACCAGTAGAAGTTGTAGGGCTTGAACCTGGGTCTTTATTCATGGTTCAGTGACAAGTTATGTGATTAGTCTCTCTCTGTTTGTCTTTCTCTTTTCTCCCCCTTCCCCAAAACCTTTTAAAGTGCAGCTTCTGTGGTGACAGTAGCCAGCACTGACTCCCACAAGGAACTTTCATTGGACTTCTGGATATTGTATCTGCTGTGCTATAGGAGCAGTGGCCTAGCACTCATCCTGGGTCTTACAAGACAAACCCCCCTGTATGGCAGAAGCCATTATCTGAGATACCTCATGTGTGTTGGCTTATACTGGTCCACTGCAGCTCCTCCAGGCAGAGGTTACCTACTACTTCTCCTTGTGAGCTATGGGTGAAAACCGGTTGTATCGAGTTGATTAAAAATAACTTGGACCCCAAACTTTCCACTGTCAAATTAGATTTGCAGCATTGGTCCCACTTACTTATGACTTTATGGGAGTATTTTAGTATCATTAAGAGAAATATTCTATTCTTCCCCGTCTCTTATAGCCTTTAGGTATGCTTATATTGACCATCCCCAAGCAAATGGGTGTCTGAACGTCCCTCACTTTCTTCTTTATTATCTTGCTCTTCATGCCAGTAAATTCCTACAGTGGGGGATTTTGATGTATGGGGCTCTGCCTGTTTCCTATGTCCCTTCATGGCTGTCTGTAGACTGGGATTTATGTTTAGCAGTGGGACTTCAGCTTTGGTGTCTTCTCTGTATTTAGGCTTGCTCCGGTCCCAGCTGCTCTAAGGAAAACCTCTATTTTCTGGTCCCTTAAAGCCTTTGAACAACTTGCCTGTTATTTACAATTGCGTCTTATGAAGGATACTACTCAACCAGTATACGGCAGTCCCAACTTTCTTATTAATAACCACACCATACCTTCTCATTTTTGGCCATAAGTACAGCGCCTCTCTGAGGACTCACTGCTTTTAGATGGGAACCTTCTCTCTTTTTAAGAATTGTATGGGGTGCCAAGCTCTTCTATTTTAGTTTTATCAATTGGTACATGCCATCTTGGTGCACCTGGGCCCTGGACCTTGCTCTGGGAGGGATGGGGATATTTTGGCTGGCCTAATAGAAATCGCGGCCCAGCCCCACCCTATATCTGGTCTTTATTGGGCATTTCAGTCTCGTGATCCTTCGGGGCCTCAGGGGGTATGTTGTTATTGGCAGGCCTCTCTCAGTGTGCACTGGGATGTTAAGGAGTGGCAATCTGTGTGGCAGGCATTACACAAATATATCAAACAGTTTGATCTCTTTTCTATGTACCTATTGTGGTCTTGCAGAGGGCACCCTTGAGCATGTTCTCTGGGACTGCGTTAAGGTGTGCCCATTCTGTTCTTCTGTTAGGGAGTATCAAGATCCCTTGGTGGGGCTGGATGACTTGTTTACTCTGAAAGTGTGCCTAGTCGGCTTTTACAACCCTCAATCCCTCGCCTTCCCCGAAAGGGTTATACGGCTTTACTTACTATTACTGCCAAATTGGTTGTTTTACAGCAATTGTTGGATGATTCCATTCCCACTCCTAGGCTCAGGAAATCTTATAGGCTTTAACTGTTGAACAACAGATTGCCACTCTGCATGATAGATATGGCACTGTCTGGAAAAGGTGGGAACCCTTATACACCTTGCTTTCTTGTACTCCTGAGGCCCCTTGATTCTTTCCTTGTAATGTAAACTGATTATTTATTAGCTAATGAAATGGACTTGTGTGAGATCTGAGGATTTCAGGTACTTCCCAATAAATCTTATGAGGGGAACGTGTGTGTTTTTTATCTTTTGTATTGCAGTTGTACTTTATGTTGTCGTCCGTATGTACTATTTTGATATGGAGCCTTTGTAAATGAGTCTCTGACTCAAAGGTTTGTAATTCTGAGAATCAATCAAATAAAAAATTAAAAATATTGGTGACTGAGTTGGAACTGTTCTTCACTGGTGGTGGCCTTGTTAGCTCCCTGTTTCCCTATTTCATGCTTGTGCTCCGGGAGGGGTGGTGGATGGGATTGGAGAGGGTTGTTTGGGGTTTGCATGTTTTTGTATTGTTTGTGTGCTTCTCTTTAAAACCTCAAAGTATGCTTAATAAATAAATAAATAAATAAACCTGTTGTTATTGGTGATGGCCTTCCTTGATCTCCCTCTCCTGGTTTGAAAATCCCTGGTGGGGGAAAAGGTCCTCAGAACCACCTATCCTTCTCCAACCTTCTTCCTCTGTTCTCCGGTCTGTGCGCTGGGCTAGCACCCCATTCTCATGCTGAATTCTGATGAGCATTGCACACTGGAGCTCGTCTCTGCAGCTTGCCTCACACCGAATACTAAGCTAGACAGAGCCCACATTTCTGGTTCCACTGTTTCTTATCGAGTTCTCCTGCCAACCCTGATTGACTGCTGATTTGCAGGAAAACCACTCAAAGGCTAAACAGAGCATGTGCATGCATGCTGTATAAATGGGGGCTCTTCACTGGTCCAGATTCCCGTCAATATACATATCCTCCAACCAACACTCTGTTTTGGGTTGTTTCTACCAGTATGCATTAGTTTGCAATTTTTTTTTTTTTTTTATTGAATTTGATCTTAAAGACTCCTGACCACTCCTCCAGCCTACCCAGGGCTCTTTTTCCTATTGTTGATGACCTCCCCCAAACTGACTGTCATTTGTGAATAGACTGTTCTTGTCCTGCATTCCTTCACGTATGTTGCAGTCCTGCCCTTTTGCTACTAGTCTTAGAAATGTATTTATTTTTTTTTTGGGGGGGGAGACTCCTGGAGTGAAACTGAAAGCCTGATTCAATTCCAAGCGCAAAATGGGAAAGGAGTGCTTCTGTTTATAGTGTAGTCCCCTCCCCCGACATAAAACGAACTGAAATGTAAACAAGTAAAAAAAAAAAAAATACATTTGGGAATGTGTTCCCAGGCTCTTAAAATGTACTGCATGTTCGATCCTACATAAAAGGTGGATTCCCCGAGGCATTATTTTTTCCTATTTCCATCACTGTTTACCACCACCCTGTAAGCCCCTGCCAGTTCGCAGTCCATCTTGCTATGCCTATCCTAACCCTAAGTCTCCCAAATTCATTGCTATCTTTTGGTGTGTCACTGAGTCAAAGCTTTGCTGAAGCCCAAATATAGGATGTCAACACCTGACCCTTGTACACTGCTTGTGTCACCACATTGAAGAAATGAGTTGGGTTAGTCTGGTATGACTTTCTTTCTGTGATGCCATGCTGCTTTGTGTCCTTTGGAGTCCTTAACGTACTGTGTTTTAGTTGCTGCCCTGAGGGGCTTTAGTTTATACAGTATTTCCTAGAAACATAGAAGTTGACGGCAGATAAGGACCGCAAGGCCCATCCAGTCTGACCATTTCTTTTTCTACCTTATGAATGTGCCATCAGCCTTTGCTCTATCAATGGCCTATCTATTCATAGTCATCTGTATTGCTCCCTTACGCCTATCCCATGCCTGTTTGAAGCCCTGCACTGTATTCATATCCACCACTTCCTGAGGTAGGCCGTTCCATGCACCCACCACCCTTTCTGTGAAAAATAACTTCCTCACATTACCCCTTAATCGGCCTCCCTCTAATCTCATGTTGTGTCCTCTTGTCCTGCTGTTTTTCTTGTATTGAAACATGTTAGACTCTTTCACCTTGTTAATGCCCTTAAGGTGTCTGAATGTTTCAATCATATCACCTTTCTCCCTCCTTTGCTCTGTTATTGAGCTCTGTTAATCAGTTCTTGTATGTTTTCTGATGCAGTCCCTGCACCATTGTGGTTGCCCTTCTCTGGACTGCCTCAATTTGGTTAATGTCCCTGTGAAGGTGTGGCCTGCAGTACTGTACGCAGTACTCCAGATGGGGCCTAAGCAGTGTGTTGTAAAAAGGGGATTATTACCTCCCTCTTACGACTTGTGATACCCCTACTAATACACCTCAACATCCCCCTAGCCTTACCTACTGCTTTAGTGGTCTGCTTGGATGATTCCAGGTCATCTATGATGATGATGCCCAAGTATCTTCCCTTGTTATTGCCAGCAACCCCTCTCCCAACCTATAGGTGGCTTCAGGGTTTCTCTTCCCTATGTGCATGATCTTGCACTTCTTTTGCATTAAACCCCAGCTGCCACTCTTCTGACCATTTTGCTAGTTTATCCAGATCTCTTCTCATTCTGCCCACCCCGTCTGGATTATCTACTGTGTTGCAGATCTTGGTGTCATCTGCAAACAGACAAACCTTATCCTCTAGTCCAGCTGCAATGTCCCTGATGAAGATATTGAAGAAGACTGGCCCCAGGACTGATCCCTGAGGTTCTCCACTTGTGACTTGCATCTCTTCTGACTGTATACCATTTACCACCACTCTCTTTTTTTTTTTCTTGCCCGTCAACCAGTTTGCCACCCAGTTGACCAACTTCTGACCCACCCTGAGCCCACCCAGCTTATTAATCAATCTTCTGTGTGGAACAGTATCGAAAGCTTTGCTGAAGTCAAGGTAGGTGACATCGACTGCACCCCCTTGGTCCACCACTCTGGTTACCCAGTCAAAGAAATCTATGAGATCAGTTTGACAGGACCTTCCTTTTGTAAACCCATGCTGTCTTGGATCCTGTGCTCCTATGGATTCCAGGTGTTGCAGTTTCCTTTCCTTAAGGAGTGTCTCTATAATCTTGCCCATTACTGAGGTAAGACTAACCGGTCTGTAGTTCCCTGCCTCCTCCCTGCTACCACGCTTGTGGACCGGCCTGGCCCTACTGCCAGCATAAGCTGCCATCAGATGGACACTTCTTCTGTTGCTCTGTCAGAGGGCTGCAAGTGGGAGATGTCCCTGCCAATTCGTGTGCTCCCCAGCATGCTCTCATTGCATTCTTTGGTCTCTTGATGCTTCAGCATCTTGGATGCTCCGCTGTTTTGTTTCAGGGTCCACCTCTACAGCACTGTCCTGCTGCTGGGATATAATTTATGAATTGGATAGGTTAAGTCCTGGATGCTGGCTGGCTGAGGTAGACTGTCACCCTTACTCTTATCTCATCGTAGATCCCCCTGTAAAAAGTACCAGTGCCAGCCTTCCTCTGGACCAGACAGATCCCTTCGCTTTCAGAATGACCACAGCCCTTCTCGAAAACAAATGTAATCTTATTGTTTGTACTGCTGCTAAGCTTGTTGCATCCTGCCTGCTCTCTACAACTTCTGTTTCAAGAAAAGTAAAACTGTTACTTGTGGATGTCCTGTATCTGGACTTCAGTAAGGCATTCGACTCAGTGCCACATGGAAGGCTGGGAAGGAAGTTAGTAGGCACAGTGGCGGGTGCAAAGCTGGTGAGATGGGTAGGAAACTGGCTGCAGGGAAGGCAGCAGAGGGTGGTGGTGGGTGGGGAGCTCTCACACCCAAGGGCAGTGACGAGCGGTGTTCCACAGGGCTCAGTGTTGGGACCAGTGTTGTTTGGGATATTCATTGCAGACATATGGGACATCAAGAGCAAGATCAGTCTGTTTGCTGATGATACCAAGGTAGGCACGGTGGTGATGACCTGGGGGATGGCAGGGGTTGCAGGATGATCTGGCAAAGCTTGAAACCTGGTCAGACACCTGGCAACTGGGCTTTAATGCCAAAAAGTGCAAGGTGCTGCATTTTGGGATGAAGAACCCAAGGAGGAGTTACCAGCTAGGGGGAGTGCAGCTAGCCCAGACAGAGGAGGAGAAGGATCTGGGTGTGCTCATTACAGGTCAATGAACAACTCGGCACAATGTAGGAAGGCAGCTGCAAAGGCCAACAAAATGCTGGGTTGTATTGCAAGGGGTATATCCTCGAGGAGGGAGGAGGTGATTCTGCCACTGTATAGGTCATTAGTTAGACCACACCTGGAGTACTGCGTGCAGTACTGGCGTCCGTATCTGAAGATGGACATTAAGTTAATGGAGGGGGTGCAGCGCAGAGCAACAAAGATGATCAAGGGGCAGGGGGACTTATTGTACGAGAGGAGGTTGAAGGAGTTGAACATATACTCACTGGAGGAGAGGAGAGACAGGGGTGACATGATTGAAACCTTTAAATACATGAAAGGAATAAACAAGACGGGTACAGAGGGGCTGTTCAAAGTAAGGAAGGGAGGGCCACCAGGGGCCATGATATGAGACTGGAGTGAGGAAGGTTCAGGAGGAGATGAGGAGACACTTTTTTTTTTTTTACAGAGGGTGGTGGCTGGGTAGAATCGTTACCTGCTGAGTGGTATGCGTAGAACAGTGGACTGCTTCAAATGAGGATGGGACAGGACAAGGGGGAGGGTTAATGAAGGGGAAGGGTGGAAGGGAGGGGCAGCTGCAGAATAAGGGGTGCTAGCTGCACATTCGAGCAGACTTGATAGACCTCTAGGCCTTTATCTGCTGGCAAATTTTGTGTGTTCGTATGTTACAATACTGAAAAAAAAATTAAAACCTATAATGGCCATCCCAGTGGCATAGAGGGCTGAGGCGCTGGGTCCCTCACCACATGCCACATCAGAGACCCAGGTTTGAAGAGGATGCTGGTCACTAGGGGCTGGCCAGGGAGGGAGGGGGAGGGAGGATTGAGCATCCCCAGGACAGCTCTTCTCTTTTTGGGGTTACAGTGCCTCGCTGCTCATCTGCTGCCTAGAGGAATTTGGACAGCTGTGCAGGAGGAAGTGACCACAAACAGTGCGCTGGGGCATCTCTGCGGGCCGGAGCTTGCACATTGCTTCCATCACATACATGGCAGTCTCTCTTGGAGAGGCCCCCCAGCAAAAATGACACTTGATATTGCCACAAGCCCCATGTTGATGTTCGTGCCTCTGAAGAGAGTCACTGGCTGAGGGTGAACCAGGGAGGGTAAACCCTAGTGATTCCAGATTATGGGGCGGGGGACAGATTCAGGGGCGGCCAGACAGATCAGGTGGAAGAAACACAATATTTAAAAAAATAAAATACATAAATGAGAAAAACAAGTAGTGGAATACTAAAGAAGGCATACCATAACCCAGAAGACAGAAAACATTCCTTTTAGCTACAGTCCTCTTGTGATGGAACTGTTTAGCTAAAAAGCACGTTTTATATACATTTAAAAAAAATGTTTCTAATATTTTAACAATGAGAAATAAACATCTATTTTATAAGCACGATGATGCACTCCAGAGTTAGAATTACGCTGAGATAATGCACTTTAAGGGGCCATAATGCCTCCATCTGTGGTGTCATGCCTCAGCAGCACCTGTGCACATGGTAATACTAGCATAAATCCCACCCTATTGTGTTTTTATTATTTTCTTATTCTGTGTCTAGTATTCATTTAGCAGGGTCAGCCAAAACTGAATCAAGGCTTTTAGTTGTGGGCTTCAAAATCTTTACATTTGCAGACTTCAGTAGGAAAACACGGGCCCTGCTAGTGATTGCTGTCTTTTGGTATCTGATGCCCTGCCTCCGATCGTATTATGGATTTCATGCTCAGTCTTTTGATGGAGGAGACGTTACCTAGGTTTTGTTGTGTTTGAGTGTCTTTATACTAAACCTGAGATGGGATTTTAGGTCCATTCCTGGTCTGCGATGGAGGGCATGGTATCTAGTATTTGCTGAGTTTGGGTGTCTGATACGTGGGCTGAGATAGGATTGCTGGTCCATGCCTAGTCTGAATGGAGGGGATGGTGTATCTTGTGTTTGGGCTTCTGACATGTCTGCAGTGGGAATGTGGTATAGGCTGGAGAAGATGCTGCATAGTATTTGCTGTGTTCTGGGAATGTGACACTCAATCTCGGAGGGGATAGTGGGACTCATGCCCAGTCTTCGATGGAGGAAGACTGTACCTGTTGTGTTGTAGTATCTGATACCTAGTCTGAAATAGGGTTGTGGGTTCTTACTTCCGTCTGGGATGGAGGGAACAGCACCTAGTACTTGCTGTAATTGGGGAATGTGATACCCAATCAGAGGTGGGATTGTGGGATCCATGCCCTGTCTATAATGGAGGGAATGGTCCCTAGTGTTTGTGTTTGGGTATCTGATGCACAGTCTGAGATGGGATTGTGCGGTCCATACTTGGTCTGGGATGTAGGGGACCTTTCCTAGTGATTGATGTTTTGGGGTGTGTATTACTCAGTCTGAAATGGGATTGTAGTGTACATGCCCAGTTTGGAATAGGAGGGAATCATATCTGCTTTTTCCCTTTTAATTTGATATCCAGTCCAATCACAGCCCAAATTAGGGCTGTGTAAATAGTTTCTTACTGTTTTCTGCTCGGCCCCTGTTAGACGTAAATCAGAATTATAGAATTTATGTGTTGCTTTTAGCTTACACAGGTTAAAATATTAACTTTTGCTCGCATTTCTAGACACCCTCCTGTTTTTATTGTGACAACTGCTAGAATGTACAGTAAATAGTGACATTATACCAATTGCTGTGATATTATCAGTACTTCATTATGCTTTACTTGCATTGCTTAAAAGAATCAAACCTTTACATAAAGTGTGTCAGCATACACTGTGCAACATACCTGAAGAAGAGGGCAGTACTTTTAGGCCTTGAAAGCATGCATCTTTAACTTTTCATTAGCCTAATACAGGCATTATCTTTTACCTTGCAAAAAGTTTCTCTTGTAGTTTCTTTCCCAGTCACAGCTGGGATTTTAGGTTGTTGTCCATCTCTGGGATGAAAAATGGATAATACTTGTTTGTTTTTTTTCTCTGCCTTGGGGGGGGGGCAATAGGGTTTGGGTTGGGATTAGTGCTCATTCTTTTACAGAAGTGTGTTATTTATTTTTTGAGTTGTACTCAGAACTAGGATCTGATGATACCCGGTCTGGGATGGTGTTACTGGATTTCGGTATTTGTATAAGATGGATGGGATGTTGTTGCTGAAGATTGTTGTCCTTCAGCGGATTTGATACCTTGTCTTAGGTGACACTGTGGGGATCATGCCCAGTCTTGGATGACCGAGCAACAAAAACACACGCTCATAGTAGAATGGCTGCTAAAGCCCAAACAACATGGACAACCAGCAAAACAAGGGCAGTACTCAAGAAAAAGTAAAAGGAACTCAAAAAAAGTCATAGTTGTAATAGGCAACCAAATAGTTTAATTCAGCATGAGAACACACACGAGGCTCCCGCACTTCGCATCATTAACGTGATGCTTCGTCAAGGGGCATGGCTACAGTATGCTTAGCCTCCAATTTTAAAGGAGAACTGCACTGAATCTACAAGTCATTTTCCTAGTAGAAGCTGTTCTTAAAGAGCTCCTGACGCAGTTGAGAACTATGAAAAAATGGAATATTGAAACATAAATGTAGCTCATATTTCATATTTTATTATTTCTCATCCCTATTTTCCTTTTTTACTAAGGGTATTTGCATGAGAACGGTATTTGTACCCTTTCAGCTCTGCCTGCTTGCCTACACCTGACATCAGGATTCTGTTTATGACAGCACAATCTGTTGCTGTGGAGATACTTATGATGTCATAAACAGGATTATGTCAGGTGTAGGGAAGCAGGCAGAGAAGAAGTTTATGGGACAGGGATCTTGTTGTCATACATCTCTTTCAGTACCAAAAAAAATGGGGAATTTATTACTAAAAACATGAAGTAACAAGGAAAATGGGATGGTGTTGAACATAAATCTTACTTTTTTCCAAGTTTTCTAAATGCTGTCAGGGGCTCTTTAAGAACTGATTCAACTTTGGTTCTTGTTTCAGCTTTACAGGCCTTTCAGTAACCACTGCAGACATTTCTGAGTTGCACACAGTTGGTAAGTACAGTTTTAGAACTGTGTAATGTAGTTTATGTCCCTTTATAGTTGCAGAGTTCTGTAGCAGAACATGGATGCATTGTGCCAGCAATAGAAGAGCACAGCAAGGGACATAATCTACATCATACAGTTCTAAAATGGTACTTACCAGCTGTGTGTAAATTGGAAGCATTCGTTGGCATAACTAAACAGCCTGTATAAATGGAACAATAACAGAATTTGAACCAGTATTTAAAAATCAGTTTCTACAGCAGAAATGGCATGCATATACATTGCAGTTCTCTTTCTTTTCAAAGGAAATATTTAAAGGTACATGCTTTTTTAGTGCAAATTAATACAGGGTTTATACTTGGTACTTCAACTAGTAGCACGTTGATTCAGACACACATAATTAATGCTCCATAACAGAAGTGCACCCCATAATAGTCAACCTAATTGTAAAAAGGATCAAGGGTAGTATAAAATGAACATTGTAATGCAGCTGAAGTAGAGGATGTAAAAAAAGAAAACAGAGTGAGGAAAAAGGAGGGGAAATACTACTTTTTACTTTTGAGTGCTGCCTTTGTTTTGTTCATTGTTCAAGAAAAAGTTAAAAAGTATAGTTGCAGTAGCCAGCCAAAAAGTTGAATCCAACATGAGAACACACACACACACACACACACATAGTGCCCCAGCATTTAGGGTTACCACCTTTTAAGAAGCCCAAAGTGGGACATTTCTTACTGAAACATGATTTTTTCGCAGGACAGTACGTAACCTTGGCTAATGCAACGGACTTGTTTTTTTCTGTATACAATCAGAATTAACGCTAAGTATTGTAGTTTCTTGGTTGTTTCTAATCATTTTAAGATATCTTAGTTAAGGTATTACAGTTTTCTGCAACATTTAGTGGAAAGTTTGAAAATATTTTTTCTAATGAAAAGTCGGGACATGCAATATGTTTCCTGTTATTTTAGTTTTTTTTTTTTTTTTTTTTTTTTGCAGGACACAGCTGCCAAATCAGGACTGTCCTGAGAAAATCAGGACAGGTGGTAACCCTACCAGCATTTTGCATCATTAATGTGACGCTTCTTCAAGGAACATGGCTACAGTATGCTTAGGCTCCAATTGTAAAGTAAATATTTAAAGGTACAGGCTTTTTAAGTGCAAATTAATGCAGCATTATACTTGGGGTTGCAACAAGTAGCGAATCGATTCAGACATACATAATTAATGCTTCATAACAAAAAAGGATCAAGGGTAGTATAAAAAACCAACAAACATTGTAACGCAGCTGAAACAGTCTACAAAGTGGGTATAAACAAAGGAAATAGAGTGAGGAAGGGGGGGGTAATTTTTTACTTTTTCTTGAGTGCTGCCTTTGTTTTTTCTCATTGTTTCACTCTTGGATGGTGCTGATAATAAGTGGTTCTGGTCCCAGGTCAGTTCTGGGATTGTGAGAGTTCGTCCCAATTTAGAGTATATGGGATAGCTTCTACACTCTTGCTATGATTAAAGCGAGTTGCCATCACGTTTGTGATGGAACGGCAGCGTTACTCTTGATAGTGCAGTTACCTGTTGTATGCTGTGATTAATAATGTCTGCTGCCCTGTCTAAGGGGGGAACATGGATTTTATGTCAGGCTTTTGATTAGGTGAACCACATTCGCCTGTTTTTCAAGCTTGCAGCAAATGTTTTTTCTGCTGTCACAATTCAGTGTCTCCAGGATTGCCTATCTATTGGGGGCCAGTATACAAAACTCAGTAATTCAAACTCTGCTTTTGTGGAAATGAGCATTGACGAATATCAGGGTTCTATCCTTGGCCCCCTTTTTGTTCAGACTCTATGTTAATGATTTAGTACCAATAATTAAAAATATGGAAGCTCTATTATACACAGATGATTTTGTTCTGTTCTCTAGTGGTCATGACCAGTCTATTTTCCAGGAAAATATTCAAGTGGCATTTAATTTTGTTCAAAGTTTATTTAAAACCAATGAATAATCAGGGGTTCAGTTAACTTCTTTTTAGTGGAAGTCTAAAACTTCCATGAGTGAATATGGAAGTCATACCAGTTTTATTTGGAAGTCAGAATGCTTCCAGGATCCCCTTTTGGAAGCCAATATTCTAGGAAGGACCAATTTATAGATGCTAATATATCAAAGGTAAAATACAGTTCCTGAATCTCAAAAATAGTTTGCACTTGGTTTGAGTGTCTCTTTGATTATGCAGTTCCAATTTGTTGTGTGGCCTCTGCTTCTAATTTGCAGAGAATTGCTATGCTTTTGAATTGCGTGTGTTCTTCCATATTTGGGGCTGGCAAAATGAGATGCCAGTGCTCACTGTATGGTGACCTACAATGGTTGCCTTTGGAACAGCGAGCTAAGTACATGACTGTCTCCATTATTTGGAATTCTCTTTAATGGTAAAGCTTCTACTCCCCTTGCAAATTTTCTTGTTATTTCTAAAAGTGTTCATGGAACACGTAGCTCTGAAAACTGTTAATTGGTTATGCCCTTTCATAAAACTCAACAGGGTCGAAGAGTTTTTTTGTTTGCAGTGAGAAAAAATGGAATAATTACCTGCCTTCTAATAGTATCTCTTCATTTAAACAAAATTTACAAGAATTACTTATCAGCCAATAGTGTGTGTAAATATGTTGTGTTTGTATGTGATTATGTACTTGTTTTTCATTTGTATTTGGTGTTTTATTCTTAGTGCATTTGTTTCTCCTGGGTCCTACTTGAAAATGGAAAGATTCTGTCCTTTGGTTCTTACTCTGTAACAAAATAAATGACATTAACAAAGGTCATCCGCACCACCAAATCTCACCAACCTCTAAAACAGTTTCAATGCCCCAGCTAAATTCTTGAAAGTGAGTCACTCTCTTTTTGATTCCCCCAGCCCAATCCGCTCTCCCAGTCTTCATGGTTAATGGTTCACCTGTCTCCAACCCTGCCTCGGTTGCTGCTCACTTCAAGTCTTTTTTACTGCTTGTGCTCTCCCCCCCATTGTTTCTTTCCTCTTCCCCCCCCCCACACCTCCACCCTCCTCTCTGCCCCTCTCAGGGGTTTCATTTACCCCCATTACTACCCAAGAAACGCTACTTGGCCTTTTTCTCACTCAGACTGTCCAGATCTAGTCCCAATGGCCTGGATTCTAAACGTCTCCATGTCTCAAGTCTGGCCCCCCACACACACATATACACCTCCTCAACCTCTCCTGCATCCTCTGTGCTGTCCCTTAATCGTGGAACATTACCAAAGCTCTCCCACTCCACAGAAGGGGCAATCCCTCCACCCTTGGCAACTCCCAACCTGTCCTCCCTCCTCCCCTGTCTTGCAGAAACTTATTTGTTTCAGGCTTGGTGACTTTCTCCACTCCACTCCACCAGCTTCCTCTTCTCCTTCCAGTCTGGTTTTCAGAAGCACCATTCCACCATTTCCTCTCTGCTATGTGTCACTGACTCCTCCATCCTCACCGGGATGATCAGGGGCATATCGCAAGAGCCATTTTCATTGAACTGGTGAAAACGTTTGATTTGATGGCCCATTCACTATTCCTGGACAGGCTGAGCTCTGTCATCCTCTCAGCCTCAGCTGTTGACTGGGTCCAAGCCTACCTCTTAGCGTGTAAGCATTTGGTATAGGTAGGAGGCGTCCTATCCCCTTCCACTACCAATCTAGGTTGGGGTCCAACAAGACTCCATCCTGGGACCAGTCCCCTTCTCCATTTTCTTCAGTGATCTCCCATCTGCCTTTGCCTGTGCCAACTCTCATATTCACCTGTTTGCAGATGAGATAGTTCTCTACACTTCAGGCCCATCTACCGCAGCAGTGGAAGTCTCACTCCAGCAAGATTTCCAAAGTGTCCTATGATGGCTCCAGTCCAACCAACTTTGGCTCAACACTGAAAAAAGCACTGCTCATGACCTTTGGCACCAACCAGAAGTTGGTCTGGGTCACTCTTCCTTGACTTCTCCATCTAGGATGGCATCCCTCTTGAAGTGGTTCCCTCCATCAAGTATGTTGATGTGTGGCTTGACAGTAGGCTTAACTTCTCTGCCCATATCGATGCCATCCTCTCCACCCTCCATCCCAAGTTTGTAGCTTTGTAACGTAACAAAGACTGCCTGTCCCCACAGGTCCACTCTGAGTTGGTTGTCCAAATGGTGCTCCTAGTCTTCGATTATGCGGATGTGTTTGTGGTACTGAGCCTTCCTTTTCCCTTTTCAGACTGGATGCCTTCTGTCACTTTGCTGCTAACTCCCCCACTCGTACTCATCACTGTTCCTTCTACTCCTTCCTATCCATCCTAACCCTGTCGACAAGTCTCTAGTCCCATTGCGCCTCCTTCATATCCAAAGACTGGTTTGGGTTTCTATCATCTTACCTAGCCAGTCCTCATCCATTCCTTCTGCCTCATTCGCATTCTGCTTCTACGATCTTTGCCTCTCCCTCCCCTACCCTCACTCCTCTGCTGAGCAGTCAGCTTTCTCCTGTCACAGGCCTGCCGGCACAGCGGTTGGATTTCCCACTTGTGACACCACTAACCTGGTTCGGGAATGGACCTGGGAGTTGGAGGGCCGGCCGAGTGGAGAAGGATCGAGTATCCATGGGACTGCTCTCCTTCTCCAAAAGGGGTGGGTAGAGTGTCTTCCACTTCATTGTCCCCTGGTGGAGGCGAGGGGGTGCCACATGGCCAGCACCAGAATGTTGGGGGATGGCGGAGCAGTTGCTGTTCATCATTGCACGTCCCTGCCCCTGGGGCAGCAGCACAAAAAAATCAGAGACTCCTGGCATGATACCCCTGCCCTACCGCTGTCCTCCACTGCCTTACATGTCCACTGGGGGGATCCCATTCCCGTGGGCTAACTTGGTGGGGAAAGCCAGGGCTCAGACTACAGTTACTGTTGGGGAGGGGAGCCCCCCTGGTGGCCCTGCCTGGGGGGGTAAGCCTGGGCAAAGGGACGACGCAGATGGGGCACAGGCAGATCTCTGTAGGGAAGATAGGGGTCAAGGCACACACACAAAAAAAAAAATTTTCTTCTGTCACCTTCCCTGCCACTGGAACCATCTCCCTTCCTCTCGACATTTCTCCCCCTCCCCTGCTTCCCTTTGGAAGCAGCTAAAGCTCCTCTCCTCCGCATCCTGTTTGCCTCCTACCTGACTTACCCTTATTGCCCTTTTTGCCCCTTTCTTGTTTCCCCAGGATCAGTTCATGTTACTACAACTTCTGCATTCATTTGTATCACTCCACTTTTGTCATTTTTAATTGGGTATTGGTGCTGCTCATAGAACCAACTTCTGTTCACCATTTATTGTTCTCTTTGGAATGCTCCTCTATTGCTGTTTTTGATTTATTGCATCCCTGTTCCCTATTCACCAGGTTATACCTGGAAATGAACCCTGGTTCAGCATTTTGAAAGAAAGAAAGAAAAATAAATGTCCCACTGTAGGGTGCAAAAATAAGTTATAGGTGCCGTATTGGTCCTTTTTAAGAACAGATTCAGAAACAAATGATTTCATACCTTTTATTGGACCAACATGGATGTTACAGAAAAGAACAAAGTGCTCTAGCTTTCGAACCTACCCAGTCCTTCTACTGCAGAGTGGGAAGATAGTGCAAGGTTTGTGCTTTGACTTAGGGGAGTCCGTATCGTGGGAACCATTTTTAGGTGGTGACAAAGAACATTCAGAACCTAGGCATGCCACTGCAGTGCAGTTCAGTGGCTCTGTTTACAAAGACACCTGCCAGGGAGAAGAATCCTCCCTGCATCAGAGATGTAATGCAGATGACTTATTCAGATGTCTGAGTCTGCAGACTGGGTTTGAACTCACTAAGATTACTGGATTGCACCTGTGACCTGGGTCACAGTATTACACCACCAGGTGCTTGGCACAGTGCCATGCTGTGACACTATTGCACTGGCCAACACACAAGTGCCAGAAATGAATGGGTCCTTGCCGCTTTTCTTGTCGGACTGCAATGGGGCCAGTTGTTCACCTTCACCCTCTATGACCCTATGCGATGTTCTAGTGGTCCAGTGAACCCCACCTGCTCCCCAGGCATCCACTGTACCCTGGATTCTAGTGAAACTTCTCCCTAGCCCCACCAGTTCCCCTCACTTCATTTGTGTTGGTCTGTCTACAAACATACCCCTCCCTGTTGGCTACTCTGGTTAAAGCACCGCATCCCCTTGCCCCCCATTATTGCCTGAATTTAACAGGTAGTAACCAGAGGAGGATACAGGAAACTGCAACCACTTATGCAGGGGTCTTCCCTCCTGAACTGTCGTAAAGACTTTTGCAACCAGTCAGGAAAGGGTTACAACCCCTGGTTAGGTCACTGGTGGTGTTACGTTGTTGCACTGACTATTTAGCACAACTCCGAGTTACTGAGAAGTGTGCTTGGAAACAGGTGGGTTGGGTATGTGGGATTCTATACCCCATGGTCAGTAGAGGATGATAGCGGGGGGTGGGTATGTGGGATTCTACCCTCTGGGTAGTAGAGGATGGTAGCGTGGGTGGGTATGTGGGATTCTATACCCTATGGGTAGTAGAGGATGGTGGGTGGGGGTGGGATTCTATACCCTCTAGGTAATAGAGGATGGTAGTGTGGGGTGGGTATGTGGGATTCTATACCATCTGGGTAGTAGAGGATGGTGGGGTGGGGGTGTGGGATTCTATACCCTCTGGGTAGTAGAGGATGGTAGCTGTTTTTTGCTGATGTTTAGTGATTTGCTACCATTTTGAGCTGGGATTGTAGCTTTAGCCAGCTCAGTTTTATTTTAAACTCACTTTTTACAGCTTACTTGCTATCTGTTCTGGACCTCCTTTCACTGTCGCCAAGGTGTCCTGTATCCCATATATGGAGGCTTACTTGGCTCCTGTAAAGCCACCTTTTTTCTGACAAAAATAGAAAGTCTGGGATTAAAATCAGATTTTTCCATTTTTAAACACTACGTAGAGTGATTTTTTTTTTTTTATAAAAAGAAACCTGTTGGCACCACATGTATAACTACACGATGTTAAATTTGTGTACCATACACATGTTTTGTACCACATCTTTTAGTGCTAAACATGCTGATTTGCAGTTTGTTTCCTTGGGGATGGGCAGATTCTGTAAAACATAATTTCCCATTTTTGAAAATGGAAAATTGGTGACCCTGCTGTTGCCCTCCTTCCACACTGCAGCTCTGGTACCCGTCCTCCCCATATGACCTTTTGGGGGTTGGGCCCTGTCATTACAGTACCTCAGCAGATGGATACCCTTGTTGGTCCAGTAACCTTTTTTTTTTTTTGTTCCCTGCTTTGAGAGCTCACAACACGATGCTGTCCGCTGCCAAGAAGGCCTGATGTATCACTATGTTTGATCTCTACCCTTACATGAGCGCTGTGACTCCTGACTGCACTATCACCAGTGGTCAGAAAAGTTCAGTGTTAGTAACTAGTTACTATAACGTTGGTACATGCTTCAGTTATGAACCAGTAATATGCAAATAGTACTATAATATTTAAGGTTTTAGTTACTATTAAGTGAAACCATTTATCCTTCTGTGACTATATTGTTGCACTCTTAAACAGCATTAGGCAGAAATCTAGGGCATAGATTCATCAAATATTGTAACATTGCTTCTGCAGGGAAAAGAGCCATACAAAATGCAAAATGGAGATCCCCAGGGGCCATAAAACTAGCAGACAGATTAAAAATAAATCCTTACAGCAAACAAAAGGACACACTAAGACTGCACCTACAAATCAAAACACACTGCAAAACATACTTTTTTTTTTTTTTTTTTTTTGCAAATAGTTTACTTTCATTCCTTTTTAAGGAAAACTTACATTTATATGTGCAGAAGACGTATGATGAAAATGAATGTAAAGTAACGTAGAAAGTACTGTTCATTACTATAGTAGCTACACGTTACTCTTTACACACATGTATTAAGTAACTAACTTCATGCTTTTTAAAACTGACTTCCCCAACACTGCCCTGGTGATGGTAAACGGAGCAGTAGGAGGCACAATCCTCCCTTCCCGGAAGAGGAGAGCATTCTCTGGGACCCTTGATCCTCTTCAGCCCTACTGGCCATAAAGCGCTCTAGTGTTTGGGATATACTCCCATGTCACCATCTGCAGTGCTCACAGGTCAGCCACCAAGTGCATTTTTAAAGGTTTGCCTCCCGGTTTTGTTAGGGATTCGGCATTCTGCTACCAAGTCACCATTGTGCATGTCGGGACAGTAAGCGGTGGATCACACATCTGCTGTATAGGTAGGTCAGTACTACAGATGTTAGCCTTTTTCCCAGTTGTAGAACTTTGGTAATATTACAGTCGCCAAGCGTTGATGGTCTCAACTCCACTTCCTCAGAGGGCTGGAATGAAATATGTAGAAGTGTGCATACATCTGTTAGCATCTTGGAGGTGTCCTATAAAGGAATAAAAAGTGCTTCACAAAGTGCAATATGCACAGGATTATATTCGTTCTCTATTACCCTCTCAGACATGCACTTACTGCACGCAACTATGTATGAACTTGCTCATTTTGCCATTGAAACACAGAAAACTGGCAGAAGAAGGCTATGTGGCCTACTCGGTCTAGAGGTGATGTATACTTTCTAGAGGATCTGGACAATCCCCCACACCTCCCCTCTTCCTTTGACCAGCTGTTGATGTCTGTCCCTTCCTCTCTTAAAACCATTCACCATTTTAGCACTGATCAGCGCACCAGTCCACTTTTTCTGCACGTATGGAGCTGGTTGTTCCAAAGAGCCCTTCCCTGACCCTGTCACAACTCCTCCAAGTATAGAAACTATTATTTCTTATTTTTCTAAATCCACGCCTCCCTGGATCACTACACATGTGAAAATCCTAAGTGCAGGGCTATGTTTGCAAAAGTTGTAGGAGGCTGTGAGCAGAGTCAATTCCCTGTCCAGTCAGTCTTCAGATAATGCAGGTGGGGAGCGGGTGCAGTGCACTACCAAACTGACACAACAGGTAGCGTGGTTTGGAGCATTTTATAGTTATTATATCTGTGACTAGTTTTGGATGGTGATAGGATCATGACGTAGGAGGTAGTATGTTTTGGGGCATTTTAGGGGGTTCATAACATATGTCTGTGGCTAGTTTCAGATGGTGACAGGATCGTGACGCAGCAGGTAGTGTGTTTTGGGGCATTTTAGGGTTGCGTCACATACTGTGTCTGTAGCTGGTTTTGGATGGTGACAGGATTGTGTCATACTGTATTTGTGATACTACAAGATAAGTTTCTGACACGGTTCGCTGGAGGAATATGCTTCAACCATTCCACCCCTCCACCATTCCCTCTGTAAACTAAACTAGGCTTTCCTGATGTCCCTCAGAAACCCACCCCCCTCCCCACCAGCAGTTTCTTGCTATTCCCCCTGGGCATCAATCATTCCACCCCTCCACCATCCTCTCTGTAAACAAGGCTTTCCTGATGTCCCTCAGAAACCCCCCCACCACCAGTTTCTTGCTATTCACCCGGTATTATGTTTGCTGTAGGCTGTAAACAACTCAGCTGAGTTCTGTTTGTTGGAATTGCCCACTAATTGCAAATTGGTGGGAAGATGTAATGAATCATTGCAGTAACTGATCTCGCTTCTGTTCCATAAACAAGTGTATGTTCAAAGTGGGACTAGACAGATTCCTTAGGGAAAATAGCAATGAGGATCACATAGCATTAGTGGTAACATTCCAGCTAATAAGCGTGGATGTTTGTCCATTATGAAATTGTATTTATGGACCCTTGATTGCTTCTCTCGCCACAAAACTGTGCTACTCTGTTTTTCCAATATATCAACATGGACAAGCGGAACTCTGGCATAAGTGCTTAAATGGTTCACTGATGACTGGAAGCAATTGCTTCCTGTACTGACTGCTAAATGAATTACTGAGGTAAATGGACAGTTACCACCATGTGCACTCCGTGTCTAAAATACCCCGCTATATGCTACTGTAAGTCTGAGGTCTTGGAACACAGCTGCCTGTAGCTGTTTGGTGCTTCCATCTGGGCTACTTCCATGCTTCAGCTATGTATTCACACCAATAGGCCAGGTCTTATTATTTATTAATATTCAGGATTTAGGACAACAGAAGGCAACTGCCCATTAATGTTGTCCCCACTTCACAGTGGAGGTAACAAGTTACCATCATTAATGAATCTGTCAAGTCTTGCCTTAAATTAATTAACACTAGGTGCATCTATTACATCAGCTGGTTGCTGATTCCATCGTCTAGCTGCTCTAATAACATAACCCTGCCTCCAGGATTCTGTTTTAGCGTGGTTCTCAATCTGGTGATTAAGGCCTCGTAAGTCATATCTAATATCTTTATGGACAAAATTCAAGTCCCGTCTCAATACTACATCATTTAGAATTTTGTACATCAACAAAATGTCCCCCCCTGGCAAGCCCGGTCTCAAGATTCCATAGTCCCGTACCAAGTAATCTTGTTTCATATAGTTTATCTTTGTATTGAGATACCAATTTGGCAAGTTATCTCTGTGGTCTTTCAACCAAAATGTTGTCCTCCTTAAGATAAGGACTCTAACTTTGGGAACAATAGTCCATATGTGGTCAGATATATGTTCTATTCAGCGGAAGTAATACATAAACGTTTCTAGAAAAGAAAGATCTACAGACACAGTTAACAAGGTGCATTGCTTTTTTGGCGGTATGTTTACAGTGGGCACTACTCTTGAGGTTGGTTCTATTGTTTATTTTATTTTATTTATTTAGCTTTTGTTGACCAGGTAAGTGCACTAGACAAATCCTGCCTATTTTTAGACACGACCCGGGGGAGGGGGATACAGATGAATGCCAACTGACCTTGAACCAGATGAAACTGTTGGTGGTATTTTTAGTGAATGAGGGAAATTTGGCCAGGACACCGGGGAAATTCCCCTACTCTTTTTGATAAGTGCCATGGGATCTTTAACACCCACCTGAACTACCACCAATCCAGGCAGATGGGACCTCGGTTTAACCTCTCATCCGAAAGACGGCACCTCGGAAGTGCAGCACCCCGGAAGTGCAGCACCCCTCTCATGCTGCACTACAGTGTCAGTACTGGGATATTAACCCAAGTGCCAGATGTGGGAACTAAGCCCACACCCCTCTGATCTCCCGGCCTCAGAGGCGAGTGTGCTACCTAATGAGCCACTGACACTGCAACACTCCAAGGTCCCTTTCACAAGATGATGTTTTTAGTTGGTTCCCTAGGATATGATAGTTCTGCTGTATATTATTCTTCTGAAATGCATAATTATGCATTTATCTATAGTGACTTGGTCAGGAGAGCACCTTTAGCTGAACAGTGGCTGGCATGTGTCCTGTGGAGGGAGTTGGATACATGATACAGCAACAGGACAATTATGTACAGACAGCAATTACATTGATATGAGCTAGTGCCTGTACAGAATTTTCTTAGAAAACATGTGTTACTCCTACAAGAAACAAGCATAGTATCTTTTGGCACTGCTGCTGCCTCAGTTCAAATATATTTTTGCTGATATGATTTTATTTGCTTTGATGTAGACCCACCCAGTCTGTTCATTTTTCTTTGCCTATCCAATCCTGTCACCTCAGACCCTCTTGATCTCCACTCTGCACCCCCCCCCACACCATTTCCTTTGGGTCTACCTCCTGCATGCTTGAAGCCCACCACTGTTTTCGTTCCCACCACCTTTGCTGGGAGACTGTTCCAAGTATCCACAACTTTTTCAGTGAAGAAGTACATCCTCATAGCTCGCCTAACTCCTCCCCCCTTTCCAGCTTCATTGCATGTCTCTCTGTTTTTTCGTGACTCTTTTCCTCTGAAAAATCCTCCCCATATGTACCTTATTTAACCTTGCGAGATATCTGTAGGTTTCTGTCATGCCCCCCCAACCCCACCATAGACACACTTTCCCTCTTCCAGGGTGCACATATTCTGATCCTTTAGTCAGTGCTCTTAGGACTTTAGATGCAGCCCTTGTACCATTTTAGTTGCCCTCCTCTGGACAGCTGTTGCATTCCACTGCATCAGTTTTTAGCATATCGATATGAGTTAACATTTTGGTTTTTGATTTTATACAATACTCTAAACATGTATTGATACTTTACAATCGAACAGTATTCAAAATATAGATGGTATCAGTAAGTAATAATCTGTGACCAGGTGTGCATTAAAGGATTTTAATGCACTCCCCAGGGGTGTGCTAATGCACAAGGTCGAGTGTCCTTATGCCCCCTGGAAAGTGCATTAAATGCACACCCAGGAGTGACTTATCACAATTATAAAATGTCTCATTATTAAAATATTTTTTTTTTTTTTTAGTAAAATGAATTGATCTGGTTCTAAAATAATGTTTAGGTTGAAGCCTGTTCTATATTGATAATTAAATAGTTTCTGTGCAGCAGATGACATTGTTAGAATAGTAGTGCTTGGGAAGGTGTTTTTTATTTGTTTGTTTGGATTAAGAGTTTCAGATTATAGTAAAAAGATTCAGAACATGAGCAGCTTGCAGTTTGTTTGATTCTACTGTGGTAAAAAAGACAACTCACATGTTATGGCTTTGTGTTGTCTGCACAGGCTTGATAACCTTAAAGCTGGTGGTGCAACTCTGTTTTGAGTCCCCCACCCACGTACCCAGAACAAGCACAATTGTAGGTAAAAACATATATAATAAAAAAAAAAAAAAAAAAGTTAAAGATGAGGTCTGTCTTTTGTCTGACCACGCTCACTGAAATAGGTGGTTGTGCTGCTTAGATTGGATGTCCCTTTGTTGTTTGTGATGCTGTGATTGGCGGTGAGTCTCCTGCTCCTTTCCCAAAAACAGGAATATTGGAAGTTGTGTAGTTGCTCTTCCAGCCCTCAGAAACATTTTAAATGAGGTTGAGGAGTTCATAAATGGAGAATCTCCGTGGAGTGAGCTGTATGTCGAGAATGTGTATTAGCATGTTCTGGAACACACACACACACACGCATATATATACTGGGGGAACTAGACTGGGCATCTGAGTAGCAGTGATGATGATGACTGCCATTCTGGCCCCATCTTCACTTGTCTGTCTCCTGCACTGTGAGGTAACCAGGATTCACCTTTAAAAAGAATGTGTGGTTGCCGATTGCTGTGCGTTTTTGTTACCAGTGTCACTGAAAAGATTAATGTGGTATAAAAGGTATTGAATGTCACACTGAACATTGAAGTATCAACGTGTCACAGTTTAGAGGTGCAGACAAAATGGGAGAATACTGTAAAGCAGTAGTTTTTAAATGCAGGCTGTGCATTATAGTAAGAGAATTTCTGAGGATGTCAAATTAAAGTAAGCTGTTGTGTTAATTGAGAATAGTAGCAACGGTCTGTGTGGGATGTATAATTTAAGCTGTGCGAGTAACTGAATAATTACATATTTGCTCTGATAGTAGTACAGTAAAGGAATTTAAAGATGGCATTTGCCGGCTTTTTAGTTTGTGCGTAATGATATCTTTAACTTGGTAATACGGTGGTTTGGGGGTATGGCAGTGAGATCCAGCTCCTGACTCTGCGTTTCAAGAGATTTAATGCACAGTTGGGGGACTTCTCTCAGTCAATGACTTTTTTTTTTTTTGCCGTTTTTATAAATATAATTGCGAATCATATTATTCTAAAATATTGGTGCCATTTTTATTTGCTTTTCATATGGAATACTTTTTTTCCCGTAGAAATTCTAGCCTCATCTTGTTTCAGTACATCTTCATATATAGTTATCAGTACAACTTGAAAATGTACAAGCTCTTGTTGCAGCTCTACAATTTCTTGCAGTGTTGATACGTAGTAACATATAGTACATTGATTTATATTGTATCGATATGTAAGGAGTAAGGCACGATAGGGTGTGTGTTCTTTGGGATATAGGGGCACTCTGGTGTGTGTGCTGTGACACATGGCTGCAGACCGAGGGCTCCTTGGCACCCACTCTGCAGAAGTGCCTGTATCTCCCAATGAACACAGCACCCTGGAGTGTGTTTAAACTTATTGTACTTCCAAAAAGGTCCAGTATTTAAAGTGCTAGCATAGGAAAATATGGTATTGTGTGTTTGAGCACAAATGGGGCACAACAGGTGACCTGGTTCATCCATTCAGAGAGCAGTATTTGTAGTGGCCATCTCGACCTATTTTCAAAACTCTCATGCCAGTCTCCTACCATGTAAAACGGTATTACAATAACTACATGTGTTGTATCATTACAGCTTCTGCTGTATTATAGACGTATCATTTTGCAGCAGTTCCTTTCTGTGCCTACATACCTTTTTAAAGGAGAATGTCCATCTTAAAAAGACTCACACCTTAGTGTTGGGCGGCCTCCAATTAGCATTTTAGGTACACATGTAACCTTTTAGCTTACGTGGTTCTTTTAAAGATTTATACGCATGCGGCTGCTCCTGGTTCCCCCAACCCCCCGAGCCAACATTACCCATTGCCGACAGGTCTGGCATCATCCCAGAATCCCCCACAACTGAAATCTAGAGTTACTAGACATCTGGTTTTACCCAGACATGTCCTCTTTTTACGGTGTGAAATTTGGTCCAGGTGGATTTTTCTGTAAATGTTAAGGTTGTTGATGGAATCATTGGGATGTCTGTCTACATACTAGTACTGCAGTGTTTTTTTTTTTTTTTTTTTAATTAAATATGTCTGATCTCATCTTGTGATTCTGCATCATCCTCCTGCTACTGCCTACTGGTGTCAAGTAAGTCCTGATCTGGACCCTATATACAGTTAATAACAGCTGTGCCTCCTAGAGAGTCTAATACCAACTCTGAGTCCCGACCTGAGAGTGGCGTGGGAAGGGTGGGATATGGGAGGCTGTCTGCTGTGTGTGTACCACCGCTGTAACCTGAGAGAACAGCCAGCCAGGGCTGTGCTTGCAATCTATCCTGGCGGACTACAGGAAGGGTAAGTGAGCCGCCCATGAAAGTATCCTCTTTTTGGTGTCCCAAAATCTGGCAATCTTGCTGAAGTCAGTCTGGTATGAGCAACGGGCTCTTTGGTTACAGTGGCTGCGCTGTTACTTTGTGAACTACTGGTCCTGCTGCCCAACCAAGACTAAGTATAGTGCAAAAAAGTATACTAAACCTCAGTGAGCAGTGGCAGTCAGCAACATGGAGCTATTAACAGTTCTAACAACAACTGGAGCTAATTGAACCTTCTGAGGCTGAGCCCTGACTGTGACATAAGCCACACAGGATTCTGGAGCTAATTGAATCTTCTGAGGCTGAGCTGTGACTGTGACATATGACACACGGGATTCAGGGATATGGCCTGGACTGGCAGCTGTGTGTAATGGCAGGCTGGGGCAATGAAGGGATATGCCAAAGAAGAATAAATCTTTAAAGAACCTCATGAGTGTAAGTGCTAATCAGGGACATGGGCTTCTAAGATGGATGT